>CAVLJG010000006.1:44841405-45191369 GCA_963669975.1 Acanthoscelides obtectus | reverse complement strand
GGTCTATGGGGATTCGGTCTCAAAACAGTCTTATGGGGATTCGGTCTCAAAACTTCCAAAATCCGCCACCAGAGGCGCTGGCGTCGCGCGCCATTGACAGGTTGTTGGACGGAATCTGTAATCGAAATTCATGAGTTAGGGATTCCGCCGCTAGATGGCGCTGTCAAACCAAACGGAATCTGTGTGTCATTGGACACCTGTCATGCGTCATTGGGCATCTCACGCATAGATGGCGTTACACGTCATCTGTCATACGTCATTGGACACCTGTCATTGATGGGTTGAGCATCTCGCGCATAGATGGCGTAGATTTGTTTGGCGCTGTACAAACCAAACGGAATCTATGTGTCATTGGACACCTGCCATTGATGGGTTGGGCATCTCGCGCATAGATGGCGCCGATGTCGCACCTGTCTGGTGTTGGCGTGGATTACGGGGGGCATTCAGAACGTGTATACAGGGGTGCATCGAAAAATAGCGGATCGATGGACCGACGGTATATCGTTAAATCGTATATAGCAAGGCGTAGACCTAAATAGCGTGGTGGGCTCCTCTGGTCGGTCGGTCGGTCGGTCAGAATGTCTCATAACCTGTATACGATGTACTGTTATTATTATACAGGATGATACCGTTCAAAATGAAAATAGTATAATGGATATTTTATTGAAACATATAGTATATATAACAATAAGGTTGATTGGTGTGTGTGTGTGTGCCATGTTTTGAATACCCGCGCTTGAACAACTTGAAACAAGAAATTCCGACAATATTATTTCGCAAACCAGAGGTATTTTCAATAAAACTACATATCAGGGAGTACTTTAGATGTTGATACTAATCGACTCAAATCATTGTTCGACAACTGATTTGGTTCATGACATACAAGAATCAAATTATGTATTTCACGGTTCAGTTCTGGTTGTTTTTTAATTTTTTCCCTAAACTTCAGGTAACCCAGGAAATATGTCTCTTATCCGTCCTCTGTTCAACACATCAGTAAAATCGTTAGAAAATTCTATATATGACATATTATTATAAAAGGTATAGGACCGTCCTGCGTTTGATTGAAAAATAGCATTGATTCGAGCCCTATCGGGTATATCAATTGAAAAATTATCAAGAAATTTAATGGTAGGGAATGATGCTGAGAAATAGTTGTTTGGAGACACAATGGTAATCAAGTCACCGTTTGTTGATTGGAAAATATGTTGTAAAGTGTATTGACGTAATTCTGTAGGAACATAATCGACAAGAAGTTCAGGCTGAGATGGGATAATCATTTCGTTTAAGTCTAGTTTCCATATAAACATATCATGTGCAATATATAATCGGTAATTTGAAAACTCTGGAGCAATAGCTAAAAACATAAAATCTGGAATAATATCACACAAATTTTTGAGGATCGGCTGCTTACGAGTTGTAGATCTTATAGTTGTTGTTGTTTTGTATTGCTGATGCGGTGTAGCTTTGTTGTTGTTTTTTGATATTGCTGCATGCATGGTGGGTTAGAGCACGTTGGGATTTTGAACCTCTATATTTTTGTTTTTTCTCCATATATAGATATTGTACTGCTTTTATATCTCAACATCTGACCACGAATCTCATTGCTGATCGGGAAAGGCAAAATAATAGCATTGGAAGAAGCACTATGTGCTATGCCGAGAGCATGTCCAATTTCATGAACAACACCTGATAGAGAATGATGTCAAAAATCTCAGATAGCAAATATAAATTCGTTTTACCCCCCAATCAAAATCTTGACTGAAAAAAAATTAGGCAGCAAATTACAATAATCATACACGAATTTCTATATTTCTAAATTCTACTCTCATGTGCAACTTGTAATTGGAATTTCCGCCGGACAAACGATACATTCATGTATTACTAAGAATTTATAAAAAAATACTGCAACCGCAATGAATGTTGTTTCTCGATAAAATGGTACTGAGAATATGATGAATATAATATGCATATTTACGATACAATTATCTCATGTACGCGTGTGTCATCTCAACTACGTACTTATATTGAGCGAGCGCATGCAGTTTTCTCGATAAAAATGGTACTGAGAATATGATGCATATAATATGCATATTTACGATACAATTATCTCATGCACGCGTGTGTCATCTCTACTACGTACTTATATTGAGCGAGCGCATGCAATAGTCATCATTGTTTCACACTTAACGCACAACGCTGCAAGCTGCAACAACGACCGCAGTACAATTAGTGCTTCGAGAGAGACGAGAGAGCGAAAATTTTAAAAAAAGTAAGTGCTATTTTATTTAATATTTTTCTTTTTTATGTCTCTAAATGCAACTGTTTTTTTTTTCGTGTTATGCTTCAAAATAGTTAGACGACTCAATTTTTTTTATAGATGGATTTATCAAAAATTAATGCTGCGTCTTCGATTGTAGACCGCAAACCTATCAGAAAATTAAAGGACCTACCAGTTGGGACACCATTTGCAATCCAAGCAGCTAAAGTGGTCAAGTCGAAATTTGGGGAAGCCGTGCTACTAGATTTAGGACCGGAAGTGCTATTTCTACCACAGCGGGTGACGGAAACGTACCAGCCGGTCATCGACGAACTTTTTCACGGAAAATACTCGATCATCTTCCAAGGGGAAGTGGACGTAGGGAAAAGCCGACCGCTAGCATCATTCAAAATAGTGGAAAATTAACAAAGCAGAGAACAGGAGGAGGAGGACAGGGTGAGCATTTTTATATATTTTTGAGTAATGTGTTTGCTTGAAAAAAAAAATGTCGTCTTTTCAAATGTCTTCAAATAAGGTTAAAAAGATCATCAAACAAACAGACGGTGTTCTACTATCAATTGTTAGTCTACGGAAAATTTTATTTGATAATTTTACAATCAGAGACGCGGAAGTGTGGCTGAAACGAATAGAAAAACAAATTAGATTATGTAAACGGGTAATTCGTAGTAGAAGGCAAAATAAATTATCTGTAGGGACCTGTAGAAAAGTAGAAACAAATTTGGGGCATTTTAAACATTTTAGAAAGTTGATTTTAACTAGACATATTGGGGCAGGACTTCACTTAACATTGGGTCAGAGGGTTAGATGGGAAAATGTAGAATCGAGCTTTCAAAGTAGAATAAAAACCGGTTCCATAGCTAATTTGCGTCATAAGGACTTGAATCAATTTTTAGCAGATTGTGTAGTTGTTTTTAAAAGGAAAATTAGGAATATTTTGAACACCCATTGTGCGCTCAAAGTAAATACAACATTTTGCGGGGAGTTTATTAGGAAATCGGGGGATAATGAAATTTTGGGAATTAAATATATTAATACTAAAAATCATATTATTGATACATCAACTCAAATAGACGAGTGGTTTAAGATATATGTTAAAGATAAACTTTTAAACGAATTATCGGAATTTGCTGAAAAAGATTCGGGATTTGCGTTAAATAAAATTATTTCCTTAGTTGTTAATATCAGTAAATATCAATTGGGAAACGGTTCATCTTATATTAGACTACCAGAACCGATTATAAGGAAAAATGCTTGTATAAACATTAAAAATATAGATCAAAATTGCTTTTACTGGGCCATTGTAAGCGCTCTTCGGACTCCTAGCAATAAAAGACATGCAGAACTAACCTCCTCATATCCACACTTTACTGACGTTTTACAAACAGAAAATTTAGATAGTCCTATGCTGCTAACAAAAATTTCAAAATTTGAAAAGATGAATAACATTTCAGTCAATGTTTACGCTTTAGAATTGATCGAAACAGAAAAAAAATCATTTTACATAGTAGTACCAGCAAGATTAACGGAAAATAAACGGGATACGCATGTTAATTTACTTTTAGCTCAAAATAAATATTATCCGCGTTTAAATGATTATGATGCTCCTCCACCAGCGCCAGCAAATGAAGATAATGATTCAATCGATGAAATTAAATATCACTATTGTTGGATTAAAAATCTTTCGCGTCTTATTAGTAGCCAGTTAAATAAACATCGTGAGAAAAAATTTATTTGCGATAGATGTCTGAACTATTTCCATCAGCAAAATAAATTAGTTGAACATGAAAAACTGTGTTCTAAATTTAATAAATATAAAATTAACCTTCCTAAAGAGAGCTGCGTTGAATTTAAAAACTTTACATACCAACAAAATACTCCTTTTGTTGTTTATGCAGATTTTGAATGTCAATTAGAAAATCATAAAGAAAGTAGCGTCGTAAATTTAACTAAAACCATAAAATATCAAAAACACGTTCCGTATAGTGCTGGTTTCTATGTAAAATGCAGCTATGATGATAGCCTTTCTTATTTCGAGAGCTATCGAGGTGCAGATTGTATGGATTGGTTTGCAAATCGTATGGCTGGTGTTGCGCAATTTGTAAACTCAAAAATAAAAACAAGCGTACCTATGATTGAAAAATTAGACACATGTAAGGCAACATCATGTCATATTTGCGGTAAGAGATTTTCAAAAACAAAAAAAGACATAATCGTTAGAGATCACAACCATTTCAGTGGAGAGTTCAGAGGTTACGCACACCAAGCATGCAATCTGAACTTTAGAAAATTGTTTGTTGTGCCGGTTATATTCCATAATTTAAGTGGGTACGATAGTCACTTTATGATTTCGAATTTATGTAAAAAAGGTCGCTTAAGTCTACTTCCCATCAACAAAGATAAATACATCTCCTTTACGCTGCACTCAGATGAAAATAACATTAAATTGCGGTTTATAGACTCTTTTCGATTTATGGGGGCGTCTCTTGATGAATTAGCTTCAATTTTAGCAGAATCAGAAAAGAAAATTTTACAAAGGGAATTTCAAAATTTAGATGAAGATAAATTCAAATTATTAACACAGAAAGGAGTTTTCTGTTACGATTACATTGATTCGTTGAAAAAATTAAATGAAACGACTTTGCCCCCAATTGAAAAATTTTACAATAAATTAAACGATGAAAGTGTAAGTGACGAGAAGTATGCTCATGCGCAATCTGTTTGGCAACAGTTTAACATTAAAACATTAGGAGAGTATTCTGATATATATTTAAAAACAGATATTCTGCTTCTTGCCGACGTTTTTGAGCAATTGCGTAAAAAATGTTTCTCCACCTATGGTCTGGATCCTGCGTGGTACTATACAATGCCCGGATATACGTGGGACTGTATGCTCAAATACACTGGGTGTAAGTTAGAACTACTAAAGGATCTAGATATGGTGATGTTTTACGAAAATGCTATAAGAGGTGGAATTTCGGTGTGTAGCAACCGATTTTCGGAGGCCAACAATAAATATATGCCCGAATATGATCCTGAAAAGCCGTCCAAGTACCTTATGTACCTGGATGTGAATAGCTTATATGGGAATGCTATGCAGCAACCCTTACCCTACGGAGGGTTCAAATGGGTAGATGATGTAACATCGTTTGATGTGATGTCAATACCCGACGACTCTGACGTAGGGTACGTGCTACAAGTCGATCTATCGTACCCACAAGAACTGCACGATAAACACAAAGATTTTCCGTTTGCGGCAGAACGTAGCGTACCACCCAGCGACGGCGGGGTAAAATTGCCGAAATTAATGGCAACACTTACGGATAAAAAAGAGTACACGGTTCACTATAAAAATTTAAAACAAATGCTAGCTAATGGGTTAAAGTTAACGAAAATCCATAAAATTTTACAATTTAAACAAGCAGCCTGGCTGAAACCCTACATCGAGTTGAATACTCGATGTAGAGCTGCAGCCCGGAATGATTTCGAAAAAAATCTTTTTAAATTAATGAATAATGCAGTATTCGGTAAGACCATGGAAAATATACGTAAGCACCGCGTATGTAAAATCGTTAAATCTTGGGGTGGTCGCTATGGGGCAGCAAACTTGATTTCGAGTTTTCGGTTCCACAGTCGCACAATTTTAGAGGAAAATCTGGTGGTTATCGAATTGAACAAGGCTGAAATAACGTTTAACAAACCTCTGTATGTAGGGCAGGCAATTCTAGACCTATCGAAACTAGTCATGTACGATTTTCATTACACCTATATGCTACCAAAAATGGGTGCAGAAAGGTGTAAGCTCATGTACATGGACACAGACAGTTTTATCTACGAATTGCAATGTGAGGATGCATATGAGGAGATCATTAAAGCTGATTCCAGTAAATTTGATACTTCGGATTATCCTGAAAATAACATATATAAAATACTGCGTAAGAACAAAAAGGTGCCGGGTCTAATGAAAGATGAAAATAACGGTAAAATTATGACACATTTTGTTGGACTTCGAAGCAAAATGTATAGTTACAAGGTGCAGGGTGGGAAGGTGGTTAAAAAATCTAAAGGGGTTAAGTACAATGTTGTTAAAAATAAAATTGCATTTGAGGATTATGTTGAATGTTTGAAAGAATTTAAGGAAAAAACAGCTACACAACGCTGTATCAGGTCGTATGCACACAACGTATATTCTGTTGAACAGTCAAAAATTAGTTTAAGTCCGTATGACGACAAACGTTATTTAATTCCGAACAGTTTTGACACACTTCCGTGGGGGCATTACAGTATCTTATAATAGCGTTTTTTTTTTTGTTATAGATGAATGCCCCAACATTATCAGAGTTAGCTGTTAGAAAAATTTGCGAATCAATAACATCATCAGCAGTAGAATTCATGGAGCAGTCTCCACTACCATGGAAATTAACTACGGAAATTGTGAAACAATTTCCTTTATATAAATGGCACGCTATGATTAAAGAAGCCAAAAATGATCTTGATTCTTCATATACAGGAATTAACTTTATTAGATGTCACAAAGAAATAGATCCAAATTTAATTCACACTATATTAGGAAAATCAGATTGGGGTTATGTTTTTGAAGATTATTCTAGTTACTGTCTATGGACAAGTGGATATTGGCTGGACCAATATTACCTACACGTATGTAAAAATTGTTTATCTAAATTTAAAGAAATACATAAAACTTTAAATAAACGTTTATTTGCCTGCTATGACCATTCTCACGAGGTTCACGATGCACATGACATTATTTTGAACGTATACCAAAAAAAGTATAATTGGTGTCACAGCTGCTTTAAAAGCGTAGTGTTTGAACTAAAAGACCAGGAATCTTGCAGAGATGCCTTACATGATAGGTCTAGAAATAACATCCGAATCCGATTTGATGAATCTGATGTAGACAGCGATATTGAGTTTTAAAAAAACATCACAGCAAACAAATTACAAAAAAATATATAAAAAGCGTTCATCCGTCCTCCAGTTTCTCTCTATCTATTGTACTAACATTTATATATATATTTTTTTTCAAACATGTATGTAGTACTAACATTTATATATATATATATATATTTTTTCAAACATGTATGTAATTAGATTTAATAAATGAATATTTATAAAAAGATGTTTTATTGATTTCGTTAGATTTTTCTAGTAAGAAGAGTTCACAACAACAACAACAAGATGTCCTGATAGCTTGAGTCGTCAGAGGTGTGCAACATCAGAAGCAATGTTAGTGCGTGGTTGGAGTTCAAAACTTAGCGTGTTCAAAAACAAAAAAAAAACACGCACACACATAATACTAACATTACTTCTGATGTTGTGGCGCGGTTCTTCGGGCTATCAAGACATCTTTTTGGTATTTTTGAACAAAGTGTGCACGTCACGTGCGTCACGTATCACGTCACGTATCACGTCACGTGCGTCACGTGTCACGTCACGTGTCACGTCACGTGCGTCACGTGTCACGTCACGTACGTCACGTGTCACGTCACGTCACGTGTCACGTTACGTGACGTATATCATAATGAAACGACAGATATGCATTTTTACAAAAACTTTATTAAAATCGTTCAAGATCATTAGCGATCCTATGTCTATAGAAAAATATATGTTGTCCTAACGCTATATGTTGTAAAGTACAGCCTACGAGCTTAAATGTATACAATTTTTGAATAGCATCTGAAAACGTATAATTTTGATCATTAAAACTAGCTCGAACAATCTTAAGCGCATTATAATAATAGCTTGGAAATTCAACAGTTTCTAGCATAGACATATACGGTACTAAAAGTTCATTATTTGCTTCTAAAAGAGCGTTCACGTCCATTTCTGAGAGGTAGAAACTAATGTTGTGCTTGGTTATTTCGAGAATTTTCGTACTATCATAGATTAGTCGTCGAATTCTGCAATAGTCACCGCACTCGATTTCGACAGGATCATACTTGTCAGGAAGGTTCTTCTCCTCCTCCTGCTCCTCCGTCTCCTTCACCGTTACCACATTGAGCTGGGTGATTAATTGTTCCCACTCATAGGAACTGAAAGATAGTTTCAACCGTGATGAGTTCCACACAATTACAGCAGGAGTAAATGATCTCGCTGGGCTTAGACCGCATCCAATTTGGTATGATCCATTTGGAAACTGCGTGTACAGCAGATAATGGTCCTCGTTCTTGGCCGCTTCTTCGTACCTTTCCAGAATAGCATCCAGCTCACGGTCGTAGTTTACAGATGATTCGTGTGAGCTGCTGGTGGTGAGGTCAAACTCGCTGCAACTTGAACCACTACCACTGGTATCCATTTTTTTTTTTACTAGCTGCCTGACTGACTGACTGACTGACTGCAACCGACTGAGAACTCACTTTTAGCAGAAACCCCCCCACCCCATACACCTAGACGATCGCATCATTGTCAATCCAACTATTATGTTTTGCATCAAGGCCAAGCCATTTGACGTACATTTTTTTACCTTTACGACGTAAAACTTTTTCAACTAAATAAACATCTGGATTGGCTGTTTTCTGTAATTCTTCGTCATAAAAGGCTCCTTTGATCGGTGCACCTTGCATATCTTCGAGCATGTACGTTGCAGGGTTGGTAATATTAATTTTAGTAACTTTAAATAATTCCGTTGTCCAGCTTGGAACGTATCCCTTGTCGAATAGCATTTTGGTTTTGCTGATGCGTACAATGTCACCAACTTTAAACTTACGCGGGCCCGCGATTTTTAAATGAGTATATTTTCGATTTAAGATACATTTTTCGTTGGATTTATTAATTTGTGATGGTTTACATCCGATGGTTTGATGACGTGTTCCATTGTATTCATTGGTAATGCTTTGTAATATATCAATCCATTTATACGATCCCATTAAGCTAAAGTATTTGTAAAGTTTATTTTTCAACGTCCTTATGGCTCTTTCAGCAATGGCCGCTTTCTTGATGCTATATGTACTATAATGATTAATATCATGCTTCTTCATTAAAGTTTGAAATTTACTATTGTAAAATTCTTTACCTTGATCAGATTGTAGATTTTTCGGCGTACGTTCCGTATGTGCGAGGATATCCGAAAACGCACGAGTTATCTCCTCACCCGTCTTTGTCTTTAACGGTCTAGTCCACATAAACTTGGAAAAAGAATCGATTACGACGAGAATTAATTTGAAATTTTTATTTTGATGAGCATAAGGTCGCATTTCAGCCAAGTCCGTCTGCCATAAATCGTCTAAGCCTTTAATGATGGTACGTCGTCTTAGATAATTTTTTCGAGCAGGCTTGTGCAGCTCGTTAACTAGTTGTAGCTTCTCCTTGGCGTACGTCATCATGTTTTAACGCTTTAAATTGTTGTTCCATCGGCTTTATACGCTTAGCAAGATCGAATGTTTTCAATGATATATGATGTGCGTCCTTGCAAAAGTTGTAATTCAGAGGATAAATCAATGATATTTTTCCGTATTGGAGTCAAATCGGTATGAGACTTAATTGTAGCCAACTCCTGTTCTATTCTTGTTGTTATATTTGCAATAGAGTCATCTACATATTTTTTTGTTGCCATATGTTTACCAGAAGTAGGCGGATTTCTCGAAATAAACTCTGTTATTTGATCTGTTTTTGCTGTTATTTTTTTTAAATCAATCACTGAAGTATCTACGTATTTTTTAGTTGCCGCATCTGAATTATCTGTGGGATCTTTTATATTACACAACTTTACGTTCTTGAAGTCAACATTTCCATCAGAAGTATGGGGTAGTGTTAACTTTGGCGGTGTACGCATATACGGAAGTGTCTTTTGTTTATCAAAGCGACGTCCGAATTTATCAAGACTCATCGTGTAAATGAAAGACCAAGGAACTAGATTACTGTATTATATTAGCTTCTTTTAGCTCGTTGAGGATGGCTACTATTTCATTATCATGCGACGTATTGCCAGCTTCCTGAGATGCCATAAGGAGTTTAAGTCGATCGATTAATTCATTGGGATCATCCCAGTACACGTATTCGATTGGTTCCTCGTTGTATGTCAAGTAATCACCGATACCTTTTCCTGTTGGCGGTTTTGATGTTGATGATGTTGTTGTTGTTGTTGTTGTTGAGGGAGTGGATCTTGTTAATGATCGACTAAGTGGACTACGTATTTTTGTAGATGTTGATCGTGTGACAATTGTACCTTTATTTTTCTGCACATCTTTAAAGAGAGGCTTAATAATGTGATTATATTTAAATCCTGTCGAACCTTTTAGGCGTCCAAGCGAATCTAAATGAACACCGGTACTTTGCAATAGATTTTTATAGGGTTGTAAATCTGCATCTGCATAGTTTGGGTCATTATAGAATAAAAGTTGATACAGCCCAGGTGTGCCACGAAACCATGTACCTGCTAAGTTTGTCCCCTCAGGTAATATCTGTATTTGGCCAGTCGCTCTATCAAATTTAATTCGGCGTTTACCTAACATCCAACCAATGTTGTCGGTATATATAGGTCCATAATTTTTATCAATTTTATCGTTTTGTGTCCAAAAATCTTGTAAATAATTATGGCTTATTGGGGGATATTGATCTAAGTATTCTTCTATTGCTTCTTGTGAAAAATCAGCAGGACGCATTTCTTCAGGTAGTGGTGGTGTTTCAGGTCTCGGCGGTATATTACCTTGTTCATCAGTTGAAGCCACGTCTTCTAAATTGAGATAGTTTGGGTTCTGTGTGAATACATCATCATCATCATCATCATCCTGTTTCAATTTTTCCTCTTTTTTAATAATAAATGAAGGATGCTGCTGAGTCTTAGCTATTTGCTTAAGAGGTTCAGATATTGGTTTGAAAAGTTTTCTAATAGATTCATCTTCTGCAGTTCGACCTAACTTTAAAGTAAGATACTTTTTACGTATAGCTCGAGCAAGTTCTGCGATCTTTCTTTTATGACTAGCAACGGCAACTTGGTCCTTTGACATCATGTTACTGAATGATGGCGTACATGATAAGCCTACAATTTTATGTACTTATCAAATCCTACTCTGTATCGACCATAATTAAGAGGAAAGTCTTTAACAATAACTAACGTACCGTACTTTTCTGCCCAACATTCCGAACACATCTTTTTGAATTCATCAAAAGTAACATCTGGAGATACATGCTCATCAAATATATGTTTTAGATTAATTTCATCCTGCTTAAATAGTACTATAATGTTACAGTTGTCTCGTATGAGCTGTTTTGGAATTTTAGAGTATGTTTGGCAGAGATATGCAGCATCGATATCTTTATGACGACACATGGAGTAATACTCTCGAATTTTCTGCTGACCGTCACACGACACGTCGTCAAATATAAATATAGAGCTATTTTTAGCCTTACTTGGACTTATAATTTCCTCGTTATCCTTAAATGGGAAATAGCCAACACCCTTAGCAGCGGAAATCACTTCTTGAAGCAGTTGATACTTTGGTTGATACAACGATTTTGAATAAACGTAAACATTTTTAAACTTAGCACCGTTTGGATGGAAAAGCAGCGCCAGCATTACGTTCGTTTTTCCACATCCGCTTGGTCCGCAGATGATAGCGCGAAACGAATTCGGTAACAATTTACCATGTTTACTATGTTGAGTTTTTGCTGTAAAATCCAAGTTATCAATGGGTAATGACTGCTCTTGTTGAACAACCTTCATCGTGTGGCGTTCGAATAAGGAATGTGTAAAAGTATATATGTAGATATTGCTAACGCATCATCAACAGTTCTCATGTTAACGTACAAGGGTGAAGGTGTTGTAAACTCTCTGATAAATAATCTTCCGATAGAACTCCACGTACCTTCGTATCAGTTCCTGGGACGTAAGTGTGCGACAGATTAGGATATTTTTTTTTTCATTCTCACACATGTATATGTATATTTTCAGCGGGGACTAAATTAAAGAAGAGGTTAGCACGAGGAGATCCTGGAAAGAACCCATTGGATCGTGCTGCAAGAGACCACGATATTGCATACGCCTTATACAAAAATTTGAAAGACAGACACAAAGCTGATTGGATTCTTGAGAACCGAGCCTGGGAACGTGTAAAAGCACCTGACGCTTCACTAGGAGAAAAGACTGCAGCTTGGCTAACAACTACCGCAATGAAAGTTAAGCGAAAATTGGGTATGGGGCAGAAGAAATCATCTTTTCGACGAGGTGTTCTCACGAAAATCACAAAGTCCTTGAAGAAAAATGCTCCCACCACCACGACATTAAAAAAGTCTGCATTGGTTGCTCTTAAAGCGGCAAGATTAGCGGTGAAGAGTGCAGGTGGAAAACATAAAGTTCGACTACCGAGAATAATTCCGATCGAAGGAAAATCTGGGGGATTCCTACCCTTGATCCCCCTTTTCGCCGGATTAAGTGCCTTGGGGGCGCTCGCAGGGGGAGCTGCAGGTGTGGCCAAAACGGTCGTTGATGCCAAGAATGCACAAAAGAAATTGGAGGAAGACCATCGCCATAACAAAGCTATGGAGTCTTTGGGCAAAGGATTGTATTTGAGAAAAAATGCTAAAGGTGGTTATGGGTTGTACCTCAAAAAAAAAGTCAAAAAAACTAAACATCAAGCTACCCAAGAAAGCGCTTTATGATTATGAAATAAAGCAATATGCGAAGCTCTTGAACATACCTCATTTCCGAGGTGTCTTCATGCGTGACACTTTACCACGAGACGGTCCACGTAAAAGAGAATGCGCCGTCGTGAACTTAGATATTTCACAAAACAACGGAACTCATTGGGTAGCTTATAAAAAGATAAACAACAACGTTGAGTATTTCGATTCATTTGGTAACCTGAAGCCTCCACAGGAACTTGTTCGATATCTGAAAAACGCTAAAATTTTCTACAACAACGATCCTTACCAAACTTATAATCAAGTTAATTGCGGACAATTGTGTTTGAAATTTCTAAACAATAACAACAACAACGATGGATAATAAAACATTATCGGAATTTACATTAGAAGAGTTTGAGAAGAATATTCCGCCGCTGGAATATTTAATAAGCAATGTGAGACCTGCAGAATTGTTGAGTATATGGCACAAACTGCCTGCAGAATACACATCCAATTTTGATCTTCAAATACGACTTCCATGCTATGTTCACTACAACAGACCTGATTGGACAACACATTGGGATGGACCGGCTACTGCTCAAGCAAATTGTTATTTCTGTAAATTATCCATTCGAAAATAAACAAAAAAAAAAACTTGAATAAATGCTTAGTACACAGCTATATTTTTTCATTCATCATGTCGCAGTTGTTGAGAGTCAATAGCACTACTCATATATTTTCATTTCGTCCTTCAACACCGATAGTGTTGGATCCGAAAAAAGATTATGAATTGGCGCTTAGGTCTTTTACTTCATACAATTCCATACCGAATATTGAAAAAGGAGATAAATTTTATTATATCGACCGGATAGGTGGTGGTGGTCAATTAAAAGTCATCGAGTTTCCGACAGGTTGTTATGAAATTACCGACATAGAAACATTTATACGAACGCAAATGAATCTTGAAAATGAAGTTGCTCCTCCGGATGATTATTTTTCTCTAAAACCTAACAATAATACACTGCAATGTGAAATCTTTAGCAAGTATTATAAAATAGTTTTTACAGAACCGAATAATCTTGGACATCTATTGGGATTCTCGAAAAAAGTTCTTAATCCTGGTCAAAAGCATTCTTCTGATTTACCTGTAAACATAATAAAAGTATCAACCATACACTTTGATGCTAACATTACGTCGGGAGCCTTTGACGGAGACACGCCTGCACACACGATCTACGAATTTGCTGTGACAGCCGATCCTGGATACGCTATAGTCGAAACACCTGTAAATTTACTATATCTACCTGTTATACCGAAACAAGAAATAACCAACATCACAGTGTTGGCTTTAGATCAAGACGGTCGTCCTGTAAACTTTCAAGGTGAAACTAGTACTCTTGTGTTGGAGTTGAGAGCGAAGCGCAGATGGGATTAGTGATTATAAGACATAGTGGTGCTTCCAAGGCAACTTCAGTATTACCCCAAGCACCTAAGCGACGACATCTACTACTAACTACATCAAATATCCTGTTTCTACGCTCACTTGGATATCATGTCAACAACAACAAGAATCATGTACAAAAAGAGAAAAACTGAGGAGGCAGCAGCAGCAGCATCACATACTTCTCCGATGTTTGATCTATATCGATCTCCAGCATTCGATGAATCTATTCGCAAGGCTGAGTATAGATCTTATACGCCGTTCATCAAGTCATTTAATTGTAATGATGTTGTGGAATTTAGCATCAATCAAGTAGATTCGTTCTTTGCAATGAACGCTTCCCTTCTATCTATCAAAGGAAAAGTTGAAATAACTGGAGGAGGAGGAGCAGGAGATGTATCTTTAGCTCCAAACTTTGGTGCCTTCCTATTTGACTCTTGCACTTACAGTGAATCCGCTAGAGAAGTTGAAACAGTACGTGATCCTGGTATTGTAAGTACTGTCCGAGCTTACGTATGTTACAGTGAGGAAGACTCAAATCATATGGCTATAGCTGGATGGAACTATCCTTCAACACCTATAATGGCGTCAACACATAACAAGTCTTTTAGCTTGCTAATGCCGCTTAAACATATTTTCAACATTTTCAATGATTATCCTATGATTACGTGTGGCAGACAAACTCTCAGATTTGTGAGAGCTAGAAACGATAACGATTGTATCATTATCAAGGAAAAAACTGGAACGACGACGACAGCGAAAATAACTATTGAAAGCATGGAACTGAAAATCAAACATATTTACCCGAGTGATGATGTGAAAGAACAACTTTTGAAAGCTATTCAAACTGATAAGCCGATACTTATACCGTTTAGAAAATGGGATCTGAATGAACTGCCTGCAATTACCGCAGATGCGAGAAGAGAAATATGGTCAGTTAAAACTAGCACCGCAATCGAAAGACCACGTTTCATTATAGTATGTTTCCAAACCGGTAAACGTGACGTCGCAACCTCAGACCCTACCCTGTTTGATCACGTGAATGCTGCTAGTATTCGAGTATCTTTAAATGGTGAATACTATCCCAACGAACGTATGCAATTGGACTTTGCAAACAATCACTTTACTGAAGCTCATTTCAACTATAGCGACTTTCAAACCAGCTATACAACTTCTTCTTCTCCTCTGAAGAGATGTCTTTTAGATTATACCGCTTTTAAAAATCGCGCTTTGTTTGTTATTGACTGTTCCAAACAAGAGGAAACCATGAAATCATCAACTGTTGATGTTAGATTGGATATCGAAGCCGATACTGGCTTTCCAACCAACACCAAGGCCTACTGCATCATTATACATGACTGCTTAATCGAGTACTTCCCCCTCACCGAAGTTATTAAAACCATCTCGTAAGCAACGAAGGACTCTCAGTTCCGCATCAGACATCATGAGGATCGCGTTTGTTGACATTCAAGGCTTTACAGTTGACGGATTATTCGTACCTAAAGAACTATGTATCGAAATTGGTTTCAAGAAAAGTCATTACATCTTTACACCTCCGCAACCTTTTTCTACATTAAATACTAAAGACAAGAAAACTGTCGCTTACTTGGAGAAGAATTTCCATGGGCTTAAATATTCTTCCGGCGACGTTAAATATTCCAAGTTAAATGAAATAATTAAAAATAAGGTGATATATGCGGCTGACTATGTCTACGTTCGTGGAGAACAGAAAGCAAACTTTTTACTCAAGAAATGTCACATTTTTGGTGTTTTTCCCAACATTATTGATGTTTGCAAGTATGATGGTACACCGTGTGCTACTGGAAACTTTGTTGCTGATTCCAATCCATGCCACACCAACGGACAATTTTCCTGTACCCAGAGAAATGTTGAACGTCTACGCCACTGGTTTTCAAATATCATATTACCTATGTAGTTTTTTTCTATTTTCAATAAAATATTAAACGTATTATTGTAGTTTTATTGAAAATACCTCTGGTTTGCGAAATAATTGTCAGAATGTCTATACTATTTTCATTTTGAACGGTATCATCCTGTATAATAATAACAGTACATCGTATACAGGTTATGAGACATTCTGACCGACCGACCGACCGACCAGAGGAGCCCACCACGCTATTTAGGTCACGCCTTGCTATATACGATTTAACGATATACCGTCGGTCCATCGATCCGCTATTTTTCGATGCACCCCTGTATACACGTTGCCCCCCGTAATCCACGCCAACACCAGACAGGTGCGACATCGGCGCCATCTATGCGCGAGATGCCCAACCCATCAATGGCAGCTGTCCAATGACGCATAGATTCCGTTAGGTTTGTACACCGCCAAACAAATCTACGCCATTTATGCGCGAGATGCTCAACCCATCAATGACAGGTGTCCAATGACGTATGACAGATGACGTGTAACGCCATCTATGCG
Source organism: Acanthoscelides obtectus (assembly GCA_963669975.1). Lineage (NCBI taxonomy): Eukaryota > Metazoa > Arthropoda > Insecta > Coleoptera > Chrysomelidae > Acanthoscelides > Acanthoscelides obtectus. The sequence goes on along the minus strand of CAVLJG010000006.1, from coordinate 45,174,623 downwards.
TGAGATGCCCAATGACGCATGACAGGTGTCCAATGACACACAGATTCCGTTTGGTTTGACAGCGCCATCTAGCGGCGGAATCCCCAACTCATGAATACAGATTCCGTCCAACAACCTGTCAATGGCGCGCGACGCCAGCGCCTCTGGTGGCGGATTTTGGAAGTTTTGAGACCGAATCCCCATAAGACATCTACTTGCTGTATCTATATTATTCAGCCACCATGATAGATCGGCACGGGAATTACGTGTATTGAAAAGTGACATATCGATTTTCTTTGACATTTCACTGTTTTTTTTTTCGACATTATGTCGGTTTTTCTACAAGATGTTAACTTAGCAGTAGCAGCTGGACACTTTTGTAAACTTATTTTGTAGTTGTACGTTTTACCTAAACGTCATGAGGCTTCAGTTATCAATGTTTGGGTATGATGTGATGTAAAATCTGCTTCGTAGATGGCATTACTGGAGGTAACGGCATAGTGAGGATTTGTGTGCTAATAATATGTGTTGATGATAATTCCATTGGATTCTTGTCTTAAATTTATTCACTGTACACTGTCGAATTACAAGTCATCGTCATCAACGTAAAAAACATAACCTGTTTCCCGAAAGGACAACATATAAATAACCCGGCGGGCACACCATTGTCAGCATATTCAGTAATAATTTTCTCAATCAGCAAATATCACTTATCTTATACACATGCAGACCAATACACACAATCATCCAGATGCGATCTTGCTATTCAACCAAATAACAAACTTTCTTCTCAGAGATGAAAACTATAGACCACTCGGCTTCACAAAACATATACAACCAACAATACGTTTACGTGTAGTTGAGCCATTCCTTCATAGATGGACGCTCACAACGATCCTAGTGAGCAAACGTGGAATGACTGTTTGCACCCTAAAAACTACCTAGTTTGCAAGATGACACATCTTATAGGTTTTTTTATGTTTTTAGGGGTTTTACATAATACCCGTGTGCGTAGGTAGTTTTTAGTGTGCAAATAGCTCATTTTACGTTTGCTCGCTATGGTCGCTGTTGCTGAAGTTCAAGCAACACGTACAGTGTACAACAGCTTGTGCTTAGTTAACATCATGTAGAAAAATCTATGTTATATCACAAAAAAACTGACGAAAGGTCACTTTTCAATATACCTACGTAATACCCGTGCCGCTTGTGATTGTGACGAAAGCGACATCTTCGCATTGTACTTGTATATAGCCAACCGTATTTTATGACGGAACAGGTCTAAAAGGCCTACGAACTGAGCAAATTTTCGGATTCTAAATGTCTTTTCATCGAGCTTCATCATTGTATGAGTGTTAAGCATGAAGCCCAAAAATTTGCACGTTTTTGAGGGCACGAAGGAACTCTTATCCTGTCTGATTACAAACCCGAGAGATTCCAACAAGTTGACTGCGCTTTCGGGTTCAGCATATTTGTACAATTTTTGGCTGTTTCGCCAAGGATAAAGAAGTCTTCCAAGTAATTTACACATAAAATTCCCAGGAATCGGAGTTCTGCACTACCAGCTTAAGAATTTTCGTAAATGCATGAGGAGCAGAACTAAGACCGAATGAAATACAGGTGAACTCAAATAAGCGACCCTCAACTGTACCTAAAACCCAAATACTTGCGAAATTCCGATGCTTCGGATATAAAAAAATATGCATCCTTTAAATCGTTTGATGTAAGGTAATAGTTACTTTGAATTAACCTCAACACTGTACGTGTGGCATCCACCTTAAAATGGGGGGCTTCAACAAATTTCTTGAGATTTCTTATGTTTAGAATAAAGCGCTCCTGACCTCTGGCCTTGTCACTGGGTATGTTCCTTTGTTTGGGAACATTGCTTATCGGACTCTGTAACCTTTAATCCAGTTATGGTTGTCCACTTCTCACAAAACTGTGCTAGTCTAGCTGAAAAAGGTCTATTAGCATTATCACTTACCTTATTTACTTCCTCCTCTTGTATCCGTCCATTAGATTTGCTTATCGCGAAGATCTGCCCTTCTGATGCCCTATCCCCCTCGGTCGATGGGCTGGGCGACTCCTGTTTAAAGGCACGTGATAGGAGCTACTCCTTTCCTGCCTTCCTTCTTTTCTGTTGATCGAGTGTAGTTCATTTGCAAATCTCTGATGTGGGGATGAAGGCTGGGCTGACTTAATATCTTTGCTTGTCGACTGTATCGACTTTGCTGGCTTAAAAACATCGTCGAAATCTGATACGAATAACAGGTTCGTTGGAACACGATTTTCTAGCAATTTTATTTTTGTTCATGTAGTGCCGTGCCACTGTCAAGTCATAAACAAACTAGATAAAATGCGCCCTGAATCTGAGAGACTGGGTAGGAGAGTATGTTGTATTAATGGTTCTTGACGAGTAAGTAAGACTACTAGACCAGTATCCCTTTATATATCTCCATCTCCCTCATACATACACATGCAACCTACCCATGTGTGTGAACGTTTGTTCGGTAAGCTCAAAGACATACGTTTTTTAATTGCGTAACTCTGTCTCGAAAATTTGTCAGAGTGACAATTTACTTGACATTGGCGTGCAATTTGAGTTGTCCAGTTATCAATCTTCAATATAAAAATGTACAATGCCCGGAAATACGATCCATGGAGAAGGCCGGCAGCTCGTGCTAAATTTATCAGAGTATTTTCAGGGAGAAAATGAAAACAGCGGTCCCCTGATACCCACTTCTAGCGTACTGGAGTACTGGAGACAGAGTAGTAAATTAAGATCCGACCATCGTACGGAGATACGATCTGTTTACTTATTTCATATGGCGTTGATGACGTAACCGCCAAGAACGATGACTACAGCTATATATATATATATATATATATATATATATATATATATATATATATATCTTTATAAATGCTAGGCATGGATTCTGTGGTAGGTCCACGTCCGGTTCATAGAGTAGTTGTATGATGCTTGGATCATCGTGATTGCCGAGATGCTCAGGCCAGCGCTACACCATTCCCTAATGGGAGAAACCCCAGCGTGAGTTGCTTGGACCATCAGCGGTGCGGGGCGAGACGCTACACCATTCCCTAAGTTGGAGAAAATCGAGCTAGAACAGCAACCCTTCCGGAGATAATCATCCGCCTGCCGAGGGGACGGCGACTTCGATTGTGCTGAAAATGTGCTGGAAAGAAAAAAATGGGAACGGTCACTGGCTGTGCGGTAAAGCGATCGGTCGCTTGGCATGCGGTCAGAGCCTAAAGGCTCTCTCTGACGATGTCGATCCTGTTTATGTTTTTTCTAAAATCTCTCCAATTTTTTAGGGGCTTTCGGTTCTCCCTATCAGAATAGGAGCTCCTACTAGACGTATGTCGTCTATAACGCTTCTGCTTTTTTCCCATATCAATAGTTCGGTTCCAAATTGGAAGGCAGTAAAGGACTGGAAGCGAAGTTGTCTCGCGCTCATCTAAGAAGTCCACAAAAAGTCTGCATATTGAATTTTTGCATGTACACTTAAATGTTCAAAAATTTTCTTCTGTTCTCTTATATAAAATGAGATGTATAAGCAAAACCTTCAATTACAAGTAATCTTAGGTACAAATCTATGGTAAGAAGATCAGCAAGCCAGAAGTCAGGCTTTGCGATCTAGGTATCATTGGACAAGGTAGTGAATTAGCAAATTAACTCGCTAAAATTCAGTTCTGCGAATCCATGGATTTGGTTCCAGAATCAAAATGTACGAATAACGGTGGAGCTTCAGACATAATCAAAAACATAGTAGCCGCAGCTAATATATTTTCGATCACAAAGCATATTAAACTCTATATTAAATTCGATTCAGCAACATCACATCCTCCAGTTGCAGACAAGTAGCGTGGGCATGGTATAAACCAGGAGACAGACTTGTTGAAAATTGAGGTTTTCCTACAGAAGATCGCAATATTTGCATCGTCTGAGTATTACAAAGCCTACCTTATCCAATGATACGTAGATCGCAAAGTCTGAATCCTGGCTTGCTGATCTTCTTACCGTAGCATTTAACCAAAAATTACTTGAAATTGAAGGTTTTGCTTATTTTGGATAGGAGATCAGAAAAAAAGTATTGAACATTTAAATGTTCATGCAAAATTCAATATGCAGACTTTTAGAGGATTTCTTAGATGAGCGCGTGAAAAAATCGCACCTCTACTCTCTCTACTGCCTTCCAATTTGGAACCGAACTATAGCGGACATGAGCGTAACATGAGAGGGGGATTTTGCTTTAAAACCTTTTGGCTGGTAGTACGACAGGGCGGACTACGTGGTGAAATAATAAACATATTTGAACTGAACGCCAAAGTATAATGCGGATTTTTGGAATCAGAATTAAAAATACGATTCACCTGTACATACATCCAATATGGGGACTTTGAGAAAATGTTGATGCTGGAGGACAAGAGACGAAACGTCATATTATGTAAATTCTAATTACGCCACCCTGTCGATAAGAGAAATCCAACTACAAATAAGGTCGGGATAAAATTAAAACGATTTTGGAAAAATCTGCTTTTTCTGTATGTCTTCGGGAGTACTTTGAGACTGAGCGACTTCGTATGTCTTACCGTTCCTGAGATCCCAATGGTGAGGGTCGAATTTGAAACACATGGTATAAATAATGTGAATGTGACAGTCAGCATCATGTCGGAATCACAATTCGGAGAGAGACTTAAAAATATGTTAACCAACTGAAACCAGAGGAAGGATATGGTTTTATCCGGAAAAATACGTAGTGTTTAAAAAATATGAATAGAGCAAAATATCCCGAGAAAAATGTTGGTGAACAAAGTTGTAAGGTTTGAAAAGATTCATCCATTGATGATCTTGAACTTGACCTGGACCATGACATTCAAGGTCATTTGGTGGCCGATAAAGTTTTTTAGATTGAGATCCTATTTCGACACCGAAAATATAAAGAACGTAACATGTTATGTTAAAGTATATCTTTGCCCGTGACACTGACCACAATCTTCAAGGGTATTTGAGAATGTCAAGAAAGTAGGAAAAGGACAAAATGTCTCGAAAAATACGTTTTTCATAAAGCAGAATATTGTGTAATAAAGTTGTAACGTTTGAAAAGATTCATCTAATTGTGACCTTGAAGGTGACCTTAACTATGACCCTCAAGCTCATTTGCCTAAACGGAAACCATTATTTCTGGCACCGAAAATAAAAAGGGCAAGAAACTTTGTGTTCAATTATGTCTATGTGCATAACCAACAAGATCATTTGAAGATCAAATAAATCTTCAACGGAAAACATTTATGTTTAACTCCTCAAATGCAAATTGCGGCTAAGTTTGAGTTCAAGTACGTCCTAGCCAATGAATCTGACCATCTAGTGATAAGATACTCGTACTCGTATACTTTAACGTAAAATCCGTACTTTCTGTGGAGGATATAAAAGCGAAGCATTGAAATTAATTTATTGTTGCAACGAAATGTTTGATCAAAAATGTTCATTGCCAGAGTAGATATTGTATTTCTTTCTCCGGAATCAATCTCCTTCACGCTAATGGGAAAGCAATAACTTTGACCGACAGCTTTACACTAAATGCAGGCAAGCGGAGCCGCGGGTGTAGTCTAGTTTGCTATGAAATCATAATAATATACAATTCTAGCACAAAAATGCCACATAGTTATCATCAAATTGCTGCCATCTAAGACAAATCTTTCTGTCATCGATGACAGTCTGTGATGATAATTGTAGCAGCCTACTGCGAATTGAACGTACTTCCAAGAATTTATATTTTTATTTTTATTTTTTTTAATCCAAGGAAAGACCATTCATCAAACGGTAATCGATTCTCAAGGAATTTTTATAACGTGACCCGGAGGCTTCTAAATACCATTGTGTATACAATTTTTGGGGTCTGCTTGAGAATAGCACATCAATCGAGATATCGTAATCCAGTAACTCAACTGTCTTGTAGAAGGAAACACTACTGCTCCAGTATTAACAACAACATCATCTCCAAAAGGAAACAGAACAGCTTCTAGTGTGAAGGTGTTTTGCACATATGCCAGTTGGTGGTCATATCAAGGTGTCAATCCTGAAGACATGGACCCTTTCCTCTGCAATTACATGGTTTACGCTTTTTGCTGGGATATCGCACTACGGTGACATCAGAGTTGAAGACAATAAATTGGATATAGATGGGAATGGTAAGAAAGGTAAGGATCATGAGTGAATCGCATAACATAGTTTCCACAGTAAATGAAGTAAGACTGACGGTGCTGATTCTTGATACGTGTTAATGGTCAAGTGAAGTCACTGGAAGGTCCTTAGTACAGTTCTATCAATTCATGAGTCTGTCAAATCAGGCAACCCAGAAACCGGACAATGTCAAGTAAAGAAAAGAAAGACATCAAAGAGGAAGAACGGAATATTTCAGGACAGTAAGTGATAAAGCAGTCGGCAAATTTTGATAAGATTCAAATAAATTTGATTCTTTGAAGATTTTATCAGATCGCCAAATTTGGATAGTTCTAAATTCACAATTTAATATTTATCACAGTGGGAGCTGCGACCTTTTGAACTTGCGAACTGATTCGCGCAACAGGGAATATCCCATCATTCCAACCGATAGCTGATGTTATACACTCTCGCAGTGGTCGAATCGGTAATATATGACGCTTTATGCTGTCTTAACAACTACTGTCTCTACTACTACGTATTGTGCTCACTCATCTCGACTTGTCTATACTAATCGGCTAATTTCCTACTGGAATTTAATGTTTAAGGTCTGTACCGCAGGACAACGGAGCTCAAGTTGAAAAATCCGAAGCTGAAGGTCATACTAGGCATTGGAGGGGCAATGGCAAGTAACGGGAGTCTATTTTCTGATCTATGCAGAGATGAAAAGAAAACTGAACAGTTCATCAAGAGTTCAATGTGGTTGATAAAAGAATACAACTTTGATGGCTTAGACATCGACTGGCATCCTCCTTACCCCGAGCCCTATGAAGCAGTAAGTGTTTTGATATCAGTTGAAAAAAACGAGACTAGGAAACTTCTCGCATAACATTGCGGCTTTGAGATTTCGGAAAGCAAAATTGCGTAAATAGAAAATTGTCATTGATAGTACTACTGAGGTTTTTACAGGTTGCTCTAACGAATAGCCTTGATCCATCCAACTTTTTACCTGATTTCAGAAAATCTTCACCAATTTTCTGAAGAGAACAAAAGATGCATTGAAGAAAGATGGCTATTTGCTCAGTGCCAGTGTTAGGTCGTATCCAGATGATAGCGGATACGATGGAAAGAGCATGAATGAGTACGTTTATATTTCTATATCACCTAATTCCCACTTCACTACTAATAGAACTTTGTGATACGCCCTCATACATCGGCTCTTAGGCAACTATACTGTAACTATTTAAAACTGCAATGACTCATATGCGTGATCAGCAGACCGCCGCCGGGCGACGGAACGGCTGTCGAGATGCGTCAGGCTAGAACAGTGTGGTATTCTAAGCTCTGAGTGTCCGATTTACACATTCTAAATAATACACATTTCTTCGGGTAACAATATGTCCCACAATCATTTTGACAACCTTTGAGGTAATAGAATACAAGTATGTTGTTAATAAACAAAAATTGGGAAAATTTTGATTCATACCTTTATTACAATTTTAATTTTGTATTGTGCTCACAAGATCTCATTCATTTTTATACGTAATAATATTGAGTAAAACAGTTTATGAGTTTTTTAACTTGTTTTAAGGAGAAAACTTGCATACAGCGACCTGCTCGAATAAATAAAATATTAAAAAATTACGATCGTGCTACTTTAACTGCGTACGCTGAATAAATCGTGGATCATACATACACGCTACTGCTACGAAACTGCAGGTCTTCAAAAGAACTTAAAGTCCGCGAAAGCATATAGCGATCTCTTATAAAGAAGCCACAATAACGTTTTCCATGAGAAGATAGTCATTTTCAGTCGTCCTCTGGTTGCCTTATTGGGTCCTTGCCCGTTTCGGAACGGATGTCAAATGCCTTGGTTTGGTCAAACGGTTGAGCTTTGTTTGGGCTTTCATTCCACCTCGTTCGGGTGATTTTCATTTTTTTTTCCTTCAAGTAAGTTTGTCCGATCGCCATGAGACACGAAATCCCGTGGAAAGTTATACTTATTATCCCGAGAAAATTATAGTCGCTTATTTTAAGTAAAACATCAAACTTGCAAATACATAAGATGTGACTAGTTTTATCGTACCATATCAGTACGCGATGATGTAACCAATAATTGAGGTCGAGTTTCTCCTATAATGCAGAAGAACGAAGTTTCTTCTCTTAATATAACTACTCTTTGGTTTGACTCTTTGGTTCTGCTACTATCTCAAAGATGGTGCTAGGACCTGATGTCCCTTTTTTCGCCTGTCTAATATGTATTTGAATTGGGTATCTTCAGACAGAATGCTTTGTGTTAAGCTGTTGTGTTTTTCAAGAATAGAACACCATGATGCCTTCAGGTGTGTCTATACACTTTGTTTGATAAAATGTTTCAACAGTTTGCCACGGTAGCTGAACGGTTGAAACGTATGTCTATACCCTATTCGTAGTCCATTTACGCTCCCGCATAAAAAAGATGCAGCGCGGCAAAGCGGAAGCCGCCTAAGCGTTGCAATAGCTATTGGTCATTCGACGATAAAACTACGAACTAGTGCAGGATTTGTAAGGATAGAACTCAGCTACGTTAGCATGTCGGATACAGCAGATGAAACTGAGAATATTTCTCCCAATGCTTCCTTCAACCTCTTCAGTGATGTCTCCTCCCAGAAAACGTAACAAGAAGGGACATTTGAATATTCAGGCAAAAGAAATTGTCCTTAATGTTTATAAGAGAATACATTTTAGAGCATCCTGAAATGAAAATTCATATTGAAAGACGCGTGTCAAACAAAACAGCCTAAGACAATTTTCACCATTGATAAAAAAAGATGTCTCTACCACACAAGAGGTTGCATTACATGAAGCTGTTGGATACAGTTGATAACTTTGATCGGAATGCCATCAGACGCAAAGTCCATCAATTTTTTGAAAGGCAGGAACTTCCCACCATAGACAAAGTATTACAGGAGGTTAATAGTGATCAAGACTTACCTACTTTCAAAAGGACCACAATCTATAGTTAACTCAAAGAACTTCATTTTGAGTATAGAAAACGGGGCAGAAATAGTATTTTGATAGACCGCCAAGAGATCATTTTATGGAGAAGAAATTATTTAAAATCAATAAAGGAATACCGCGACCAGCGAAGGAAGGTTTATTACTTAGATGAAACCTGGATAAATGCAGGACATGCAAAATCTAAAGTATGGGCTGACTCTACAATTAAATCAGCAAGAAAAGCCTTCTTAGATGGACTAACCACTGGCCTAAATAATACGCCAGGTACGTGTTTTTAATCAGTTCGTCAATTGCGTTGTAAAAGTAGACTGAACCTATGAGCCCACGCTGAAAACTTAGGTACACTAAACTTAGCTTTATCTAGTAGATTTGGAACCAACACCTGTTAGATACTCCGCCTAAATTATTATAAGTTTTCTTGAATACTATATGAAATAATTATTTACAGTAAAAGGAAAACGATTTGTTATCTGTCACGTTGGCAGTGAAGATGGCTTTGTGCCCACTGCCCTATGGGCATTTGAGTCAAAGAAAACGACCGACTACCATGAAGAAATGGACAGGAGTTCATTTGAACGATGGTTTGAAAAAAACGCTCCCAAAGCTTGACGACAATGCCGTCATTGTACTTGATAATGCTGCATACCACACTAGAAAACTAGAAAAAATGCCTACAATGTCCACAAGAAAGGCAGTAATCCAGCAATATCTCCTATCAAAAGACATTAGTTTCAATGAAAATATGGTCAAAGCAGAACTTATCTATCTAGTTAGGCAGCACAAATATAAATATAATCTTAATGTTATTGACTTAATGGCTAAAAACCAAAATAAGACTGTTTTAGGGCTACCTCCTTATCACTGCGAATTAAATCCCATTGAAATGATGTGGACAAATATAAAAAACTATGTAGCTTTAAGCAATAGAACATTCAGATTTTCTAACGTGAAAGATTTGGTTTATGAAGCTGTCAACAGAGTGACGGCAAACCATTGGAAAGATTGCATCCGTCACGTTCAAGAGACAGTCTAAACAAAGATGTGGGATCTGGACAATATGATCGATATTCAAATTGAACCTGTAATAATTAATATTAACCATTGGGACGATGATTCAAGTACTTCCAGCGAGTAAAGAATTGTACAAAGTATGTGCACTTCTTTCTATAAGAATAATCATTTATTTTGTTACATTATTCCAAGACCATTGAGGAAAATGCGCACGTGTACAATCTCGCTTTTGGGCATGTTGTGTGTTGTTTTGTTTGGGCGTAAATGGCCTACGGGTATAGATTACTGATTGTGTTCTATTTTAGCCAGTGACCTTTTCCTTCCTTGAGTTTTAAGAATGCTTCATGGATATATTCGAGTTCTTTATTTATAATACCTGACTTGCCATTAGAATTCTAGACTGGATCACCGTAAAATCATACGATTTCTATGGCCCTTGGAGTGGTTACACAGGCCAGAACAACGCTCTCTATTCTTCATCTAGAGAATACATTTGGCACAAAGATCATTTTAACATGGCTGCGTCCGCTAAAAACTGGATGAATACTGGGATCACTAGAAAAAAGATGGTTATCAGTGTGGCATTCTATGGGTGGAGCTTCAATTTAACTGATCCGAGAGACCATGGTCTTCTGTCGCCTGCAAGAGGACCTGGGGTGGACGGAGGTTTCGTGAGATGGTCTGAGGTAAGCTAGACCATGCATGTATGATATAAAGGGTATTAGGTCCAATGCTAACCACATGGTGCTGCCTATGTAGATGCTAATTGCTAATATCGGAGCTTTATATAGAGTACAATTATCATACAGAACACTGCAAAATTAATACATACCCCGAAGCATAGCTGATTCGAGAGTAGATAACAGTAGCGAATATCTTCCAGATTTGTCTCAACTACGGCAACTACACAACTGTTTGGGACGACGAACAAAAGTGAACTACAAGTATAAAGGAAATGTGTGGATCAGTTATGGAGACAAAGATTCGGTAACAATCAAAGTAAGTTTTTCATATGTGTTTAAGCCTCTATCATTATTATGCAACAAGAACTTGTAGCCTTTAGAATAGTAATTGAATATTTGCTTCCTATATTTTTAGGGTCAATATATTAAAGAACAAGGTTTCTTTGGAGCAAATGTATTTCCAATAGATGGAGACGATGTACTTGGAAAATGTGGCAAAAAACAACAACTATTGAAACACTTGCATGAGGGACTGGGAAACTACGTAAATTGGGAGAACTGAATGTCCAACAATATTCAAAATTGCTTATGCCATTGATTTGATTTTCAATATATGCCTAGATCTGTTCAAAGTTAATTTATTTATATCCTTCACTAATAACAAGTAATATATGCAGGTTCAGAATGATTGTCTTAAAAATATAAAATATAAGAGAGATAATTGGATAAATCTTTACAATCAGAATCCATTTCCAAATGAAATGCAACCAGTTAATCAATATTAAATTCCGATTCGGAGTAGTAAAGAAATATCAGACCTTTTCGTTTGGTTAAAAAAATTTAATATTCCTATACTATCCGAATCATTATCCTCAAAAGTTTTGCCGTGCTTCAAGATTAAATTTCCAACAAATAGATATTTACAATAAATTCATTTATAAGCTTTCTTGGTCTTCCCATGCCAACAAAGTGTTCATATTAGCGATTTTCTTGGTGCTCCATGGTTCCAGCGGATCAGGAGACGCAGATCCTTCTGACTCTGCTTGAACCGTAGCTGACTTGCAGCCTCTTGTGTTCACTACCGGTGCAACTCTGGAAATAGTATATTTCTTAACAAAGTAGCAGGTGCCAAGAGATCAAGAATGAGTAACTACAGTGCTATAATACCTGTTTGTTTTTGCAGTTTTGAAGCGTTTTTTCTTTTTCTTTTCCTTGATATTCTCAGATTGATTGTCTTCTCCAGCGCCAGCACCAGAAACCGTCAGGGTGGATTCAGAAACTGTAACAAACCTGAAAAATTTGGAACTATAATCACGAATTTCAATCATATATCTAGTGCAGTAATAATTTTTAATAATGGTTTTCACATTAATATACGCAACTTTTTCTTAGACGATTGGAGGGCACTATGCCGTATATGAATTTACAAATAACTCGTATTAATACCAGATATTGTCTTCCATGTCAGTTTCAAACACAATATACTAGTACTACTCTATATGTTACAAGTTACAAGTCCATATTCACAAGATAGATGTTTATGTTTCATCAAAGTAAAATTTGTAGAATTTTTTCTTGTTATTCCAAAAACATTTGCGCTTTCTCGTTTTCTAGAAAAGATTAGGAACAGTTTCTTGGTATAAACAAAAATCACATGATAATAAATCACCCATAAAGGGGATCAAAAGGTATTTGAAAAGTACTAATTTTTTTGGTAGTATCAACCTTAGTTATAGACTTCGAATTCAACAAATGGTAACATAGGGATCTTAATTTATGTCAAGATCGACGTCATCAAACGTAACTAACTCTTTACAAATTCAGCAGATTCATCTTTACTTTTTTAGCTGTCGTATCTTCTCATTTTTGTGTGGTTTTCCTTACTACATTGGTATTCGAAATGTGAGAGCTATTTGTTGGAGAAATTCTGGTTCCTCGATGGCCCACCTTGCAAGGATGTCGTGTCAATATCATCTTCAAAATTACCATATTCAATTATTGGACGACGAATAAGTTGTTCTAAATAAAAAAATCGATCTTATCGAACAGCCAGTCTTATTTTTCTATACATATGCATGTGCTTTGTTATTTTGTGGCTAAATCTACCGGTTAAAGTTCATTCCCTTTTTACAAATTAACTGGTTTTCAATACTTTTTAGCCAACTCAATAAAATCACTGTAATTTTTTACAATTTTTTCAATAAAATACAATAGATTTATTTCAAAATAATAATAATATAGAGCGCAACTTGAATTATACTCAGTGACATTAGAAGTGTTACACCCAGAAAAAATTATTTCTTCAAATAGTTTTTTGGCAACATAATGACTAATTTAAAGAATGATGTGGCAACAATGTCAACGTTTTATCTTTGTCTTTGTTTACCTTTGTTAGAATGTTATTTCTTAGATTTTGTGAAGAAAGCGGCTTCTGAGAGCTGAGTAGTACAGATATTTTTAGTTATTGCCCTTTTATTTACTATCTAGTGTTAAGCATAACAAATCAATAATCATCTTATTTTTTCGATGCCTAGACGTATATAGGCGTGTATTCAGCTGCTGGGTCGCCCAACACATTAATTTTTTTTTGTTATTACTTGTCAATAAAATTTCGTGAGAATGTTATCGTTTCATTCTTGCCAAAAATCAAGTTGAGGAAATTATGTTTTCTGGGTGTAACACTTCTAATGTCACTGAGATTCTATTTTCAGATTCATCTTTAAGCTTTTCAACTGTGATATCATCTTATTTTTGTGTGGTTTTCTTTCTACATTATCCGAGTTGTAAGAGATCTTTGTTGATGGAAATCTGGTTCCTCGATCCTTCCAAGGATGTCGTCTCAATACCGTCTTCAAAATTATCATAATCAATTATTGGACGACGAAGTTGTTCTAAATTAAACCAAAAAGCATTTCTGAAACACTGTCATGTCTTTTTTCAGAGCCAGTCTTATTTTTCTAAGATTTCAAATGCAGTCCGTTCCCTGTTTACAAATTAGCCTGTTTAGGAAATGTCATTTTGTCAGTGCTGCACTTTTAATTTCAGTATGAGGTTATTTACAGTCGGTGATATGTGGAATAAAATATAATTTGACCTTATTTACAAATTCTACTATTTGTAATTTGCAATTTACTAGACTAGTTTTTTTATGGAATAGGACTCAGTAATGAAGTGTTAATACTCAAAGCGATTTTTCTGCATTTCCGAGAATGAATACATTCTTATTTTATTTGTCTATGTCTAATTATTCCATGTAACTCATTTGGATGAATCTATTTCTGTCAGCGCCTCAAATAATTGCAGTTATGAAAAATTAGTTTAACATGCAAATATAGTTTGAAGAATTTCCTATTTCGAACTTACAATTGTTCATTTGACATCGCAATATCAACAAAAGACGGTGGAGGTGTTTCCACGCATTTCCTCCTCTCGTTGATACACTTGAAAACGTCCTTGCTTAAATCTTCAGCCGGCTCTGTTGAGCTAGAGTCTGACTCCAGCACTAGTCTTCTCTTGTCCGAAAATTTGGATTTTGCTGATGAGTTCCTCAGGTGAGCTGATTTCACACGTTTAGTTCTCGATATTTTTCCCAATATCGGAACTTCTATAATGAGAGAATCAAAAACAATTTTAAAAAATATACATAGAAGATGAACTAAAACCAATGATTAACGCATTCTACCTGAAGATAGCCAACCTAATGCTAAATTCCCCCAACAAAAAAAAAACTAAGATAAAATGAGACGCCGTAGCGTCATTTTTGAGAATTTTTCTCAGCTGTGTCTCTATTTACTATATACCAAGTTTTCCAAATTCGACTCTGACCGTCGGTACCTGGAAGACAGTAAGAGATACGATGTCGGTTAATTTGAAGCAAAGTTCGGCATCTATCTGAAAAATGGCACTAAAAAAGTTCAGAATTTCCGAGTATTATTATTTGCCGGAGATAAAAAATACTAGACAAGGTGGCGTAATTATAGATTCAATATGAAGTTTCTTCTCGTGTCTTCAACCATCAACTTTATTTTTCTTATAAACCCCATATTGGATTGTTGCACAGATGTTGTACAGAAATTGTAATTGTGATTCGAAAAATGTATAATATGTCATACATTGACATTGCCAACCTAAGTTATTTCAGAAAAACAGTATTTCCTAACGAGTAGGCTTTGAAATTGTATGTAGATAGTCATTTGTTTCATAATATGATCAGCTGAGCATTCCTTCCATTATTATGAATTAGGTATACATATTTATATGTCATTATATATACATATACATACATATACATACATATACATAAAATAAATGTTTTTTTCCTTTAACATTTTTCTGGTAAAATTAAAGTAACAAAGTTATAGCCCTTTAGAAGTTTGAGTACCCGCCCTGTCTCAATAATAATATTATGTGCTCGTGTTTGGCAACAACCGATATAATCCGCCTTATCGGTTCATCGCATCGGAAACAAAAAAGCGAAAGAATTTGAAACGCTTATCACGATGTTTTTACTACAATTTTATTCAGTTGTATTCAGTCAATGTGTCAGTCGGTAACGCGTGAGTGAATAGTGGTGTTATATATAATGACATGGATTGGTATTATAAAACTTCAAACATCGAAAAAAGTAATCTTCTTATGGTTGGTCTTAACTCATCGAATAAAGAACAACCTGCTACTAAAACTCTTCCATATTATTTAGAGGTCGTATTAAACATATTAAAAACAGTATTATTCCATGTATATGAGAGAAAGATTTTGGAGCAAGTAAAATCTTCAACCATGTTGCAGCTTCCTAAGAACATGTCATATCCCTCATATCTATGCACACATCTTGCATTCAAATACTATTAATCTATGGCTGAGGTTTCATGTAGAGCGCCTCCATGGTGCCAAAATAACGCTCACTATAGTCACTAAATGGGCAAGTTATCTGAATTTCCTTTAAGCACGCTTCTCATAAATTGAAGCATTGGCATAAACAAGCATAACATGTAATAAACTGTCATCTTTAAAGCCAATTCTGACAATATTAGTTTTTTCGAAATAACTTAGGCTTGACAATCTCAAAGTATGACATAATTCTGGAATCAGAATTGAAAAGTCTAAAAGTCCAATATGGCGTCTATATGATAGAATAAAGTTGATGATTGATGGCAAGTAACGAAACGTCATATTGAAATTATAATTATTCCATCTTATAAAGGAAAAAAGGTGGCAATGTTGCTTATTGACTTAATCAAGCCCAAATTGATGTGCATCAAAAACACTGAAGTGAACACGTATGACCATCACATCTCATGCCTTCTGGCTCTTATTGGTGGCTTCTAGTTATATTTCCCTTAATACCTGTATCCAGATGCATATAGATATTTTCACTTCGGTGATTGCACATCCATTTTGGCCTTATGAGGCCAATACGCAGAAAGACATGGGGTGACCAATCCGCCTATTTCTGCTCCTGTTGCTTTATTGCGTACATGCTCACGATTGTCCTTGTTTTTCATCTAAGTTTATGCATAACTACGATTCTCATAGATGACGCTACGGTATTTCATTCTACGTAGAATAATTTATTGGATGCATGATTGAAGCATTCGCTTGAATGTCTTTAACTAGAATACTAATGCTAACAAGTTTCGTGCTCTTCAGCTATATTTTGCAGATATATGGTAAGTTCTGCCATGTAACGACTTTTTATTTTTCTAAATTCTTCAATCTATACTTTTTTCCCACTATCCCACTTGTTAATCTATATTATGTGTTTTTCAATTTATACAAATTTAATCGTTCGCCAAAGTATTTTATAGTCCATAAAATCGTACCTCCAAATCCATCACTATCGCTGGGATCCAACGCAGAATATTTCTTCTTCGTCTCCTCAACCTTCTTAACAAAAGTCTCAGCACTGTTAAAATGCCAGCTAACGTTTTTACATTTTTCATCATTTGGTTTTGAGGTTTTGGAGCTACGGTTGGGGCTAGAACTTGTATTTCACCACCCACCACTATTTGAAAAAAAACATACCATTAGCTAACTGGGACAGTAAAGAAAATTTCCATTCGAAAAGGTTGGGACTTTCCTCTACACGACGTACAATTCTTGTGAAAATAAGCAATGCCCAGCAAAAATTAGGTGAAAAGGTACGACTTACGCCAATACTCAACCCAGGCGCCGGGCGCCATACATGTAAATCAACAAGTCGGATTTGAAGAAAACTGAAAATGACAGCTTCTTATAATAATAACTAACTTGAGCAATGTGATATAAATTCATAATGAGTGTCTCTCATTATGAGAAGTTTGTTTAAAGTTAGTTCTAAAGTTTCTAAATATTATACAGTGTGTCCCAAAATTGACGTCTCTATATGTACAGGGATCTCGGCTCCTGCTATACCTACAGCTGAGGTTAAATGAGGAAAGTTTCAGAGGAAGCTATTGCATTCGATAGCCGGCTTCAGATTTACGATCGGTAAATTGGTTTTGGGAATGAGGTCTATGAATTTGATCCTCCCGCGACCATAGACCTGATAAGAAGAATTTTGAGCACAGTTAGAAGCACTAACAGAAATGCACTAGCCAAGGTTGTACGAAAGACAGTCACCAACTTGTCAAAAATGTCTGTATGCAAATGGACGTTATTTTGCAAATGTGTAAATTAATACCCACTTACATAATTAGCTTTTACATTACATTACGATTTTGTAAAATGTTTTTTGTTTGTTTAACACACTCATAGTTGAGAATTTGTCCCAAAACGTTTGACTTGTTGAGAAGTCGATATTGACGTTAATATTCGATTGAAAATTCAAGGCGTTTATGTGCTTTTTATGCCCTACTCATTAATGCTATTTTCTGACAAATAAATCATGGCTTTCTTAGAAAAAACTAATACATAACATTACGTGTGATGATATTTCGGTGATACTCCCATCATTTATACACTTGTGAGACATCACTAGACTGGGAATTTTACACTCTTTCCAAAAATCAAAAAATTTAATATGGCGGCCATAATAAAATGGTAGTTGCGGCGGATGGCTGGAAAATAAAAGACGATTGAGACATGTCACACACGCTATCCTATTTGCCTTAGAAAAATGTCCGAATAATCTCACATTTTGACAGCTGTCAAATTAACTGTTTCGGATTTATTGTCAAAAACAAAATTCGACATTTCGCCGATATTTCCAAAACCAGTTGACCTATCGTAAATCTGAAGCAGGCTGTCGAATAAACTAAGTTTTCTCTAAAATTTTCCCCATTTAACCTTTGTTGAAGCTATAACAGGAACCGAGATCGCTGTATAGAGAAGCGAATGAGGGGCACATTGTATGTAGAAAGGGGAAAAGAGGTTTCGGTTAATTTCGCTGAATTTTATATGTTATGGGTCTTGGCATCCCGAACAGGTTGTTTTAATGGGCACAGGCCCCTAACCTCCACGGGTCCCAAGATACTTCGAAGTTGAGTCATTTATTTTAACAGTGAGTAGATCTGATCAAAAGAAATGTTTTTTCCTTTAACATTTTTCTGGTAAAATTAAAGTAACAAAGTTATAGCCCTTTAGAAGTTTGAGTACCGCCCTGTCTCAATAATAATATTATGTGCTCGTGTTTGGCAACAACGGATATAATCCGCCTTATCGGTTCATCGCATCGGAAACAAAAAGCGAAAGAATTTGAAACGCTTATCACGATGTTTTTACTACAATTTTATTCAGTTGTATTCAGTCAATGAGTCAGTCGGTAACGCGTGAGTGAATAGTGGTGTTTGTTGCGTGGCTCAAACGAAATAAAAAATGGCACACGTTTACGAAAATGCTTTACAAAATGCTGCCGCGACATCACGGATTTATGCGGATCGGTTTCCCAATCGAGTGCAACCAACCCCTCGTGCCTTTGTTAATGTAGTACAAAGGCCTGGTGAATCAGGTGACTTAAGACCTCACAGAGGAGGGCATGCCGGTGCTCCAAGACCGCACGATCAAATATAGGTCCGCACTGAAATACTTGTCGGGAGGATACTTTATAAAACAAGGTAACATTTTTTTTTATTTTTACATGCATATTTTGGTTTATCTTCCTTCTACAATCATTATCTGAAAATTAATGACTCAACTTCCAAGTCACCCTGTATAGGGTATCCAAGTCAATATAATGTATTGGTTATACTCGAATGTATGCCTTAAGTGAAAGAGCGGTTTCGGATAATTTCTCTGAGTTGTTCATATGTTATGTGTCTCGACGTCCTGAATAAATGCATTGATGGGCATAGGCCCCAAAACTGAATGGGTCCCAAGATATAGGGCGAGATTTTGTGACCACGAAAGTTATTACCTCCAGCGACATAAATGCAAGACTCATGTAAATTATTGAATTGAGCTTTTGATATCGAAGTAAGATAAGTACAATTTTCATTAGTCAAATTATCAGGATCAAGAGATAGTGTACGATTTTTTTGAGCCGATTTTCTTAATCGTGTACAAAATCTACTGACATATTCTTTCTATATTCGTTTTTCAAACGAAATCCTTTTTCATCGAGGTGCTGGGAACAGATCCGAGATGGTTATGTTACTCTCCAAAAATATTTCAATTAGAGCCTCAATGCTAAGCCAGTGCAAATGTACACTCAGGTGATTACATATCATATATGTTTCAGAGGATTTTTGTCTAAGGGCATTCAACCTAAGACTTTCGGGATTTTGCAAGGCCGCTTCATCCCGTGTAAGTAATACCATAAATCACACTTAAAACAAACACGTAATAATTATATCGTTTATCACAAAAGCAGAGTGGTTCAGCTCCTCACGGTACCTCATAGCAATCTCCACTTTTGGATTGCTAAAGTTTCTCACAAGTCGCATGGTTCGAATAGCGAAAACGTCATTACACACATAACATGGAATGCGCTGCGCCATAATCGCTGGTATAGTATAAAATGCAATCAAAACGAAAACGGAAAATGGAAAACGAAAAACGAGGCACCAAAAACGGAACACGATTAACGATAAACGAAATATGAGAAACGACCAACAAAAAGTATATAATGCAATGGAAAACTAAACAGAAAATTGCAACAAATAATGAACTCGTCGGCCTACCTGCGACGAAACTTCGTATAATTCTTCCAACCCCAACGAAAAGGGGATGTGGTTCCAATTATATGTGATTTTTGAGACATTTGTTCAGGATGACGTGATGCATGAGATTTCAAAAATTATTCGTTTTGTATTAACAGAAACCACTCTTCTAGATAGAGCAGATAGCTGAGTAAATCCGAAATCCCATTATACCAACTCGGTCGGCCTATATCTTGGGACACTGAGTTTTAGGGCCTGTGACCATCAAGCATTTGTTCATCACACATAACATATGAAAAATTTATACTGACTTGGATGCCCTATATCTTAGGACCCGATGAGTTTTGGGGCTTGTGCCCATGGAGCCATTTATTCAGGACGTCGAGACACATATCATATAAAAAATTCAGCGAAATTAACCGAAACCACTCTTCCACTTGAAGCAGATATTGAGTAGGGCCGATACTCCATTATGCCGACTTTGATCGCCTATATCTTGGAACCCGTTGAGGTTAGGGGCCTGTGACCATTGAAACATTTGTTCAGGATGCCAAGGCGCAAAACATATCAAAAATTCAGCGAAATTAACGGAAATCACTTTTCCCATAGGCGTGTTGCCGGGTCCTTTTCTTTGAATTTTTTATCAACCGTATTTTCAAAATGTATGCCGACCTAAATTGACTGCTGACTGTGCAAGAAAGTTCAACTTCTCCGGATCAGCTCTTTCATCTTCAGAAGCGATCACCAGTTCCTTGATGGGATCTACAACTACTAAAGTTGGATCCACGTTTGGAGAATCTGTTGACGGTGTAGTATAAATAGCTGGAGCCTGAGGTACCTCCTTTTTAGGTTCCTTAAAGCCTTGAGACTCTGCAAGTTGTGTGAGGGCTCCAAACATACCAACATTAACGTCTGCAAATTGTAAATCAAGAGTATAAATATAATTCAAATGCAGGTTAAGGAACATGAAGAATGTAAAGGTATCTAAAATTTCTTAGAATATTCTCTAAAAATTGTATGTTTCACAGTACGATAGACAGGCATTATGACACTTCATCCAAAAAAGAAGCTCAACATTCAAAATGTAATTACATAAACATGTAGAAGGTATTTAAAAAAGAGTAGAGCCAGCTTACCTGCTATTTCAGCGGGCTTTTTGTTGTCATCCTTAGTAAAAGCATGGTTTTTCTCGTTATTGGCAACGACTCCATTTTGTACCTAAAACAAATGTTTTACAGTAATCCATAGTACGCCAATGCTAGTGCGGTGACTATCATTTTGTACTCGCAACAGACTGAGGCGCGGAGGCCGAAACGTCGGTAAATATTTTACTTCTGCATCTATGGTATGCAGGGTAAATTTCGGATAGTAGAACCAGGAAAAAGTGGCGTCAAGTAGGTTGATCCTACTTTTCCCACGCAATACCGTAATCAGTTCATAAATGATTATATGCAGCACAAGTTATGCGCTTTGAGAGAAAAGTTAGTTACAAACAGGTATAACGGAGAAATTAGATGGATCGAGTCAGTTATACGAGCCCACACAATTAGTACATAGACATTCTTTCCCTGCCCTACCGGTAGTACCATCCATTTGGCAACGTCACATCTCCTCAATACCTTGCTGCACGGTGCGTCAGACGCGGCAGCACGGTAGTAACGACAGAAGACTTAGCAAGACTACCACGCCTGCCGGTGAACCCATAAATCAGAAGCAGCTCATCGAAAGCACTTCTCGATAATTTTGTTTTAAGTGCAAATCTACGAGGAAATCTATGAATGTGTGAAATACTCTATTGACAGGTGCCTAGAATTACCAAGGTACAAACATACTTGATTTGAAAAACTAAGATAACCCTCCCTCATCCCCCTACAATCTCCCGCCCCTCAACCTTTTATCTCTTACAAATTATTCAAAAATGAATGGTCAGAGAACGAAGAATTATCCATTTGTATTATTTCCATTTTTGGGCAACGATTAGCGGACAGACCTACAGACGAAAATGAGTGACATGGTTTTTCGTGATGTACATATGATGTATCATATAACATCCAAAAACATTATATCTCATTTTTGAAATTTTTCGCGATTACAATACTTCCTCACCAGTAGGCGTGGGAAGTAGAACGGGAACCGTCAAAGAAAGTGTGTAATCCTATACAGTGGTGGCCAAAGTCGTTTTATCTTTTAGAATTTCATGTGTACGAAAGGGATATAAGCGTATTAGAGAGTGTCCATAAAAGCATCGTCACTACGTTGCCTGGCAAAGGCTGGAGGAGGAGTACAGCCGCACTCTGCGCCCTTCCTCAATCTCGTTGCCAGGCAACGTGGTAGCGACACTCATATGGAATCTTTCTAATACTTCTTCTCCCATACGCATCTAAATCTAAAAGGGAAGATTACTTTGGCCAGCACTGTATTCAGAGAAAGGAAGCATGTATGTTAGAGCGAGATGCGTGATAAAAGAAGAAGCAGTCGTCTCAGACTCGTTGTCGATGGTGTCAGGGTACCATTCTGGTTCTCATCAGAACTTACCGATTATTCACCGACAGCTGTCGGTAAGCGCAACCAAAGGCTTCACGCCCTAGCCTACATGCGATGAGCTTGTGAAAAGTACTGCAATGTGTACTGACAGATTTAATTTGCCATATCGACAGCTTGGATTAAAATTGAACTAGCCTGGATGATCAATAGAGTACATACATACAGTACATAATATTGTAGAAGATTTATTGTGTTATAAGTCACTATCCGCTTGAAAATAGACAAACTATTAAGTTTGCGTGGTTTCAACTTGTGGATTAAAACACGGGCATAGCAACAGGATACCAAAACTGAAACATAACTTAATGGGCTAAAAATACAATTTACTGTAATGGCCGAATTTGAGAACTAATTTCGTATGTGTAGCCGTTTCAGTTCATTTTAGAGCAACGGTCGTTGCAGATTTCAGTCGCATAAATAACAAATGTATATCATATAGCATACATATGTAGCGCGTACTATTCGAAAGATGTGGTGAAAAGTTCAAACCTTAATAGATAGATAGATGCCTATTACACAATCAACATCGACTATCTACGACCGGATGGTAAATTTTACTTTATGGATAGGCATTTTGGGCGTTAAATCTCACTTTCCAATCCACGGACTCCACGGGCAGACATTGCATCACATTCGTTGATAGGAAAATTCCGCTGACACGACTGTTCAGCTTTTCTTCATATTTTTAATTTTCCCATTAAGCTCTGTTTCAGTTTTTGTATCTTGCCCCGCGTTTTAATCCACAAGTTGAAACCACGCAACCCTAATAGTTTGTCTATTTTCAAGCTGATGTTGACTTAGAACATAATAAATCTGCTAAAATATTATGTACTGTAGTAACACTATCGATCGTGCAGGCTAGTTCATTCTCTTCCAAACTGTCGAAATGTCGTATTCAATCTATCAGTACATATTGCACTACTTTCCGCGAGCTCGTCGCATCTAGGCTGAGGCATGGAGTCTTTGGTTACACTTACCGACATTTTTGTCGAAATGGAAATCGGAACTTATCGATAACCGTCGGTAGACCATATTCCACAACGTGTTTACTCGTACCTACGTCTTTTTCCGCGCGATATGCAACATGTCATACTTCGTCGTATTTGATCAATTTTTGTTTAAATGCCATTTCAATACTATACAATTTGTTTTGTTACATCACCTTACTTTTAGTATCATTCATAATTGGATTATTGATGTATGTCAAGGCTATATGAGTATCGAGACCATCCGTTTCATAGTTCATTTAACAGTACCCTCTATGATCTGAGAAGACAGTTAGCGAACTTACACAGAACAGAAGTACATGGAACATGGAAAAGTAAACGAAAAAAGATGGATCAACGAGGTAAAAATATAGTAGACGTCCTATGTTAATTATCAGATGATTTGTTATGCAATATACTACAGCCTATATGTTTTTCATACACTTATAACTTTTGATTTTGGGATACAAAGACAGACGGCGCAAAATTCTTCATTATGGTGCGTTCTTTTTACACTTCAGCTACTGCCAATGGTTTCTAGTTGCCAAAATTTTATTAAGAGTTATAATAACAGGCACTAATAGTTATTTATGCATTTATGGCGTTAATGTTTGAAAATTAAAATATGAAGAAAAATTGAATGGTCGTTTCAGCGGCACGCCCTAACAACGAATATGATGCAATGTCTGCCCGTGCAGTCCGTGTGTTGAAAACTGAGATTTAACGCCCAAGAAGCCTATCCATAAAGTACAATTGACCGCCCGGTCGTAGATAACTGATGTTAAGATTATGTACTATGCCTAACCTTATCTTTTGAATAGTAGGTACGGGCTACGTATATATGCGATATGTTACATATAAGTACGTTATTTATACCACTGAAATCTGCAACGACCGTGGCTCTAAAATAAACTGAAACCACTGCACATAGGAAACTAGTTCTCAAATTCTGCCATTTCAGTACATTGTATTTTTAGCCCATCAAGTTATGTTTCAGTTTTGGTACCTTGTTGTTATGCCCCGCGTTTTAAACCACATATTTTCAAGCATATATTTACTTATAGCATAATAAATCTGCTACAATATTATGTTCTGAAGTAACTCTGTTGATCGTCCAGGCTAGCTCAATTCTAATCCAAGCTGCCGATATGGCAAATTACTTTCCGCGAGCTCATCGCATCTAGGCTACGATATGAAGCCGACAGTTGTCGGTAATCGGTAAGTCCCGATGAGAACAAGAATACCGAACCTGGATCGGTTCATTTGCACTCTTACTCTAATATACGTGCTCATATATTTAAGTGGTACAAGAGAGCATGATAACTGCAGAATAGTGGCCAAACTATATCCCGACGATGTCTCTGGAAATCAGGTGTGAACCAATGGAAACGAGTACTTTGATGGCTCACTTTGCACTTGAACCAGTCATCTGTACAGGGAAAACTAAATTTGTCTGACGGCTTGAGCTCAATGTGTACGAGTGAGCAATGAGAGATGTGTATATCCACACATATTAGAAAAAGATATAAGCCGGCGGAAGAGCGAAGGTCCTCACCACTTTGCCTCAGAAGGTCATGCAATCTGCCGCGGTGCCAATATGTTGCATCAGAAAATCCTCGCACAGGGATCTACAATAGTTTAGGTTACTGTAAATCTCAAGAAGGAAGTCTGCTTGAACATTTCATTTATTATTTTGTTTTCATTTTAATTAGAATTATTTATTTCAATTTCGATGCGACTTAGTTTTAATTTTTTTTAGAATTACCTTTGGTTTCCACAGACGGTGATAAAATCAACACATCCTGACTTATTGTTACATTCTGCTACAGCGCTGCGGTCGGAAAATCTAACAAATAACGTTACTCAATACAAATTATAACTGCCTGTGTGTGCGCAGATGAAAGCCAGCAAGGCAGATTCTCGATACACACTTGTCTCTTGCACACATTGAACTCAATCCCAAATTTGGTTTTCAGTGTATACGAGTCCGGTCATTATCCTGCTTCAAATATGACTACTCCTAGATCTACTATAAATTTGTCGCGTTGCGCGGATCTCACTGTATTCAAAGGCTCAGCACGATAGCGTACGTTACTGTCTTCCAATTTGAAGTTGAGTGTAATCTAGAAGCAAGGAACTGTACCAATAATAAAGAAACTATAGATACAGGGTGGCCGATATGTAACTGACTGGTTTGTATCTTGAATATTTGTGAAATGAAATAAAATACGTCCATTTTTTTCATCTTAATCTTTTATTGAAACTTAGAAGTTATATATAAAAAATAATATCAGACAAATGTCCGCCTCTAGAAGCCGCGCAAACCTGAGCCCTCTTGATTACATTTTCCATCACTTTTTGGTAGGTTTCGGGAGGAATATTTTAAATCGGTTCCGTAATATTGTTCTTCAGCTGCTCTACAGTATTTGGTTTGTTGGCATAAACCCTATTTTTCAAAAATCCCCATAAAAAAGTAGCCGTTAAGTCCAGTGACCCTGGTGACCTGTTGAAATCACCAAATTCGAGAAATTAAGCGTCCCGGATGTATTGTTCGCAAAAGATTCATTATTCCCTAGCTGTGTGACAAGTTGCTCCGTCCTGCTGGAACCACATGTTTTGTAGGTTAAATTGTTGGATTTGAGGAGCCAGAAAGTTTTGCACCATATCACGGTAGCGATCGCCAGTGACAGTAACATAATTACCTGCAGTGTCTTCAAAGAAGTATGGCCCAATAACACATCCATACGAAACACCGCACCAAACTGTGACTCGACGAGGATGTAGTGGTCGTTGATGGATGACACGAGGGTTCTCTAATGCCCAGATACGAAAATTTTGCTTATTAGCAAATCCGTTCATATCGAAGTGAGCTTCATCGCTCATTATTTATCAGTTGTCGGCAAAAATCGTTATTTTGGGTATTAAACTGCAATATTGCATGACTGTATTGTCGGCGACTTTCATGGTCACTAGGCTGTAGCTCTTGGGTTAACTGAATTATGTGTGGCCGCAAATGCAAGTATTTTTTTTCAAAATAGTGCATAATGACGTGCGACGAATATCCAATACGAACAACACGACCTTGGCGAGTCTTTAAGTTGACCTGTTTGTTCAAATTTCCGCACCAACTGACGAATGGTGTTGACACTGGGCACATTACTTCGACCGAAATCTTGTAGTACCTTTCGAATCGTTGGTATAATCGACTCATTATTTAAGAAAACGTTTTAACAATACGGACCCGGTGTGGCATCGTGTAGCGCTCCATAATGAATTGGACACATGTGCTTTAAACAACTACTACATCGCCACCTACTGAAATGCGTTTGTAAAATATGTCAGTAATATTCATTTTCAAACATGTTTTTATCATAATGCTCACAAAGCTATTTTTGACAGTTTGCAACTAATCAACAATTTATTCGTTTCCAAGGATGATATTTTAGGGAATTAAGCCGTTCCATAAAAGACGTGCCAAATAACCGAAAAAGTAGCCGTAAAAACCCTT
The DNA here is from genome assembly GCA_963669975.1 of Acanthoscelides obtectus. NCBI lineage: Eukaryota > Metazoa > Arthropoda > Insecta > Coleoptera > Chrysomelidae > Acanthoscelides > Acanthoscelides obtectus. The sequence goes on along the minus strand of CAVLJG010000006.1, from coordinate 45,147,654 downwards.
GTATCTAGTATCAAAAAAAATCTTATAGATAATTGAATCAAAACTTGCACAAATAAACAGGGTGATGCATTTGAAATTTTTGAGATAAACGACAATTTGCGTTTTTGACCACAATGTAGGAGCAAATATTAAAATTCGAAAGAATAACAAATAAGAAAAAAACTGAGGTGTGTAAGTTTTTTTTATAGAGAATTTAGCACTCCAAATTTCAAAATGGCGAACTGAGGGGTTGCCGAAGTGGGGGGTTTTTTCTAGCCAAAACACCTTATATCTCAGTAACTAATTACCAAAACCCCATAGTATGTTATATCAATTTTCTTCTTTTGAATTAGTTTATCCACATATGCAATGAAATTTGAGGCATTCCATTTGAAAAATTACAGCTTTGATATGTAGGTCGAAATTGGGACATCCTGTATAATGGCCAATATTTTAGAAATGTGCCCTCAAATGTCATGTACCTATAACATCGTATAAATAGATTTTCCCAAAATGCATTTGCTAATGAGTAATATTCCGTCCACACATGGATGGGCAACCCTGTATATAGGCCACACTGTATGAATAAAAGAACCTGAAGCTATACAACACATACACAATTTCTTATACAAACCAGATTGGACTGTAACTGGGGCTGAGGTTTTGGATTGTTGGCCAAATTGAGACCTTGAGCTGCACTGCTTATATCCAGGTCATGAGTAAACGTCATCACATCCAGCGCTGCAGTTAGGGCATCGCCAAAACCGCCTACTATGTTTGGTCCTTGTGGATCCAACAATGGATCTTTAGGAGGTCTGAAAATTATAAAACGAAAAAAATCAGTTGGTGCAGGTACCCTACTTTCTATCAGTTATTTCGTCAACCAATCGTAGACTATGTCGTTTTATCCTGCTTAAGATTCATCAGTACGATATACATAGGTCTGGACGCCTACACGACATACACTGACAGGCGCAATCCAGATTTTTGCTTTTATGAACAAAAAAAATATATCAAAGCGCCAAGAAATCAGGCCTCTAGTTCCATTCTAAAACTTACCGTTTAGTTTTCACTGGAGTGTTGATGGATTCTCTGCCCCACATCAGACACCTCATTTCTTCACCTGTCAGTCCTTTCTTCTTCAAAGCTTTTATGGTTACCTTCCCACCCTCTGTTAAAACAAAAGTGTCAGTATTGGTACTTACAAAACTAAAAATGGACTAAGCAAATGAAGCCACCCTTCTAATCAATAGATTTTGCTACGTTAAAAGGATCGGATAGCAAAAAACTATTTTACACTAAAGGTTCACAACCGTGAGAGCGATAGGCTACAACCTGCCTACCGCATGGACAACTGGAGGCATCTGAAGAAATTCAAATAAGAAGTAATGGAATCATGTAGATTGACCCAACACTTCTCGCGCATTGATTCAAATCTATTTAACATTCCAACTATGACAATATTTTAGGCATTATTATTGATAAGTGAAATATGAGGAATGCCCGATTTCAAATGACCCTAAAAATTACAAAGTGAAGGTAGGATGCTTTTAAAAGATGTTTTATTATGTTTTTTTGATGATATATGGCATGTACATCATGAAACACCATGTCACTCATTTCCGTCGATCTGTCTGTCTGTCTATCCGCTAATCATTGGCCCTTCTTAACATGAAAAGTGCTCTCTGATTTTGATGAACTTTCCACATGATGAAGCTTCTATGTCATGTACTGTTTGAAAAAACGGTGCAGTGGCGGAAGCGTAAAGGGCAAAAAACAAAATCGCTTAAACTCCATTTTTTACGTTTTAGAGGAGCCTTATTATTTTCAGAAAAATTGTAGTATGAGTTAAAAATTGGGGTTAATTCTACGCACCCACACATCATAGATTTCGCTGTACATTTGCCCTTAAGACCTTCAACAGACATATCTCGTATCTATCTGTCGCACTTGCCGTGCCATAAATAGGGTAGCTTAGGTAGCAGGCGGCGCGGCGTCGCGATATACACATTCGAGATGGTTGCGATATTATGTATACGAGTATATACGAATACTAGCATTATGCTTGGAGTACAATTTAATGAGGTTACTTGATTTCGTGAGGTAATATATATATATATAGAGAGAGAGAGAGAGAGAGAGAGAAAGAGAGAGAGAGAGAGAGACAGTTGAATAGTATATAAGTACGAATCAAACATTGTTGACAGTTTTACACCAGGGCTCCAAAGAAATGAGGCTACCGTATACGGGCATGCTCATTGCTAATGCACTAATGGTTTTGACAAAAATCTACGTATTCACGTATTGATAATTGTAGAACTTGTTTCGAAGGCGCGGGAAGTATAGAGTCAATGTACTCGTACTTAACACCATTTTTTAATCAATAACAAAATAATGGTCTGGTTTTGGGCACTTTTATCTGTCTCACCGGCGCCGTTTAGGATAGAAGGCAAAAAGAAGTTAATAACCTTGCCCAACATGTTGACAACACTTACCTTCCAGTTTGCAACAGCCCCTTTCCTTTGCTTAGCCCTAGTCTTGCTCTTGGACTTGATGACCATGACCCCCCGTTGTTCAGTACTGGGATCCTCACTGGGCCCCAACGATATGCTGTATTCTTGCAAATAGTGCTTCGCATCCGCTTGTGGTATGGCCCTTTCCAGACTGATCACGATCTTAGCCCACTGTTTCATCCACTCTTTTCGCTTTGTTCTATCACGTGAGCATAAGTGTTGCCCATCATTGCTATGAGCATGTTTAGTAGCAGGATGGGTACGAACACCATGAAGATTGCAAATACTGTCTTTGCTACGCCTGGATAAGTTGTAGCCCCTAACTCCTGATACTAAAAATAGAAGAACGGTAACGAGAAGTGCATTTCCGAGTGAATCAATTCTTCTGTTTCCTCCAGTAATCCAAGGGGGGAGTACAAGCATCGAAACTAGGTGACTTGACGGCGTTGTTGCTGTCGTCAACTTTTAACAGAAAGATCATTCCCCAACTTTCTTCGCAATTATTTATTTATTCGCAGGTAGAGAGGTAGAAGCACAAACACCCAAAGGCGATGGCCGACAGGTATTTAGCTGAAATGGTTGACTCCGCTACCATACATATGCTTATTTTTGCGCAGACACGGCTATCGCTTGGATTGGGTATTTTTACAAAATGTATAATAGGAACAAATGGGAATAATTTATTATTTTGCTAAATTAAGATATCCCTTGAATGTGTCCCTGTTTATGGATAAAGTTATTGGCACCAATTTTCCCATATATCCAATGGTTTTTTCCTTTGTCCGATATCATGATTGGTTCTCTAATCACAGAGGTTATATAAACGTTACGATTTTGAATTCAACATATTTTTACATAAAATATATGTTATTTTAAAAAATCGGATAGCAATTTTTTGCATTAAGCTCTATACTTCTTCAGCAGCTACAGCAATTTCATCGTCAATATATTTTTTTTTTTGTTTTCTCATCAATCGACTCAAGAAACACCTTGTAAGTTGAGGAGTGATGGGGTAAGAAATTTGAATAAAAGTGGTCTAGCATAGGTTCTTACGTCATAGTTTCCCAAAGTAATCTGGAACAATGCCATCCAAGTTGAGGTGAAGCTGTGGTATAGTGTCCCCTTCACCCCTGGAAATCCTTTGTATAAAAAGTAAAACGACTGTGAGAATCCGAATAACACTATAGTGTAGATTATGCCAAACGTAAGCATATCTCCTGTGATCATGCTGTAGATCATTGTTACAAATGGTCCTGTAAGTCGAACAGCCCTGAAAATAGAATTCTTGTAGTCGTAATTGATAAAAAAATGGCGTCAGGTAAGTTGACGCTGCACTTCCAACGCAACGTAGTTAGGAAGGACTATGCTCAGTCACTGAAAGGACCATACAATTAATTCACAGAAATTATTTCCCTGTCCTATCAGTAGTACCGTCCACCTGGCAACGTCGACACTCCCCCATACCGGTCCACACGAGGCGGCAACGAGGCACCGCGGCAGTAATGTAGGACACTTATCAAAACCGACACTCCCGCCGGTGAACTCAGAGAGGAGAAACAAAGGCACGTATCGAAAACATTTTTCTATTCCTCTAACTTTTAAGTGCAAATGTACATGGAAATCTATGATGTGTGAAATATGTCTAATAGATGCGTAGAATTACCAAGCTTAAGAGCATATAAATATACTAACATCAAATATCTGAGATATATCCTCCCCTATACCCTACAACCCTCAACCTCCAATTTTTAGCGACTACAACGTTTAGGCGATTTATTTTTTTCCATTTTTGGGCCGGTAACTATGCGGTCACTGGTGGGACCAGTCTTCAAAAACTATAAACATTTTTCGTTTGGGGCATAGTAGTAACCTTGTGTGAAAATTTCATCCAAATCCGAGCCAGTGGCGTGGGAAGTAAAAGTTACAATCAATATATGAACTAGTTTTTATATAGGAGACGCCCCACTACACCAAATTAGACACATGCTCTTGAAATGTTAAAAACTCAAATATATACAATTCATACCCTGCAAAAAACATCAGTAGAAACCAAGATCCAGGTACAGCAAATAGCAGTATGGCTTCTTCAGTGTCTTTATCTCCTTTTAGTCTATAAGGTATACAGGCTAAGATCAGCAAATTTGAAACCAAAAATATCAGTTTCGGCGGAGAGTTTAGCTAGAAATAGAATCCATGAATTTTAAAATTCGCATTTCAAATTATAGTATATGAAAATATCGTTAGTACCTGTTGCTTCAAGAATGTCCACAACCCAATATTCCGTATCTCATCGCCCTGTTGAAAAATCACGTAACTCAGCACACCTAACAGTGTTCCAATTTCAGCGCAGTATCTACAATAAATAACACATACTCGTATGTCGCACAAGAAACTATCTATTTACTCGTATAAGGAGGCAAACTTATTTCATATTTTTAATTGGCACTGACAATTTTTTATTTTCGCAGACTTGCAAAAGTCGCGAGTGTGCATACCATTTGAAATATCGAGGTTGCGTTTGAGGTAGTTGTCCATTCTTGCTTTACAGGGTTCGGCAATGTTGTTAACATTTTATACAAACTTGGATGACCTTACCTTGCTATTGTAGTAGGATCATCCCTCCATCCCAGTAAAGGCTCATCAAAATCATCAGGCCTCAAATATAGAGCCAGAGACATACAAATTAAGTGAACTACTAGAATAAGCAGACGTTTTAGGAACTGGTTCTAAAAAAAATCGAAAGTATGATTCCTTTATTTCCTTATATTTCTGAATAAAGATTTCAACTGATCGCTGATTTGGTGTTCTTACTTTGTTTCATTAAAAACTAAAACTTTCTAATATTGTGCTTACTCTGGCAAATGATTTCCACTTTTCTTCAAGAAGCCTCTGTATTATGCCTCCATCTAACATATCTAAATGTTCTTCTTTAGTACCATTAAGTATTATAAATAAAGCGGAATTCCAATCTAAAAGTAGTCTAGTAACAATTCTTAGTCTAGAGTCAAAGACTATACTTACTGGTTTTTCCGTTTGGCAACAATGTATCTAACGCGTTAAGCGTATATGCAGAACAGGTTATATTACTATACCTCCAAAATTCTTTTGCAGATAGCTCCAACATCTCTTTGAAAACTTCTGCTCTACCTTAAAAATGTATGTTGCTCAAATTCATGAAAATATCTAATATTTACGCTAATTTAAATGGGAAATCGATTATTTTTATTTCATTAAGCCAGATTTTAGCTTTCCATGTACTTACCAAGCTTACAAGCTAATGTTAAAGGAGTAAGGCCTTCTTCATTCACAATTCCATTACTGGCAGGAAGTTTTGGATGCCTTAGAGCATATCCAAACATATCCTGAAATTATTTAAAACTTTAACACGATACCATTCCACGCTATTTCAAAACCAACTTACCAGTTTATCACAGACAACCACCATGTGCAAAATCATATTTCCAAAGCTATCTTGATAATCAGGGTTAGCGTTATTGTCTAATAATAAATTATATACACTCTCATTGGCACAACATGCAGCCCAAGCTAACGGATATTCCCCAAGGTAGGCTAACCCTTCGTATTCAGTGTGCTTCGCAGGCTTTGGTCTCTGTTGGTCTCTTGGAAGGAAAAAACTGCCTGAAACAAAAACTTTCTAAAAGGAAGATTTATCCTAAGCGCTGCTTCAAGACTTATACAGGGTATTTCACAACTTATCCAACAAATTTTAATCACATATGCACTGTTACGAAAGAAGTTGATTTCTCAAAAAATGTAATAAAAGTCCTACAGAAATCAAGATAATAAAATAATACAGTTTAGCAGTTCACTTACTTATAAAAGCTGTTCAAAATTGTTTCCATTGACTGCTATGCAAGTTTGGGCGCTTCTAATCCAATTTCGGCGCATTAATTCAAATACACCTCCTTCCTGTTGTGCCTGAAGGCTCAAATTAGCGACAGCCACTGTGATTCGGTCACGCAATTCTTCAATATTCTGAACTGGAGTACGGTATACATCGTTTTTAAGTATCCCCTTAAAAATAAGTCCAGAGGATTTAGATCAGGAGACCGTGGAGGCCATGCAATTGGTCCACTCGTTCCGATCCAGCGTATCTGGTACACCTGATTCAAAAAAATCACAAACTTCTAAACGAAAATGCGGAGGTGCCCCATCGTGCAGAAAACACATTCGTGCTCGGATCGCCAATGGCACATCTTCAAGAAGGACCGGCAAATCATTCCGAAGAAATTCTAAATACTGTATGATCATCCATCGGATCTGGCAATATGAACGGTCCAATTAGACGTTCATCGACAATACCTGCCCACACGTTTAAAGAAAAACGATGTTGGAAGTGTGTCTGGACCACTGAATGAGGATTCTCAAAGGACAAGACGTGTGTATTATGAAGATTGGTTGTCCCATTACGACTAAAAAAGCTTCAACGGTGGCCAAAATATCAGCTGTAAAACGGGCATTTCGAGCATTTTCTTGCAACAACCACTCACAAAATCTTACTCTCAGGGGGTAGTCTGTAGGTAGCAACGCCTTGACTCTCTGGACATGATAAGGGTACAGTTGGGCCTCATGTAAAATGCGCCACGCTGTTGCATATGACACTTCTGGGACCTGTTGGGCTAACTGCCTTGTACCGGATTATCTTCCACAATATCCAAAATTTCGTCTTCGGCATTTAAAACGCGTTGTGGGCGAACCCGACCCCCATCCACTCCACGTCTGGAGAGCAAATCTCCGCTAGCACGTGCACGTAAAACAATTGAACTAAATGCTTCGTAATGTGATATGTGCCTTTTGGGAAATCGGTGTGCATGCAAACGATAAGCCGCTCGCGAATTTTGCCTTGCTTCTCTGTACGCTAAAACAATGTCCACTAACTCCTCATTAGTGTACACGTGTGCCATTTTTATTAATAAATAACTTAAAAGATAAACTCGCAAAATACTTTCTTATTTAACTTCACATAAATTGACCGTTCTTCATTCAGATCACCCATGATACAGATTAAACCTTATTTACACGTTCTTATCAGTACGAAAAACAAAAAATTCCTGGTATTTTTTTTATATCGGTTGTTTGGTACAACATTTGCTACAATAAATTATTAATGCGTGTTCTAATATCACGACGATGAACGCAAAATACAGATATTTATTTTTCAATTTATTATTGAAACTCAGGTTTATAACTTAATTTCTGTAGGACTTTTATTCTATTTTTTTTATATTTTGAGGAATTGACTTCTTTCGTAACAGTGCATATGTGGTTAAAATTTGTCGGATAATTTGTGAAAGGATATCTCATTTTATTCTCGTAAATAATTATGTCTAAACCTACGCAAAATGATGGTGACCTTGACCATGACATTCATTACAACTTTCAAGGTAATTTCAAGACAAGCCCATATTTTCAAATGGAACTCCCCTTTTTACACGTAATTGGAAAGCGAAGGAAGTACTTCGTCCAAATATGACCTTGAACATGACCATCACTATGACATCGAGGCCATTTTAAGCTCATGACATTGAAAACAACTTGCTCTAGCAAAATGCGCTTTGAGGTGGTCACCCAAAGGTGACTTTGACCATGGCCTTCAAGTTCAAGTCAAAATTTCGAAAGGAAGCTTCTCAATTTTATCCCAAAATTGGAAAAAGCAAGTCATGTCGAGTCCGAATGTGACCTTGATCTAAAAGTCAACGTCATGCCAGTGTTAAATGTTATTTATAAGCCAACCCCTTGTCGGAATTGCAGAGTGCAAAAATTTTTATATTATATAAAATTTTGACATGGTCAAGGTGATGGTCAAAATCACCTTTGGGTGACCCTCACAAAGCTCACAACTGTGCTGTCGAACATTTTTGTTAGAGCATATTGTTGTCTTGATTTCACCTCGTATTGGACTTGAAGGTCATGGAAATGGTTATAGTCGAGGTCATGCGCGGACGTAAGGGGGAATTCTATTAGTTTTTGAAATATTAAAGTGGAGAGATTAAAATGGGACACCCTGTACATTGCAGTTGAACTCTGACGTCAAGCCTAGAAGTGACGCGGAAGAGACTAGGATCGTGGAGTAACCGACGGTTGCTGAGCGTCGGGGTTTGTAAAAAGCATATTTACCTATAGCTCTTTGGTTAACGTTAGCCCCTGCCTCGACTAAATCTTGAACTAGCTCATTATTACTATATGCTATGGCTAGGTGTAATGCGCTTGCTCCTGAAAATGTACAGAATGAGTCTAATGATAATAGCACTATTTCTAAATCAAAAACGAAAGAAATAACTGGAAGGGTTCCTTCACAACATGATTCAAAAAATGGCCTCAAGCAGATGGACTCTATTTTCCCACTCCTTCCTTAAGGTTTCAAAATTGCAAAAAAAGGTGTTGCAAGATATGTTGACATGAGTACGATAATTGGGAATCTACATTTCAAACTATCTCAAACTTCTTTTCTTGGATAATAAAGATAGTTCATTGTTTCATATCTTTTCTTTAACAAAAGAAAGGTGGGTGGACCATGGAAGGTCATGCTGATAGACTAGAGATAGGGAGTTAGACTTATTGAGTGGGGGTGAAACCAAAAATACCGACGATGAAGCGAGTTGGTACGGTGTGTAGGGCTGCTTTCGTAATTGTTACAGTGTACTTTATATTTACTACTCTGTAACAATTCCTAGTCGGCTGTCATTTAAGAGTGAAAACGCTGAAATATTTTTCAACGTTCTAAGAATAAAGTTTCATAGTATTCCAGAGTAAAATTTCATCTGTCAATCTATATTCCTTTACTGAGTAGATACGGTATTACATTGCCAACTGATTTACAAACGCGCCCCTGCAAATTAGTTTCAGGTGCTGCGCATGGAGCATCTCTCTCGTGTGTACATATTGTGCAGAAAATGAATTCCAGATACGCCATGTTCCTCGCTCACTAGATTTTTTGGAGCCACTCCATCCTTGACGACAAATTGGGTTTCATATGGGGATCGATTATTAAAAAATCGTCGTTATTGCCATGCGATGACAAATTTCTTCTGCTCGCAGTTATATCCATCGAACTCAAAAGCACAGACGCTTTGGCAAGTCGTTCGCGTAGCAATTTGGTCAATGCGGTTCCTCGTTTTGTTGACATCGGTCGTCGACGTGAAAATTATAATCGAGCTCACAGCAAAACGCAAGTTTGTACAGTTTGGCAGTACATAAGAAGGAACCTACCTAAATACTCTTCTCCCTCCACAACGTCAACAGAAAGCTTCGGAAAACACCTGATCAACGTCCTGGCAAGTTTCGTATGAATCTTAGTATCGCATATGATCAGAACATGCAGCAGCGTCTCACCCAACGAGCCTCTGAACTGCATCTGCCAGCAGGCGTCGTGATCTGTCCATTTTCCCAACGGGTCGAAACGACTCAAAGATGCTTCGATGGGCAAAGTGACTTGCTCGTGGTCCCTAAATTTCCACCGGAGGTATTCCGATCTATTGATGATTTGCCCCTTGCCTTCGCGGTACATCAACTGGCCAAACTGTTCCCTGATCAGTTTTTCCACTTCGATGAACCCGCCTTGGTTGTATGCGTCGATCAGTTCACCACCTGAGTGAAGAATTTGAAATGAAATGCAGTCAAGAAGATTAACCTTGACTCAGCAGGTGAACAGATCGTATTAAGTTTGAATAATTAAGTACAGAATGTCGTATAAACTTGAAATTCGCCAGAATATCGTAGCGTATTTGGTCAGTTACCCAACACTGAATTTGTGAACTTCCTCTGAACTGATCAAAATGTTAGCCAGGCAACTATTTATAAGGCAATAAGAGACTGTGAAGAAGGTATACCTTGCATTTAATTGCCTTTAACTGGAAGATTTCATGTTATTTGTTCACAAAACATGGTTAATATACTGGTAGAAAACTCACAACATAAAATTGTAAATACTAGTCGAAAGCTAGGTTGCCGCTTTAGCGACTCGTATAAAACAGAGCAAAGGAATTTATTTAGAAATGATATGCATTTTCGAAAAAAAAGAAGAAAGTCTCCCGAAGTCGAAACAATACCTGGATGTTGCAGTGCTCTGGGGGCGGTGGTAAATGCTTGTTCCGGAAGTTGTTGTATTCAGTATACAACTTCTTCCCGTTCAAGTGATTGTATACGCATTAAAGAATACCTCAGTAGTCATTGCCGGGTGGCGATGCAAATCCGCCAATGGGTCGGTCACCTTCCCCAAAAGAGAAATTAGTAATGAATTCCGGACGCAATCTCACTCCATTCGCGGAATGTCCGGGTGGACGGTGAACTCGAAGGAACAACATCGATGATAAAATTTGTTCCTAAAACATCTGCGGGATTAACAGCAACAGTGATACTGTTCATCACTACCTGCAATCTAATCGTCCCGCCATGCTTTTCTTGGCGAGGATTCTGCACCTGTTAACCCACTTAGCTTCCAAATTACGAGGTGTACTCCAATCTGAGAAAAAACAGGGGTTTGTGGGTGGCTGACTTTCTGTCTGGCCGCAAGATAACCGTCTCGTCGAAATTGACGGGTTCTCCTCTCCATCCCACAACGTCAACTCGTATGTTCTACAGGGATCGGTGTTGGCTCCGACACTGTTCCTCTTACACATTAACGACCTATTCTCCTGTACGATCAATCAGCTCAACTTATGACAGCACTCTACATGCAGGAACTCAGGGCGACAAGCCGATCTCTGCCGCTGAGCTGGAAAAAAGTCTAGCAGCGACTTCCTCTTTGACCAGAGACCTGCAGGCTCTAAAACACAGTACAGTACCTTGAAAACAGAAAGCGTCCTAACGCTTTCGGTGGATGGTCCAGTTCTGCAAAAGAGCCGTTCATTTAACGGCTGGTCGGAGTCCAGATCACCGAGAACTTATCTGGCACGAATATATCTCATCTCATCTCATAGCGGCAGCTGCTGGGAGAAGGCTAGCCTATTTCTTTAGAGCTATCGAGTACTTTTCTTCACATGGCCTCCTCACTCCACTCAAGGTCCAGAGAACACCTAGTCTCGAGAATAGCTCACACGTTTGTGGTGCTGCCGCCCCGACAAGATTTTTCATTCTTGTTGCTGTCCAGAGGAGGGCTGTCCGACTAATAGATAACTATTCTCTTACAGACAGTTTCAGGACCCTTTCGCACCGGCGGGGCGTCGGTTATCTAGGTCTTTCTACCGCTTTGCTCTTCAGAGCTCTAATCCATGATGCCGCTGCGCGATGTGCCTGCCAGTCATACCCGCCTGACTTTAGCCTCCCATCTTAACCGTGTCGAACTTCGTATATCCAGAATTGGCCCATACAACCGCTCGTTTGTCCCGAAGATGTCGAGATTGTGGAACAAAATCTACAAGAGGAGGCTTTTCCCGGTTCTACTAACCTGAGGCAGTTCAAAAATCTGATTAACAAAATTTCTTTGCGATTCTCATAGCAGCCGCGGTGTCCTGGCACTTAGGCTTCTACCTGCGCGGCTGCTTCGATATGATAAAAGTATTTTACACTGTCGCATGCAAAAATTAAAGGTAACGATAGATTTTACACCTCCGATATTGAAAATTGTCCAAATGAAATAAAATTGAAAGCAAAAGCGAAATTTGCTGACAAAGTTCCAGTCTTCCAGTCTGGCGCGCAATTTCTGAGGCTGGGGTCTCAGTACCATATGTAGGTCGAATTCAAGAAGAAGCTTAGTATGCCGAGCTTTATACTCAAAGATGCTTATCAAAACTGCTTAACTTAACGTCAACATAATTACTTTAGCCCGGCCACCCCGCCATTACGCCAGGAGAGCTCGAGAATGGTTAAAACAGAAGAATATTAATTATGTACCGAGAGGATAATTACCGAAATAATAATAATAATAATAATAAATCGTCTTTATTTAGTGGGCGAGGTTTAGCGTAACACCCCCCAAAAACAAGAAAAACTGAAAAAACAATACAAAAAACATAAATACAATGTATAGGTTAGAAGTTTAAAAATGTAGGTGTATAAAATATATATATATATATATAACATATATAAGTGAAGGCTATTCAATATTTAATGAGTTAAGTTGTAACAGTTATACAAAACAAAGGAATGCTATATTGGAAATATTTTTGTGTGAGGATAAATCTTATCGACGAAGTTATATACTTCTATTCAAAATAAATTTCTTCATATGTCTTTTAAATTCATCATATGATAGCAATTTTGTGGATCGAGGTATAGCATTGTAAAAAATAATTGCGTTGTAGATGAAGCATTTACGAAAGAATTATGTCCTGTGAAGGAACATTGTGAGTGTTTCAGTGAATCGAATGTCCCTAGAATGGATATTGCTTCTAGATATCAGCTTATTTCTCAAAATGTACCAAAAGCTCAGCTATTCAAAGAATGTTGGTAGCTACTGCGTCGAAAAGTTCATGACAACTGATGGGTAGTCCAAAATGGACAACAACTGCGATCTCGCATTCCTAGAAAAATTCGGAAAGTGGGGTAGAAAAGCGTCCAACGGAAGATGAGACAAGTCTTAACCAAACTGAAAAAGATCTATAACTAACCGTTTTTATAAAACTTTTAATGAAATTTCATTATTTTGTTGATCAAGCCTGTTACATTTTTCTCAATACTTCTATACGTTAGCTTATTTTAACATTGTTAATTGTTAAAAACGCGCAATGGGCTTCGCGTGAGTCTCTAGCGTACGCATAATCCCGAATGACGATTGTAGTCAGTATATTTTTCATCTTGTGAAAAGCCCCAGCATGTCACACAAGGAGCGGTCAGATATCAAAACAAAAAGGGTTACCTCGTATAACACGATAAAAATTGCCAGTTTGTAACGACGTTGCGCTGTTTTTTGAAATGTGTTGAAAGTGTATAGAACATTTACAATAATTTGAAATCACATTGCCTTGTCCAGTAATTAAGGAAAAAATGAATTTGTACTCGCGTCGCGCTGATTTTTCTGTAATAGGGTTTCTTGGCTAGTTCATTCACCATAATTTTAAATCGCACTGGCTACGCTTCAAACAAACAAATAAATTCTAAGACTTAATTTCTTTTCAATTGTTTTTATTAAGGGCGTTTTACTCAAAGTTTTCAAAGAATCCTATTCCTAAAGGTCCAAGCGAAGCGTTGAAAAAAATATGAAGAAATATTCTGCTGTGCAATAAAACAAAAAAATTCCCTTCTTGGAACAAATTAAATGCCTTCATGTAAGATCCTACCTTTCTTATAGTTTGCCAACCTATACAACAAACATTGGTCCTGATTCGAGGCCTGACTGATGACCCTGTCAAGTATTGAGCCACCTTGCAGTGCTTTCTTCTTTTTCCTACACGGTTTGCAATTCACTGCCCCCATTGCTTACAACAGATAAGACGAAGTTTCTTGTGTTTTCATAACGTTCAGACTTGGACACATCAGATCAATAAAGGTGAAGGTGAATAATATGTGTCAAGGTGCCACCAGGGGTTGCGACTGGCACACGGTGATACACGCTGCTTTCAGGGTGTCTTTTGAGTAGATACGAGGTTCGATCCGAATGTATTAAAACCGGTTTTCAGGACGGTTAGACAAATTTTTCCGTTTATCACGAAAGTCTGAGTCAAAATATTACCTTTCTAGGTTTTTCATCAGAAAATTAGCTTCGCCGCTAGAGAGAAGCTGATGGACGACGGCTCTTTTTCTCTTATACGAGAGTCATTTGGGGAGAAACGATTCACAAAAACATTAGGAAATACAGTTTCTAAAGTGAATAGACCCACGTCACTTTCCATTATTTATTATACTATTTGGATGTCAAGAATTTACCTCTTGAACGGGTGCTGAGACAAAAACAAGCATGAAATAGATGAGTAAGTAACTTATTTTGTCAATCTAGTATAGGGTTACTAGATGGGACGACCAAAGTATCTGAGCCAAATTTCAGAAAGTCGGGGTTTTGTAACTATAGTCGGGACAAATAAAATTACGAATTCAAAATTTACAATTTAATATTAAAATTGTAGTTATTACAACAAAATTCGTTTTTGATCAGTTATAAGATTACAGCGGAATCATAATTATGAGATCAAAATATGAGACAACTAAAACACGTACTTATTTTCTACTTTGCCAGAACTATTTAGCATTGGAGTTCACCGATTTCACAAATTTGGCTTCCTCTGGAGTGGACTTAAAGAGAGTCATTTTTATATTTTCGTAATTTTAAATGAGTGTTTTGTTATTTCCCGGGACAACTTGTATTTTGCTGGGACTCTCAACATTTTATGAAATGTCGGAGTATTCTCGGCGATCTGGTAAACCTAATGCAGTAGCTGGGAATAGGCTATTTCATATGCTATCAGAAATTATCCGAATCCTAAGAAATAGCTATTTCCTCATCAGAAATACTTATATTCTGAAAATAAATAAATCAGCTCGTTCTGCTTTTGCGCATAATCACAGCAAGAATATGGTATGTGAAATGTAAGTATGAAATACAGGCTTCCATTAATCAACAAGCTATCGATTTGTACAAAAATTGTACAGAAACGCAAGGATAAAGTATAGTGTCTCCAAACTTCTAAATCAAAGATAATTAAAATGTATGGCGTTTAACTTTCTATTAATTCTAATAATTATAATGTATTTCGAGATTTCTATTTGGGGATACCCTGTATGACAAAGATATTTGGCCTCATCTATATACAGATATTTTCAACATTAATTATTTATTTATAATTTCTTGTAATAGACGGCAGCACATAAAAAATTGTAGCGCTATCTATGATCGGCTATAAAACATGATAGAATAAATAGAAAAATAATATGTTATATGGCTTTTCCGCATGATCTTTTCTCTTTGTAAATCCTTTGGGCTTGACGTACAAGTGGCTATAACCGGCCGCGTGGTTGTGGCTAGATATCACCTAGAAAATTCGAAGTATTCCGGCCACTTTATACTACAATGTGTAGGTTGGCTTTTGTTGGGAACTTCGTGTGTCATCTTTTCCCTCTCCATCTTCGTTTCCTCAGCTTACACCCGTATCCGGATGTATGGGCATATGTATCTACCTTTGTGGTTGCATATGTGCATTCATTTCGGGCCTGATGTAGCTAACAAGCAGAAATACGTTCGGGTTACCTATCATTTTTTCTGCTCGAATTCACTTTCCTTCTTTTTGCGTGGCTTGCCCATTATTTACTCGTATTTGTACAAAGGGTACTATAAAAGTTTTGCAATACAGCTTTATTTATTGACTTCGTTCAAAGTGATTTCCAGCACATTCAATACACTTCTCCATCCGCCAAAACCAGCCCTTAAACCAGCTCTCCCAAGTTTTACCCGGGAGTGCGGCACACTCGTTGTCCCAAGCCCTCAAAAGGTCCTCATCGCTAGAAAACCCTTTTCCTTTTAGCTTCACTTTCACATGCGGAAACCGTGCAAAGTCGCAGGGAGCAAGACTTGGACTGGAAGTTTCAGTCTAGGAGTGGTCAAATACTCGGTGCAGGCTTTGGCGCGGTGAGCTGGAGCGTTATCATAGTGGAGGTACCGACGAGTGTCTATTCTTTACGTTCTCCGCAGGTTTTTCATAGACTCTATGACTTAGGCAGGCACTGTTCCGCGTACCACTTAGCTATGATTGTCTTCTGTGTATGCAAAACGACACGCTCCACAATCCCGCTCGATTTGAAAAATACAGCTAACATTTTCTTCTCAACAGATCAGGATTTTCTGACAGCTACAGGTGTGTCCTCATCATCAAACACCAAAACTTTGTTTTGAGCCTTGGTCGGCACATCGTAATAATAGAACCAAGTCTCGTCAGCTGTCACGATGCTGTTCACATACCGAGATTGCCCCTTATCCAACATTTTCAGTATCTTTCGGCACCAAGTCGTACGACGAGTCTTCTGCTCTTCCGTCAGACTATGCGGTACCCAGAGAGAACAAAGTTTCCTTACGTGTAAATGATCACGCAGAATTTATTGCATTGCTGGTGCATGAAGGTGTAAGGTCTCCTATATCTGTTGATATGTCACTCCGGTCTTCGTCAAGCATTTTCCTCACCGCACTAATGTTTCCTCTGTTACGGACGTTCGCGGCCTTCCTTCCCTCTCAGCGTCCTCCAGAGTGAAATTTCCCCTTTGGAATTCCCTTTGCTACCCGAATATAGTCGTACGATGAGGACAATCATTGTTTAATGCAAGCGTCATTTCTTCTAAGCACTGGTCTATGCTTAAACCACGCGTACAGTTATACCGTAAAACTGCTCTTATCTCACTACGTGACCACAATGCCGTTGTCCGCACTTTACACTGTCAATACGAATGAACAACTAAATCAACAAACCTGCTTGCTCGCGGCTACTATGCACTCGTGGACATGTCTCAACGTGCAGTAAGGTGTACCAAAAATTCCTTTTGATTTTGCTTGCAGTGCACGCCTTGGGCTCGAGCATTACGAACCTGCTAAACTGACTAGTCCACTGTCACTCGACAAAGGTGTCGTTTCAACACATTTGTCAGTTTCGAAAAATTAACAGGAACTCGAGATTAAGCGAATGGGGGGGAATCAGAGAAATGCCTTTTGAAGTCACAAATTATGTGATGGAGATGGCAGTGTGATATGGGGCGTTGTCATGAAAAAAAAAACAAATCAGCATTGATCTGATCTTAGATTTGCCCATTCCAGCTTTCTTTGGTCACGAAGACCTTCCAGTGTGCAACTTCCAAATTTGCCTTTAGGTCTCAGGATTGTTTGGTTTTTTGGCACTATTTTTTCAGAAACCTTTCGTATGTGCAAATGTTCGCTCAAAATATGATGATCTGTAAAATATTTTAAAATTTAACCATGCATCTACTGGTGGAATACGTTAATCAATAGTTACAGGAAGGAATGGTGTAGAATCTAAATAAAGAACTGCTAATATTTTATAAATGCTTTATTTTATTTTATATAAAATCACAAAAGTCAACGTACAACTCTAACAATTCACACAAAACTCAACATATAATCAATGTGGGGTGATTGAGAAGAATATTACAAAAAAGTATTTAACTTAAAATGAGATTCAAAGTGTAACGTGGTTATTAAAATCATTTATAAACGTCAACAGTTTGCTACTTTTTAGTAGTCCTAAACTAGTGTATATTTTAAAGATTTCATGAAATTCACTTCAATCCAATTAATAAAGTTAATTTATAATAAAATAAATAGTTAAATATATGCGAAATAAATTACTAATTCTCTAGATAATGATGAGTATCATAACATGATTGAGGTGTACTAAAAGATACGTTTTTGCACCAGTCATAATACTGCCATTTACTAAGCTTGATAGACAATATTCAAAATAGCATCTGGCAACATTCAGATCCCTATCATAGCTTCAAGTAAATCAAAGAAAAAGAGGATCAAATATTGAGAAAAAACATCGTAAAACTAGCAAAACTTACACACTTACAGACTTATAATGTAACCTCTAGAACTTTCATATGGTTGTCTTGCTGATACTTCTCAATGTGATCATTGATCAACATATTATAACATATTCTACCTGAAGGTAGCCAACCATATACTGAATTCCGGCGTTCAAAAAGGGATCTGAAAGATACTAGCGACAGCTTCCAGGCAATAGTAAAACACAAAAATGAATGTAGGAATCCACTTTGAAAAGAGTTAATTAACTGTGTTTGGATCTGCTACTGTCTCATAGATGACGCTAGGATCTTCAATGGATTTTTGGCTTTTCTAATGCCTAATTTTAGGTATCTTCAGGTGGCCTGTGTTAATCAATGCATAAAGATACCCAATTTAAGTAGGCAGCAGAGTCGCGCCAAGAAGGGATTAACTATGTTCACGTAGTATACATCAATGATGTTATCCTGGCCAGTAAATCAAACTATAGACTCTAAATAAGTCTTTTTCAAGGAAGAAGCAAACAAATGTAAAATAAAATATTCCACTAGATTTTCTCTCTTTGATTTGACTAGTCGCCTTTAAACAAAACTCCTCTGTTCCCATAATTCGTATTTCTAACTACCCGTTTCTTTTAGTACACCGCCAGCAAATAAACTGAAATATAAAGCAAACAACATTTACATATAATAAATACATATCGAATATGTAAAACTTGACTTTTGCGTAACAGCTAGGCGAAAATATTCACTAAAAAATCGTTTATCTTTGTATAACTTGACTTGCTTGTCGAATAACGAAAATATAAATCTACGTATTGTCGATAAGAAACCTCAACTTAACAGACTAGGAAACATTATTTAATGACAGTTTATACTGAATTAAATAGGATGTCTGAAAGGTTCGTGTAACCATAAGCAACAAAACCAACGTTCCCTTGGCCAAAGAGAGTTTGTAAGTTATTAACGACTCAAGAAGAACGAATAAATTATTTGCATTACAAATTTGTCATTCCGAAAATTTTGGAAGTAATAGCTTAATAACATGAAATTGCTGTAATTATGTCATGAATCTCTCATTCTAGCAAAGGCTTGTTAAAAATTGATTTCGACTGAAGAAGTGTAAATATTGTATGAAATAATAGCTCCAAAATATCTTTCATTCCTACAGATGTTTGTTACAAAAATTGAAAAAGCGACCAAAGTGTGAAGAAGTGAAACTTGAAACACTAGAGCGTCTCAAAACTTTGATTCTAAGGTGGTCATAACGCTACGCGAACCTTTCAAAAAGTTATTCCACCCTCAAAAGAGGTGTTCTATTAAAATTTCTGAATATGTGTGTTACTGGTTGTAGTAGAAGGACTGTCGATTTGATATTCATCGATTGGAGATACTGATGTTCTACTTCTAGATCTGGTTGGGTGAATCTGGAAGCCATATCTATAACAAATGATATTTATTAGTTTCAGGAATATACACTCGAGAAGTAAGAAGTGCTATACGGATGAAGCACTGAGGAGAAGAGTACAAGTGGCTGCGGCGCGGAAAATGAGCTGCGTACATTTTAGTTTGCAAAAAGTGCTCACCAAATTTTGTACGGATAAAACGTACGGGCGCATATTGTGCAACATGTGTCAGCTGTTCTAGCAGTCTGCAACATGTAGGATAGGGGTACAAGTGCTGGGGAAAGTGCGTTTCCATCTAGCAACTGGCGACCGCAATTCTATGCCAACCAGATTCGATACATGTATTCATATTCAAAAGCGACGGTAATCCGCCCAGATCATTGTGACACTTCAGCTACCGTTCCGGTCAATTGTTCAAAAAAATCATTAATAACAGTACTTATCCATCGGGTTTGTAGTATTTTTAAAGTGATCCCATTGGAGCTGGAGCAGCAGGGTTGAAAACCTTTCAGTAGAGCTAGAATTGACAAATGTGTGACCAGCAAGCTGATATTGTACGAGTGATGATCAGACTCAAGAAACATACTAGCTTTTGGTACGTAAAAAGTACCTCATATGATGATTGATTGATCTAACTGGATTCATTTATTAAATGCGCTACTTATACGATTTTCTTTTAGTCAAAGTTATCATAACACTAAATTACTTTTATTTATACTCCCCGTTCTTACCACTAAGTATATATCTCACAACCTCGGTGAGAACGCAAAAGCAACCTAACGAAATCGGGTTGAAGTCGATTTGACGATGGGTTGCTTTTGGTGATAGTAGTCCCTAAAGCAACAAGAAGATCAACCTTAAGAATTGAAAACTTACTTCCTAGATTTCGCAGTAGTGAGCAAATCGTCAATGAGCGCGTTATCCTCAGGATCCGAGTACAGCGACGTGGATCCGCCAGGCCTGCCAATCTTCGAACTGTAGGTCTGGTACCTGTTCGGTACGTTCACGTAATCATTCAGCAACGAAGTTGTTCTTGAGTACGGCCGATACGACTTGGACGTTGCCGTTGCGGTGTCTTGCAAGGATGAGGCGTAACTGGCGCGACGAGTCACTGGGTTCCTGTAGCTCGCGTCACGATCCAAGACACTACAAACAAAAAAATGGTGTCAAGTAGGTTGACTCTGCAATTCCTACGCGACGCTGTCATCGGTTCATAAAGGATTATGTTCGGCAGAAATTGGACCCTCTGAGAAGAAAAGTTACGAACATGTATAACAAAAAAAATTAAACACGCAATGGAACTAAACATGGATCGGGAATCGTTTAGAATTTTGTCTAAGGATTTAAAATGTCACCTCTACAAACTACAAGGATTTCGCTACCAGAGTGCAAGTTATTTTGGAGGACATCTTCTATGGAGCCACGAAGCTCATTGTCACTTAGATGGAACAGTTAATTCACGGAATTTTAGGTACTGAGCTCCTGAAAATCCAAGAAGATCCATAAGCGGCCTCTACATTCTGAGAAAGTCACAGTATGGTGAACCATTGGTCCAACAGGCATTATTGGTCCTTATTTTTTTGAAGAGGCCGGCCGAACCGTGACCGTTAATTCGGATCGCTACGTTCAGATTTTTTGGTGCCAGAACTACGCAGACAAGGGAACGTGTGGTTTTAGCAAGATGGCGCCACGACACATACCGCCAACGCATCAATGAATGTTGTCTGCAACCTTTTCCCAGGAAAACTCATTCTACGTGTCGGAGATGTGCCGTGGCCTAGAAACCTGTCAATTTTTTGAAGTCCGTTGAAGAACGCAATTCTCCAGGAAATCCTAATTATTGATCGAGCGATATTAGAGCGTGTTACCAAAAATTTCAAAACGAGAATTGAATACTGCATCCAACTTGAGGGTCGCCATCATCATGACATTATTTTCCATTTTAAATGGCATAATCTTCATTTTGATGTTATTAAAATAAGATTTTATAAGATTATCTCCCAAATTTCTTCTGTAATGTTTCAAAATCCTTCGGTTGCCAGTTGTCACCCTGTAGTTGGCTACATCGCCATCTATGAGGCACCAATCTTTTCAAAGTAGATTTTTAATTATTGCGGACAGAAGAAACAAATTCTCATACATAACGCTACGGTTTGTCATTCCATCTCAGCTAATTTTTCGGACGCCCGTTTATATCATTAGGTTGGCTATCTTCAGGTAGAGTACATTAATTAATGATTTAACCGGTATGTTGCGACAATATTTCTGGGTGGGTTTTTCGTATCCCTGAATGGCGTTTAGCGTTTTCGGGACGATGGGCGGGGCTGACGTGTCTGGTACATTAATAAAACGCCTCGTGTCGCTTTGGGGAGCTGGATGTCCTTTGGAAACGGAGTTGACTACCCCAGGCGATCCTGATGGGCTTTCTGGTTGTACGCGGTGCCATCTTAAAATTGTAATGTCCGCGCGACCTCGGCGGCTTGCTACAGGACCGTTCAATCTATCGTCGCAATACACTATATAGGAATTAAGAAAAGAAAAAATAGATGAACTGTCACCTGGAAAACAGGTAAACAAAATATACTGTCGTTAATTGTCATTTGTGTTTGAAAAAGGCCATCGTGATGGCCAAAGCGTGCTACAATAAACAGAAATTAAAACATATACATTGAAAACCATTTTTTTCTGACAGCTTGAGTTCAATGTGTACGAGAAAGAACTGTGTTTAGACACATATGTTAGAAAGAGATATAATCCGGCTGGATAGAGAAAGCTGACGCGGCAATCTGCCACACTGCCAATATGTTACACCAGTTCCTTGAATTAAGATGCATGTTGAAAATATGCGTTAGTTAGGTTCTCTACGCCCAAATATTGATTATTTTGAGTGTACACGTACACATTTTTTAATTTTGAATTGTGTCGAAATGATTTCGGATCAGTTCTAACGGCGCTTCATTTCAGGTCGAACTGAAAGGTCAGGATCGCTACAAATTCTGCAACATTGCATCATTCGTTCGTCTGATAACAGCGCGTGTTGTATGTTCCAAGGCAAGATTTCCACCTCCATGATCATAGAAGAGCGATTTTGGTCAGTATCCCACCCAGCGCTCATTGGTGAGTGTCGTTCTGCTTCGAACTGGTTTTCACCTGCCTACATTCAGGCAGTGATAATTTGTATGTATTGCGTAATGGTATCTGTTACATTTTCCGACTACTTGATCAAAGATAATAATCCTAAAATAAATTAAAACACTAAATCGCATCAAAATTGAAATGAATAATTCTACTCAAAATTAAAACAAAATATTAAATTAAATGTGTCTTTTTCTAGCATGTGCTGATTCGCATTTCTCACCCTTCTCTCTTGTACACATTGAACTCAAGCCGTCAGACAATTTTGGTTTTCTGTATATGTTTTTTTTTTATATCGAAGCAGCCGCGCAGGCAGTAGCCTCAATGCCGGAACACCGCAGCTGCTATGATAATCCCGAAGAAATTTTGTTATAAAACGATTTTTGAACTGCTCAAGGTTAGTGGAACTGGGAAAAGCTTCCTCTTGTAGATTGTTCCACAATCTTGACACCCTCGGGACAAGGAGCGGTTGTATCGGCCAGTTCTGGATGTACGAAGTTCGACACGGTTAGGATGGGACGCCAAAGTCAGGCGGGTCTGTCTGGCAGGCACATCGCGCGGCGGCATCATGGAAGAGAGCTCTGAGAAGCAAAGCCCGTTGGTGTAGCGGTAGAAAAGAGCTAGATCCCCGACGGCCCGCCGGTGCGAAAGAGTCCCGAGACTGTCTGTTAGAGAACAGTAATCGATCAGTCGGACCGCCCTCCTCTGGACAGCATCGAACATGGATAATGTAGTCGGGGCGGTAGCACCCCAAACGTGTGAGCAATACTCGGGGCTAGGCCTTATCTGGGCCTTGTATAAAGTGAGAAGGTCATGCGGAGAAAAGTACTTCTTAGCCCTAAGCAAATAGCCCAGCTTTTTCCCAGAAGCTGCAGCAATTGACGAGATGTGTTCGTGCCAGATCAGGTCCTCGGTGATCTGGACTCCGACCAGCCGAAATAAATGGCTCTTTGGCAGGACTCGGCCATCCTTCGAAACCGGATGAGCGCTAAGACGCTTTTTGTTCGTCAAAGTACAGTACAGTGTTTTGGAAGCATTGAACTGTACAAGATTGTTGCTTCCCCAAGCAGTGATAGCCTCCAGGTCTCTTGTCAGAGAGGAAGTCGTCGCTAGTCTTCTTCTTTGCATCTCAGCGGCAGAGATCGGCTTGTCACTCTGAATTCCTGCATGAAGAGTGCTGTCATCAGCGAAGCTGTGGATTGGGTTAATCGTGCAGGAAAGGAGGTCGTTGATATGTAAGAGAAACAGAGTCGAAGCCAAGACTGATCCCTGAGGAACACCCGCGTTGACGTTGTGGGATGCAGAGGAGAACCCGTCAATTACGACGGATATCTTGCGTTGCGGCCACCCATCTGCAAAGCTTTTCTTCTGGGAGGTCATAGGATGGAAGTTTGCTTAAGAGGGCAGCGTGCCACAGCTGATCGAACGCTTTCGTGAAGTCAAGAGCAACGACATGAGCCTCGTCATAAGACTGGATGAGTTTACTCCACAATTGCGTGACGTAAGCTAGGAGGCCCCTGTGGATCGTTGGTGCCGGAAACCATACTGCCTGTCGCTAATCAAGCTGTGACGTTCGAGGTAGTCCAGAAGCTCGCGATTTATGCACCTCTCCATTCATACCTTACTTATAACAGAAAGCAGAGCTATAGGCCTGTAGTAGTAAGGATCGGTCTTAGATCCTTTTTTTTGGGATGGGTTGGACATGAGCAAATTTCCAGTTTTCTGGGAAGGTGCCAGATTCATAAGATATCCGGAAAAGACGCGATAGAACTGGAGCAAGCTCCGCTGCACACCTCTTCAGTACAATGGCAGGAATCAAGTCCGGATCAGAAGCCTTGTTGATGTCGTGGGACAAGAGCACTCATCTTACGGTCTTATGCCTGAATGTTACCTCCCACATAGTGTAGGGAACCCTTTGAATTGACAGCACTTGGGCGTTGGGGGGGACGTCTACGGTGGAGTTGGCAGCAAAGATCTAGGTTAGCACTTCCGTATTGGCCTTTGAGTCGAATACAATAGTTCCATCCTGACACGTAAGTGGTGGAAGGCTACTGTGTGAGAAGTTCTTTTCAATCTGCTTGGCGAGCGTCCAGAAAGACCGACTGCCATTGCGCTGCGACATTACCCTACGCCTAACTTTTATATCGTGTTGGTTTTTGGAATTGCGAACCGCTTCGTTATATTTGTTTCTGGACTCGACGTCGACGTCGGTTTGTCCGTTCTCTACAGTGGGGTTTTGTAAGAAGGTTCTGTGTGCCTTGATCTTCTGCTGGCGAGCAGTGTCACACGATTTGTTAAACCAGCCGTTGGACCCTGGTTTAGGCACTTTCACTGTGTGAGGGATGTATTCCCCCATTCCAACGTGGATAATTTCGGTTATCGAAGAACAGACAGCCGACGCATCCGCGTCAGTGAAACAGACATCTCTCCAAGGAAAGCTGGAGAAGAAGTCTCTGAGCCCCTCCCAGTCGGCATGTCCGTAATGCCAAGTTTTGCGGCCTTTACGAGTTTCTGCTGCCACAGCGGGTTCTGACCGAAACCTAACCACCACAACACCGTGGTCTGAGTTACCCAGGGGGGACAGGACAGCAGTGCTGTAAGGGACAGGATGCGTGGTCAGAAAGAGATCCAGCAGGCTACTGGCGTGTGACGAGACGCAGGGGAAAAAAGTAGGGCTCGTCATCAGCTGGGTCAGCCCTTGAGTAAAAGCGAACACTTCGACTGCACGACCTGCTGCATCGGTCTTGTTTGAGCCCAACCAAATCTCATTATGGGCATTGAAATCACCGAGAAGAACTACCTCTGAAGCGGGATGATTGATATTCAGGAAGTCGATCTGGACGGCGAGGTATTCGAGTAGGTCATCCCAGTTGTGGTCCGAGGGAGACCGACAAAGGCAGCAAATAAATTTGGGTGATGTTTTGGAGTTGAGGCGAAGCCACAGAATGTCCTTCCGATCTGATTCCAAAGAAACATCTCTGGAGCAGGAAAGCCTGCTGCGCACAAAAGCCGCAACTCCCCCGTCAGATTGGAGTGCACCTCGTAACAGACTCTGAGATTTTTGTCTCCGCCAAGAAAAGCACGGCGGGACGATTGGATTGCAGGTAGTGATGAACAGCATCAATGTTGCTGTTAATCCCGTAATCCCGCAGATGTTTGAAAAACAAATCTTATCTTCGATGTTGTTCCCTCGAGCCCACCCTCCACCCGGACATTCCGAAAGTGGGGTGAGTTAACGTCCGGAGTTCTTAGTGCTTGAGGGATCCATCATCATTAATTTCTTTTTTTTTTGAAGATAACCGACTGACTAGCTTAGATGTGGAAACATGCGGGCATTTATAAGACCCTGGGAAAAGCTGTGGTTTGATTCGGCCTGACAATGGAGTCCTATAAACATGAAAGCCTGCTATTCGTCATTTTTCGTCAGAGCGGTCCGGTGGACCTTTGCTCTTAGTTAAAAGTCTCGTCGGTCTGGCTACCCAGATACCAAACATCTTTAAGGAGGACAGAGACAAAAAGGAAAGAAAGGAAGGAAGAAATAGAGCAGAGAAAAGTAAATAGTTTGAAATAGCTTAAGCACCATCGGTATGACTACCCAAATAATTTTGTTTATTAAAAAAAAAATTGATCGGTTTTGGATACTGAAATAATTTTGGTTGATATGAAATTCATAAAGTTATTTTGATCACAGTACGAGGCGTGGCCTGGAATATTTGCGAACTTGCTCGACTACTGAATCACGCAACAGAGGGTTGCTGTGCGATTCGGCTTGATTATAACGCCGCTGTGCCTGATGATTTACATAATATCCCTTGAATATGGGATATCAAGATCTCTGTGAATGGTCTCATTTGACACATACCAATGGAGCGTTGATGATTGTGAGTAGGATTCTGTTTTGCAGGACTTGCAGTCTCTGCATGTGCGTCTTTACAAGAAAACACCAAGCCGCGCATGCGTAGGTGATTGTGGGTCTTATGACTATTTTAGACGACCGAATCTTGTTGATCAAACTTAATTTTGAATTTCCGCACACCAAATGATAAAACTGCCGAAAGGTAATTTGGAATTTTGTTTCTAAAACATCAGTATGTTTCTGACAGGGTAACCCCACCACGACGATTTTCAGTACACTAGATTACCTGCGTTTTCGAAGTATTAATTTTGATCAGCCACCGATCCGCACGGGTATCACGTATCTTGAAAAGTGGCGTTATGCCGATTTTTTTGACATTATGCTGTTTTTTTATGACATTATGTAGGTTTTTCTAAGATATTAACTTAGCACTTAGTTGTACGTGTTGCCTTAACGTCATGAGGCTTGTTATCAATCTTTGGCTCTAATGTGATATAAAATCTGCTTCTGAGATGGCATTACTGGAGGTCTAAGCTGTAAGTTGTATGTGTTGATGATAATTAAATTGGGTTCTTGTCTCAAATACACTTAATTGAGATTCAAAGCTAGTTGCGCTTCCACTTTTTCTTATCCATTCTGGAAAAATTACATATACAAATTTGCTGAATTTCAAAAATGAGAGAGATAAGAAATAATTATATTCACTGTACACTGTCGAATTAGAAGCCATATACATGCTAACAGTAATTACACACAACGCGGGCGCGGTGATGATTTGCCGTAATTCTCCTCAGTTTTTGGTAATTTATAACTTTGAACATAACCTCTCTTGAGAAAGCATAACATAAAAATAACCCGTCGGGCACAGCCAATAGATATACTTCGTTGGCAACATATTCAGTAATGATTTTCTCACACAGCAAATATCACTGATTTTATACACATCCAGACCAATACACATAATCATCCAGATGCGATCTTGCTATTCAACCAACTTTCTTCTCAGAGATAAAAACTACAGACAAGGACCATTTGGCCTCACAAAACATATGCAACCAATAATGCGTGTAGTTTAGTTGAGTGATTCCTCCTTAGATGGACGTTCACAACGATCCTAATGAGCAAACGTGGAATGGCTGTTTGCGCCCTAAAAACTACCTAGTTTGCAAGGTGACATCTTATAGGTTTTTTTACGTTTTATAGGTTTTTTACATGATACGCATGCCACCCACTCCAATACTTCCTCGACCACACTCTGCAGCCTGTCGTGAACCAGGTTACCAGAACAAGACTGGGCTAGCAGTGCAGTGCCCTCACCTTAGAGATAAACTTCACAGTTGCTGGGGCAAAGGACTCGTATATACAATGAATAAAGGATTGTTCCTAAGACCGAACCCTAAGGAACACCGGCTCTTAGGGCCGTGTTTTTAACAAAACATTGTTAATTTTGAAACTTCATTCCTTCTAGAAAAGATTTCAACAGTTTTAGAAGCCAAAGTGGAAAGCCCTTTTAAACGAGCGTATACAAGAAGCCCATGTGAAACACCTTGTCTAATGCCTTTGGTACATCTAAAAGCAAGATACCAGTACTTTTGTTGAGGGTGAACCCCCAAGTTACATGTACCAGCAGTCTAACTGATAGAATAAGTTCCAAGAGGAGTTGGGATATTGACTAAAATTTCACTATACCTCGCATCATCATGACCATATGCTCGATACCCCGCTTGTAACATATCCATTCAAGAAAGAATATTGAAGTCTTCGATTGTCTAAAAAAATTATACATACCCATAATCAAGCTCTTTGTAAGTACTGCTCGGTCTCCTGGACCTCTTCTTCTCATTGAACCGTGTGTAGAAGCTCTTCCTGCGTATCCTGTCACTGACGGACTCGCTCTCATCTCCTGAGAACACCGGAGCGTAACCGTTGGGGGAGACTGGTGACAGAGGCTCAGCGTGATGCAGGTCAGAGCAAACTGACCATGAGTCGCAGCTAAGGTAATCATCGGATGGAGAGAGGACTGTCGAACTGTCATCTGTCGTTGTCAATGAGTTCCTGTGAGAAGTCAAAAACTCCACTAAATATATGTGACATAACGTATACGTTGTAATAGAGTATCTAAACAAGCGCAATATAACCGTTGCAGCACATGGCCCGGCTATGTATCTCAGCTATATATCAACTATATCTCGGCTGCATCTTGGCAATACAGTGTGCAATGTGTAGTCTAATATCTTGTCAGAATATGTCATCAGAAAGGTTAAAAAATAAGGCAAGAATCACTGAAGAAATTGTACGTGTCGCGGCAGCTTGCATTACATTCTCAATGTCTCAGGATCTCAATAATCTGGCAATCTGACAACAATACATGAAAGATTTAAAACGTCAAACATGTGTAGGCGCCATATAGGGCGGCAGCAAAAATATAGCCCGTTTAAAAGCGTCATAAGAAATATAGCAAAATGTTTGGGAGAAATTGTAAAGGGACAAAATATTTGGTAAAAATGTGTCAAAAGAAAAACTACAAAAATATGGGCCGTGCCAAGGGTATAGTCCTGCATCTATTACTGCCCACCCAATTGGCAAGGAAGTGTTGTATTTTTTATTAGTGGAAAATGAGAAACAAATGTAGCAAAATGTGATAGTGGTATTCCATTCTCGTGAAACTACACTCACTAAGAACTGTACGAACATCCTTAGATGGATTTTAAGAAATAATGCTATCATTTGAAAAAAGGAACAAAATTGAAATTTGTAAGCATCTTCATTTGGAGTTTATCGTTTCTTGAACGTATTAAAGTAAGTGTTTTTCACGATATTCAGAAATCAGAAGAGAATATAAAAAACTTCAGTGTCTAAAAAAGCCGTATTGAATCCCGTTAACAATAAAAAATCTATATAAAAAAAGAAAAATGATTGTATGCCCATTTTTCACACATAATCCTTTTTATTGACACGACCCATATTCTTGAAGTGTATCCCTTTTAACACATTGTCACCAATTAGGTTGTCCCCTTACAATTTACTCCAATGATTGTAATATGTGTTACACTATTTAAGGAAACACTTTTCGTCTATCTCCCAACATACATACTCGTAATGTAAATATGCACCTTGACTTCAGACTTTTTAAGGTTTTTTGGGAAGAAAAATTCAAGATCGATTATTATACTTAGCATATGTTAGTGTCTCATAGACTGTGATATTATGCTCATATGTGAAGACTAGAGATAGGAAGTTAAACTCATGGAGGATGGTTCAAGCCAAAAATGTCGAGGATGAAGTGAGTTGGTACACTGCGCAGTAAATAAATTGCAGGTGCTACGCATCTTATGATTGAATAATAATAATAATTTAAGTAAGTAAGTAACAGAACTATTGGATATATACATATATTCCTTACCCAGTTTAGCTTACTATCTCTAGTCTTCGTGGCTCATATATAGTTCGCTACAGCGCCATCTATATGAGACACACAACATTTCCAAAATATATTTCTAATTTATTAGGGAGAGGAGAAACATGCCTGTGACAAATTCTCATAGATGACGCTACGGAATCCCATTTCATCTCGAATATATTTCAGATTTCCGAATATAGTATTAGGGTAGCTATCTGCGGGTAGAATGTGTTAATTTATGATATAAATTACCTGTATTCTTTACTGATAACATCATCCGCATTGCTACTCGTAGCCACAGGTACATGTTCCACGACAATCACAGGTTCTTTCGTCAACTCTAACTTCAGCGACTTTCTCTCCGGCTGTTTCTCAGTATTCATCTCTCCAATCTTTTTCCCAGACTCCGACGTATTCTCGAGATTCAAACTGCGCCTGTACGTATTGTTCACCGGCAATCTCGATCTAGCCTTTTCCTTCGCACTATTCAACACCGTATCACTTTTAGCACCATTGTATTGAAACTGTTTCACTTTATCAAACAGCAGCGAGCGAGGTCTCTCTCTTTTCTCTACTAATTCCGATTGACTAGACTCAGACGCCTCGCTTTTGCCATTAGTGACAGTTTCATTCATCACAGATTTGTCACCGTCTTTCTTTTTCAGTTTCTTCGTTGGTTTCTTTTTATCTTGTTCTTCATACTTCTTAAATAGCCCCAGGATCTTCGTGACTGATTTTCTAGAAGCTTGCAGTGGTTTTGAACCGGGGAGGTCTTCTACAGATACAGCTCGCTTGAGAAGACCTGACTCGGTGCAATGTTCCAAGTTTCTAGGTAAACTCTGCTCTCGCAATCTCTTTATGGCATTTTCTACAGAGGATTTCTTTTCTTGTATCGCTTTAACTTCCTCTGGATCCTTTGCTAATCTAAACTTCTCCAGTTTCTTTTCAATAGACAGCATCAATTTACTTTTATGTCCTTTATCCTCTGCATTTATATGTTTATTCTCCTCATCCTTATCCTCTTTCGTCTTTTCTTTACTTTGTCGACTGAATCCTTTCCTCAGCTTACTCATCTTAGACTCTTTTTCAGTCGGTTCTTTTTCTTTCTTGACGTCCACTATTACTTTATCTTTTTTATCTACTTTTGCTACTTTTTCTTTTGCAATTGTTTCTGTCGGATAGCTTTTAGGCCTTGCGATTCGAGATATTGTTTCTTTCTTCATTACTGGCGCTGCAGTTTCTACACCTTGAACATTCACATATTCATGTAATGCTTTTGAAGAATTAACGTAGTCGTTCTCACTAGAACATCTTTCATCTATTTTATTTTCACCAGGGACATTGACATAGTCATGCATAACTTTCATATTATCCTCTAAAGTTTTTATACTATTCGTAACATTTATGAGTAGCTTATCCGCATCTTTAACCATTTCTTCTTTTTTCTTGAAGAAGTCACTGTCACTCTTATTTGCCTCTATAGACTTTTCTCTAGAACCCGATCTATCCCTTCTAGACCCTATCCTTCCTTTTCGTTTATCTCTGATTTCTTTTAACACCTTCTGAGTTTCCATCTCACGTTCTTTCTTTTCTTTAAGATACAAATTGGTCTCTTCTTTTGGTGGATCATAAAAATCAGGCCTTAAAAACCTGGATATCCTTCTTGACCCTGTACCTGTATTGGACGGCTTCTTATACTCTGTCTTGTTATCTGATGACATCGTTAGAATATTACTAGAATCGTATCTACTTGGAGAATATCTGCTGAAAGAAGAGTCAGAATATTTTGAATAAGGTTTTGACATTGAAGACGAATCCGAGCACTTGGAGCTGTCCAAACTATCGTTGTTTCTATAAGACGACGACAGACTTTCAGAAATGCTGGATTCAGGGCTTTGGATGTCAATTTTGGAATACAATCTCGGTTCTCTGACAGAAAGAGACTTTGAAATCTTTGGTTTCCTGTAGCTAAACTTATTATCACACTTTGGTTCAGCGCCTATGCTAGAAGACCTGACACCGTACTCGTATGAAGGTCTAACTGGAAGAAATGATCTTGGCATCTTCAGACCGCTTTCTTTAGCTCTATCATCTTCTTTGCTAACGTTTTGAGAAAATCGTGATTCAGAAGACATTCTTCTCGGCAAGGTACTTGCCATTCTATCCGTAGACCTAGACATTCTCTGATCTTTAGGTACTTTATCTTCCGATACTCTTGAGGATAAGGTTCTCTGGAGTTTCCGGACCTCAGAGGGGGCCAACTGCGAGAGCAGTTGTTTTTGAATGCGTCGCGAAAGTCCTGGTGTCAAATATGACAGCGCTAAAGCATCTTCTTCTGATAATTTTAACTTGTTGAGGTCCAAGTCTGATAAATTGAGGTTTTCTTCGTTTGATATGTCATCTGAAAGCGATATTGAAGACTGTCAAGCGATTGTAACGTCACAATTCAAACGCAAAATTAATGAAAAGTACATATTCATATGATATAAATAGTGCAAAATATGTTGCTCTTGACGATACGTATTACAACTTTCAAAAAAAAAGTTACAATTCATAGATCTCAAATACAACTAACAAGATTTTAAAATTAGAAAAATATAAGCACCCACTTTTCTAATAAGAAAAAGTACAGACATTACTCAAACAAGGTGATTAAATATCAAACAGACACATATGGTATATTCATTAGATTCGTCATATTTCCCTCCAATTGCCACCTTCAAGAGCAAAACAGACACTCAAAAGGTTTTCGGACAATTGAATAATATCGCATTGAAAAACTTTTCATTAATTTTTCGATGTTTTGTAACATTTAGCATGCATTAACTAAATGATAAGTTGCACTAAGACCAATAAGTAGTAGAAACACACCTACCTTCACAAGTTCATTAATTTTTGGCACAAAACATCAGCAGCTGCTTGAAAGAACACAAACAACAAAAATTAGTATGAGTAAATGAAAAAAAAAAGAAAAAAAAAGAAAACTGAAAACAGAAAAAAAAACAGGAAAAACCAGGGCACGGTGAGTAGCAAAAAAAATACAGAACAGTGTTAGTAAATGTAATGCTGTGTGAACGTGTAAAATGATTACTGTTATATTTAAAACTATTGCACTGTATACATACAAAATTTATGAGTCATTAGGAAAAATAAATCTTCTTAGGTCAAATAAGACTTTATTTAAAATCGATCAAAAGCAAAAAAATAAACTAAACTTGCAATAACTTTGGAATCCCCATACTACAATTGACCTGTTTTTTGAGAATATTTGTTGTCATCGAGAAAACTAAAAAACATGACGAAATACAAACAATTTTCAATCATACAATTGAGACAGTATACAGAACATTACACAGAAAAGAGATAATTATATAGTTTTCGATGCATACACTATTTGTATTCCTTACAAAACAAAGCTTATGTAAAGCACTGAAAAATCAAGTTCAAAAAGGAGACGAAATTTATTGAAGTATTGATAAGAATGCCCTCGATTTTGCTTAGCTACTATTATGGTGAAAATAACTCCTAACCTATGCTCAAATGCAGTCGAAGTAAACCCGCAAATTCTGAGTAGCAAATAAGGATACTTGACGTCGTAAAAAGTCAAAAATTTATATATATATATATATATATATATATATATCCATATATTTTTTGGAAAAATGGACCACAAAGGTGGTTGAAAAGGCAAAACGAGTGAGGAGTAATAGATATAT
This sequence comes from Acanthoscelides obtectus, assembly GCA_963669975.1. Taxonomy (NCBI): domain Eukaryota; kingdom Metazoa; phylum Arthropoda; class Insecta; order Coleoptera; family Chrysomelidae; genus Acanthoscelides; species Acanthoscelides obtectus. The sequence goes on along the minus strand of CAVLJG010000006.1, from coordinate 45,114,235 downwards.
AACCCTAGGCACTATGAATAAGGTACGAAGACTTGAAAATACTTGAACTAAAACCTCTAAGTAGAAACGAATTCGACATCTGTCAGAAAATTGGACACATGCGGCGTTCTCTCTCTTTCTTTAACAGTAACATTGCCTAAAAAGAAAAACGATAATGCAGAATGTTGCATAGTACTTCAGAAGAGTATATCTACAGAAAAGTCCTTCATGAACCATATCTTAAGCATTTTAAAGATTTATTACACATAACTACAAATAACTGTTTTTTTCCTGGAAAAAAAATATCAATGCTGAAGAACAAAACGTTCATCAAATCAACAAGAATGAATGGCAGAAGATCAGTATTACCATAGGACCACTTATATCGTATGTTCTTATGAATAATGAAGGGATTCAAGAAGATACTTTTTTCACGTACGATAGATTGCGATGACATTTTTCAGTTTAGTTACAAAAATTGGCAAACACGAGCGTTGCGATGTTATATAATGAGGCCAAGCAAAATCCATGATATTCCAAGCCGTACTTGATATGGGATATACAGAAAGGTCTTCCTAGAGCCATAACGGACATTTCATGGAAAATATCAAGTTTCTCTGAACTTGTTCCACTATGTAAAGAACAGTAAGACTATTTGTTATAGCTCTATATAACTTTTTGGTTAAGGACTGCAACATCGTAAATATCTTTGGTACATATTCGACAAGAAAACCACAAATTTTATTTCTATATGATAGAAGCCTAATAGTCAAACCAGCCTTCTCCTGGTCTAAAACCGAATATAAGAGGCTTTTCAGCCCAGATTTTTTAGCTAAATTTACTTTGGATCGATAATTATATGTCATATTTATCAAATCTTTGTTTCCATGAACATATTTTATTATATTATATTGAAATATCTATATGACTGTTATGATTTTTGCAATATCCAGTGTACCGTTCTGTATAGTCTTCGCGCAAGGAGCATAGAGAAAAAGAGACTAAACTCAAATCATTTTTTATCTCTTCAGAGACGAAAAGGTGAAACATATACAGTTAAATTTTGCAAAGGCTGCCAATGAATGTAATCTCTGAAGGGGGTCAAAAAATGAAATGACATAATGCAAACAACTATTTGTTCGAATTGGATTTAGATACTGTGAAAGTATTATTATTACATTTTCAAGATGCTACAGTACAATGATTTCCATGTGCAGTTTCAGCAATTACTGAGAATTTCGGTCCTCCGTTCTCTATTCTCCCTACTTTGGCATTAAAATGACAATGATTGCTAACGTGAAAGGCGACACGATGACAGTGCTAGAGAAAGAGAGAGCGCGCGCATGCTATATCAACTCCTACCGAAGGGCGTATTACAATAGTTTTGTTCATCGGGCGGTCGTTGGTTAGTGGGTGGTGGTGGTTGAAGTTTTGGTGCCCTGGTCTTTGTGTGGAGGGCCGCCCCCTGATGCTGCTGGGGCGGCACCACCGGCTGTAGGGGCGGCTGCGTTTGTCTGCGATGGAGGAGCTGACTGAGGTCCCATCGCCGTAGCCGCGTACGGCAGATGCACCGTCACGCGCACGCGCGCTGCAACCACACCAAACGCCATTCGCTATACGTGCTGGTTAAGTTAGGGAGGCTGGGAAAAAAGGGAAAGCTAGCTAGACACTGGAAGGAAGGAATGGTTGTTCGATACAGCGTACGAAGGTTCACCGGTAAATCAAACGTCACCAAATTGTTGTTCGCCTGAAGAGATAAGAAGTTTAAAAAATGGCGTCCAGTAGATTGACTTTACACTTCCCACGCCTTCGAAATAACTTCTAGAACAATTTTCCATGTAGTGCAATGACATCAAAAAGACGTAGTTTTTGTCAAAACCTTAGTGTACTATTTGGTCTTTTCAGGGAAAAAGATCCCTCAGTTTGCAGCCACGAGCGTGTCCTTACATGGTAGACTCATTTCTTTGGAGCTCTGGTGTAAAACTGTTTACCAACAATATTTGATAACTGATTCTAATAGATTTTTATACGTACTTATATACTGTATACTATATAATATTACCTCACGAAATCAAGCAACATAATTAGATTACACTCACACATGTATACAGGGTGTTTCAAATTCGATCCTCACCACTGGGATCTCGGAAACTGTAAGAGATATGAATCCGCTTAAATATGGGCAAAGTTGCGTATTGAGATAATCAACAAAATTCCACTTAGAAAGTTACGAAATTCAAAGTACTTCCGGAGAAAGACGAAAAACAAAATTTTCCCAAAGTCGTTTTAATTTTTTCCTGACTTTATATATAGTGGGATTTCAAAATATATTGCATATTAACATTGCCACTTTTTCTCCTCTACAAGATGGCATAATATGACGTTTCGTCTCTTATCCTCCAGCATCAACTTTATTTTATCTTATAGACGCCATTTGGGATTTTTGCACAGATGAATAGAGTTTTTAACTCTGGCTTCAAAAATGTATATTACGTCATACATTGACATTGCCAAACCTTACTTATTTCAAGAAAGCAGAATTTCCTGAGTAGGCCTTGAAATTATTAGACAGTCATTTGTTTAGCATACCAGATTTATCCCAAAATCACTTTTATTTTTCCTAACTTTATTTGAGATGAAATTTCATTCAAATTGAATGTTGTCACAGTTACTTATTCTCCTCTGCAAGATGGCATAGTCAAATTTTCAATTTCGACATTTCTTATTTCGACTGCCATTACCATATTGTTTCATATAGATGCTCTATTGGAATTTTGTACAATTTAATAGGCCTGTCAATCTTAAATTCAGTGACGAATTTCCTTAGTTGGTCATGAATTTGTTGTTGGATGAAAATTGTATAAAATTAAAAATTTATTGTGAAACCTGAACACAAAATGAAAATTTTATTGATGGTAATAACAATAATAATGATAAATAAGCAGATGGAAATCAAAGCAGATATTCAAAATGTTGTCCGCTATTTTGTAGGCCTGACTCTGCTATGTACATACATTGTTCACTGCTCGATATATTCCTCTGCTTCTCAGTCGTCCAAACTCTGTTTTTATGTTCAATTTGAGGCCTGGTCTGGCATACGAACCACATGAAATCTGACAATTTCAAGACCTACCTAGGAACTTCTGTTTTCTGTAATGACTAAGGTTTGGCAATGTCAATGTATGACCTATTATACTTTTTTGGAATCAGAATTACAAACTCTATTCATCTGAGCAAAATTCCAATATGGCGTCCATAAGAAAAAATAAAGTTAATGCTGGAGGATAAGAGACGAACCGTCATATTGAAATTCTAATTATGCCATCCTGTAGAGGAAAAAAGCTACATGTCAATGTTCAATTTACTTTGAAGTCTCACTACAAATAGTCAGGAAAAAATTTAACACGATTTTGGGAAAATAAGGTTTTTTTCGTCTCTGTCCGGGAGTACTTTGATTTTTAAAACTTTCTAAGCGACATTTTGTTGATTTCTTTCATTTAAGCGACTTCGTATCTCTGACAGTTTCCGAGATCCCAATGGAAAAGGTAAAATTTGAAACATCCAGTACAGATGTCGCGCTAACCTCGTATATGCATATCGCGTCATCGCGCCGTCTGCTACCTGCTTTCATAAGGCCCTGTGATCCCCTGCGAAATATGCAATATTTACTACCCCATGGCGCTCGGCAAGTACGATAGAAAGCTACGCGATTCGTCTGCTGAAAATAGTTTTCAAGGTTAATGTACGGGGGAATCTATGATGTGTGAAATATATCTAACAGATGCGTAGAATTACCAAGATTGAGAGAGTATAAATATAAAAAAGCTGAGGTATATGCTCCCCACCCCCTACAACCCCTCACCACCAACCTTTTTAACTCTAAAATTAATTTTCCAAAATGATCCAGATCCTCTAAAACGTCAAAAACGAAGTTTGAGCGATTTTTCCTTTTTTTATTTTTGACCTTTTTGTCCGACGTCACTGGAGCGATTTCCAAAAACTACAAATCTTCCAAAACCTTGCGTGAAAATTTCATCTAAATTCGAGCAGTAAACGCTAGTCTTAGCGACACTTCGCCTTTTTTGTACTTTTACTTAGGTACGAAATAAAGCCCATTTATTATTATTATTATTATTATTATTATTATTATTATTATAATTCCCAAGTTACAAACGGGATAAGCATTAGCTGACAGACCGACGGAAATAAGTAACAAGGTTTTTCGTAATGTACATTTCATATAACATGCAAAAAACGTAATATCTTATTTTCAATTTTTTTCGCGATTACAATACTTCCTCGTCAGCATAGCGTGGGAAGCAAAAACGACAGAAACTGGAGCTGAATCGTTTTTAATTTTGTCCCATCCAAACAAGACCTTTGAATTTTGAAATCAGGAACTCCAAAACCATACGTTACCCCTAATGAAATTTTCAAACCAACAATGATTTTACATCCTTACCATCATGGCAACATTGTAAACTACATCAAAATTCAAGTGGTACTTTTCGAATTATAGAGATGCAAAGAATTTACTAGACATACGCGATAAAGAAATGAATGACATGGTTTTTCATCATACAACACTCAAAAAAAATCTAGATTTTGAATTTTCCTCGCGATCATAATAGTCTCTTCACCTACAGCGTGGGAACTAAATTCATTGATAATGACCGATATTAAAAACCACATGTTACAGATATAAATCTAGTCCATATTGAAAACAATGAACAGAACAACCAGGAGTAGAAAAAAGGATTTGAATAAAGACGAAAGGAATGGGTAGCGGCATATCCTGATGTATCGATGACCTAGACGATAACCTCGGATGACATAGAAGGATCAGAGAGGTACAACAGCAAAGTATTTACTATGCTATAAATATTACGGCTGTACTAAAAACTGAATTATGCACCAAAAATGGTTTATAGTTTATATTCGAGTAATACTGCCAAACTAAACACAGAGCTAACTTGAAACTGAGAAAAACGCATCCGAAGTTTTGACTTCTGAATTTCGTTCACCAAATGGCCAGAAACGATTATTTCATATTCACAAAAATCGTAATTATTTTCTTTACATAAAGATAGTTTCATTTCGTAAACATATGATTTCATCAGCTTAATCAAGCATATACAACCAATTAAGAATAATAACTGATGTTAAAATACTAAGCAAAATAACTTTATATACAGGGTGACTTTGAAGTTGAGTCATTAATTTTCAGATAATGATTGTAGAAGGAAGATAAACCAAAATATGTGTGTAAAAATAAAAAAAAATGTTTACCTTGTTTTATAAAGTATCCTCCCGACAAGTATTTCAGTGCGGACCTGTATTTGATCGTGAGGTCCCCTGTGAGGTCTTAAGTCACCTGATTCACAAGCCCGTTGTACTACATTAACAAAGGCACGAGGGGTTGGTTGCACTCGATTGGGAAACCGATCCGCATAAACATGTGCCATTTTTTATTTCGTTTGAGCCACGCAACACATACCACTATTCACTGACACTAACTGTATACAAATGAATGAGATACCTGTAAAAACATCGTTCCAAATTCTTTCGCTTTTTTGTTTCCGATGCGTTGAACCGATACGGCGGATTATATCCATTGTCGCCAAACACGACCACATAATATTGTTATTGAGACAGGACGGTACTCAAACTTCCAAAGGGCTATAACTTTGTTACTTTTATTTTACCAGGAAAATGGTAAAGGAAAAAAACATTTCTTTTGATCAGATCTACTCACTGTTAAAATAAATGACTCAACTTCGAAGTCACCCTGTATAACATAATAAACTGATTGAGTGGTATCACGTTAGCGTACGGCTAACTTGCTTTTGAAGTTAAATATTACTAGCCAACATACGAAAGCAAAAAAGTGGCAACTGCTACATGACTAAACGCATAAAAGTTGTATGTACACGTCACATGGTGAAAAAGTTGTATCTACAGCTGCTACTTCTTGTTATACGAAAGGAAAAAAAGTAGCAACTGTTACATTACGAAAGGATAAACATGACGTTTGTGCAAATCAGCACACATGTAGGATAAAAGTGTTTTTTTTTTCTTTACCAGTCAGTAGACAAAGTGACACAGAACTACTAAGTATGAAAAAACAAATATGCCTTAAAATTGCAGCTACCCTCACTGTGCTTAGCACGAAAGAATAAGTTACATTAAATTTTATGAAACTAGCATAGAATCTTACGAAAAATTACAATAAATGCAAACAGTTTAAATCATACGTTAATATCATACGAATAAATACAAATAAGTAACTCTGTAAAATATTGAAATTTGTTTAATATATGCGAAACTATAATCTCTGATCCTGCTAGTAGAATGATATCATTCCATTTACGTTTTATCTACTTACAATCTTTCCATAAATTTGAACGACAATAGTGTCTGATTTTACTTACTTCCATTTTAGGACTGACCAATTTTTCAGTATTAAGAAAATCAAAGGAAAAAAGACCGAAAACATTCCAATTTGTATTGAAGTACCTATAGTTAATTCTAACTTTAATGGTGAAGAAAAAATAAGGCACTAATGTCTTATCAAAATGCATGCTACTTCACAATGACCATAACATTCTTTCACTTGTACAAAATACATACAATTCTAACGTTACAATCTGTATGTATGAATAAACCTCGAGGTTATTCGACCACCGTATAAATATATATATATACATATATATATACATATATATATATATACATATATATACATATATATATAAATATAAAAGATGCAGTCTGAAATACATCAAAATATGCCAAAAAGATTTACGTGTATCCACAATTAGCGAAAATAGCAACACTTTTCCCTTTTCAAAATTATAATTTATGTTTTAATACAAAACATAAGAAAAAAGTGTGACACATTATCTGCTATAGCCAGATTGCGAGTTTTTTTTAAAACAATCCTCATTTAACTTCAGTTTTCGAATTGTACCTCTATTTTTACAGGCTTTTATTTAACTTGTTTGTATGTATGTGTGGGTCAAATAATGGAACTGAATTTTGAACCAGTTAACCGTAATCGATTGAGATGTAATTTTGTACACACGCTTGGTTCGCGTGAAAATATAAAAAATTAGAGCAATTTATTGGAATGTACAACTATTGCAGGAAGTCATAAAATGTACTCAACTAGACAATGCATTGTTCGTGAATACAGGGCTTGGGAAAACTGTTGAGAGCACTGCAAACATCAAGAGGGAACGCTTGTGGGAGAGAAATAAGAAAAGTAGTTTATGGTTTTAACAAATAGAGTAAGGTATTAAAAATATTAAATTCAAGATTTAACTATCAAAAGATGTCAGATGGACAAACGAATCTAGGTTGATGTAAGGTGCAAGATCTTCTTTTTCAGCGGTAGTAGTAGCAGACTTAGAATTCATGCCATATGATGTAAATATTGTTTGTAGATTTAACAATTTCCCTTCATGGAATACAGATTTGTAGCATATGTTATACTTTTTGGTCATTAAATGAAAGACATATTTATTTCTACTATTATGTAAATGGTGGTTGGGATTTGATGATGTTAAATTAGTTAGACACGGTGGAAATATTTTATTTTTTACTTTATAAATGAATATCCTTACAAGATATTTGACAAAAATGTTTACATTGAGCCATTTTAATTTGCTAGGCATTTGTCTAATTGGAGAATATTTATCTTTATTCAGTAGGTACTATTCTGATGCACTTGTCTAGTCAAATTTGCAATCTTTCAAAAATGGAATTATTAGCTAAATATAGAATAGTCGAGCAGTACAAGTTTGTAAGAATGATAGTACATATATAAATAATTTTTCTGCTATATGAACCCAAACATCCACAAGCTCTTGATAAACATCCCACTTTACAACTAATCTTATTTATAATTTTTTCATAATGAATTTAAAAAATTAATTGAGAGTCAACACAAATCCCAGTATTTAAAATTTTCTATGATTCAATATCTTCACCATCAGTATTTAGTTGAACATTTGTACATTGATTTTTCCGATTAACATAGCTTTTGTTTTACTTGTATTTAATATGAGTTTGTTAGATGCTATCCATTTTGAAACAAGTTCAAGTTCAAGTCTTCATTTATACTCATATAAGATACCAGTCTGAATATTTTGAGTACTTATATAAATCAAAGTGTCATCGGAGAAAATCTGAATTTTGCATTTTTTGACTATGACAGGCAAATCGTTTAAAAAAAAAGAAGTGGTCGCAGCATACTACCATGTGGAACACCTTTTGTATTTTTGATGAAATAATGTCATTAACTTTTGTAACTTGCATAATTTTAGACAAATAATTTTTAAACCAGTCTAAAACACTTCGTGATATACCATATGCCTTCAATTTACCTAACATTGATTGTTAGTTTTTGTGAGAAGTTCTGCTCACACTTAACCTGTATTTGAATTACGGTACACTGATGGCGGACAATTAACCAGAAGCTCGTGTCGATATTATTTTTACAGGTAAAATTACAGATACTAGAAAGGACATGCATTCTGATATATTGCCTTACCTCGTAGTCAATAAATCCCAGATAATTTTCTAATAAACATTTTTCTATGTGTACTTCGTGTATTTTATATTCAAAATTTCCAGTCACTAAAAGTATCTAGATTTGTGAACTACAGCTCTGAATACGGAGTTTTACTAGATTTACACCCGATTCATTATTGCCAACGTTATAGACTAATACGAAAATGTTACTTGCTGATTAGCTTTTCACCTCAGTAGATGTCAAAACATAACGGACACTCATGAAATAGACTGTACGCTTCACGCTTGTGTCAGTGAAGATGCGACAGGCAGTCGGGCCAGTAGCCTCGCACGCGCCATGCATTTGGACATTCGTTTGTTTACATCGCGTTTCAACGCAACCTGGGTTTGTGTACGCTGTGAGTTCATTTTTTAAACACAGCGAGAGGTTTTATCTTGTTTCTGTGTGTATGAGAACGCCTTGAGGACCTTTTCTGGATGTTGCTGTTATACATCAAGTAAATCATACTGATCTTAAGTACGTCACTTTCAGCACATTAATTGAATTCTTGTATGAATTTGTAGGAGTATCCAATGTTTGTAGTTTTTTAGGTTTTAAGCTATAAAAGTTTGATAAAACCTTTTTTTTTATTTACATAATATATTTTCAATAGAAAATTGATAAAATATGCCAATACGTATTCACGGGAAATTAAAAAATATGGATAGACGAAATCGTGGGATCTACCTGCAACATTTCTATTCATTATGTACACAAGTCATACGAAACTTGAAGTCAACCTGTGGATGTTTCAACTGTATTTCTTCAGATTTTTCTCAAACTCGTCGTTCAGTATACATACTTAGAAAGTACTGAATACTATCTACAATACACTATTCATATGGACGTCTCACGAAATGAATAAAAAAATAATTAAAAAAATTAAACTACTTCCTCGATTTCTGTAAATATTTTAAATAATTATGTAAGCTCATTATATTTTGAAAATATAGTCAGATTGATATTCGCAACTTGGCTATAACACATCAATAGTAAAAGCTATGTATTAAAAAAATCTATTCAAAACTCAAAAACATGTTTCCAGTCAAAAATCACAAAAACGGGGTTGCACGAAAAACACCCTACAAACTACAACGAGCAGTACGAGAGGGTAACATTAACTATGTATAACGCCAGTCAATGAGAAGATATACAGAACAGAACTCCTGAAACTTATCCAGTGGTTTTCATGTTCAAAGGACTCCAATGTCTGGCCGAATCCAAACCACCATATATATATATATATATATATATATATATATATATATATATATATATATATATATATATATATATATATATATATATATATACTATATGTACGAACAGTAGTAATTGCCATTGTCAACGACCAGTTGGGTAAAAAAATACAATCAAATTGTTTATTGGGAATTGGCAAAACTTAAAGAGTAGTGAACTCTTTTGTCTGAAATCTCGAGCTTTCGACAAATTATGTTGTCATCTTCAGGAGCTAAAACACAAATATGAAAATAGCTACGAATTTGAAACAGATTTCAATTACTTACTCGCCGATTAGGTTGCTGCTAAATGGTGTTTTAGAACAAAAGCGAGGAGAACACTTGTAATAATGACCGTTGCTTGACTTAACCAACACTGTGCATTAATTACAACAACTGTAATTTAGTTTACATAGGCCAAACATCTAGATCATTAAAAGGCAGGATATATTCAGACACAGATACACCCAGAGAGATGTGCTTTGGCATTACATGTTAACACTACAGGTCATTCATGACAGATCACTGTATGAATAAAGAAACTGATGTTAAGCAACTTAGTATCATTTATTCTTACTTACTACGAAAAATTGGAACGACTACATATTCCAGTTATTCCAACATTTTCACAATAATAGAGCACAAATTTCCAATATATATTCCGTAAAATGAAGGAATTTTTCAATATTTCGAAATAAAAATAAATAATAAAATTTTTCACACAACCCATCTTTTCTGGTGTATCATTACCATCATATGGTCCATATAAAGTACACTAATTCAGCATTTTGGGAAATATAAAAAAAATTCGAACGCCCCTCGTAGGTACTATACCTCAGGATTTTAAGTTGGCAATAATTTTTACACTTCCACATTCTTTCCATGTCGTACATCGGTCATCTGACCACCACGTCACATTTCCGGGTCATTCACCTTCACCACGTCCAACAAGTATAGGGTTATAAAAGAAATTTTCTGTCCAAAAATGTAGTTTCAGTTTTGAATAACTTGGTTACTTTCTCCTATTTTCAATTTGTTCGGGTTTATTGACAAATGGTTGAAGATGACAACATAGTTTGTCGAAAGCTCGAGGTTTCTGTCAAGAAGGTTCACTAGGCTTTAAGTTTTGCCAATTCCCAATAAAGAATTTAATTGTATATATATAGAGCTCAGACTTCAGGAAAACGTTATTGCATTTTTAAAATTTGACAAAAATCCAATAACTTTTTCCTGAAGTCTGAGCTAGAATGTGCTATCTTGAATTTTGCAATGTTTCAAGTATTATCTTATATAAGCAAAGGAGGTACTGTGATAGTGAAAATTCAAGAATTTCTTTAAGAATTTTTTGATGTTTTGTGTTTGCCTAATCTCGTAATCTCGGCTGCACTGATTTTTAAAAAATCTGCATTTAGTGGGGGCAGTGTTATGGACAAAAAACATTCAGAGTTTATTTTATGACAATTTTTAGGCGCAGGCAAAAATATGTTTGAAGTCAACGTTTTGCAAGCTTCTAGTCGCTTCAGGGCGTAGTTCAAGAATCTTTCAAAGGACATAAGAATGTGTTTATTTGGAATTACTTTTTGGGTTGCATTTGTTAATGACAGGTAAAATATATAAATAATATGCTTTATTGTTTAAAGAATGAAATCATCAATAATGACAAATGAAAACATTAATTTCGTGCAGGCACTTAAGAAATTTAGAATTTGAATGGCTTTATACTAATGCATTTGAAAAGTGATGAGTGAATACATTTGACTCATTTTTTCAGTCAACTCTCAAAATTTCAGAGCTAGTCAGCCTTTCCTCTGTGCAGAACAGAATCTCGTTGTAAAATGTTACTCATTCATATACTTATACGATAGATAATAGGTTTTTTAAAAACTTTCCATAATTTTGTAAATGGTCTATCTACTCATTGACTGGCCTTCAATGTTAAACTAGCTCCTCGATTACAGAGAGCAATCCGACAACACAAATCTACTAAGAGTGCGACATAAGGGCAAAATTACCTCCTATAGGTCGTTTCGATCCACCAGCAGGGCCCTGGAAAGATTCGTTGAGGTCTGATGAGGTCTCGCGGCTCACCGACCTGCGCCAAGGCACTCCAAAACTGCTGCCTGTGGTAGTTTTCGTTATTGTTGGTCTAGTCATTGATTTGCTGCCTAATGAAGAATGCCTACGAAGTATGGGAGTGGATCAGTCAGTTGATTAAAAATGAATGTTTGTAATAACAAGAAATTAAGTAAATGAAGCTACTAGAATAAAAACTCTGAATTTGCCAATAAATCATGGAAAATCATAACTTTTTGTACCTGCAGATGTGCTTACAGATACTTTTCACAACTGCCCTATTATGATGTTCTTAGGTCACGGTTATACGATTGGTTAACTTATTCTACCTGAAGATAACCTCCCATGTACTGTTCTTCGGTGACCGACAAATTATCCGAGCTGAAATGAGACATCCTGGCATCGTGTATGAGAATTCATCGAAATAAGTCAGTATAAAGTGCCATCTATTACCAAAATAGGCCCCTGGGAGATTGAAAACAGCAAGTTGTCTGTTGGAACAGTATCCCAGTTCGCATTGTCGGCCGGATCACCACTGTGGCCGCTAGATGCCACCGATTCTGGTGCTACAGAATCGGCGGCATATGCCTGAGACTGCTGTGGAGTTGCCAAATAGCACGAAACAGCTATCCTTAGTTGGCCGTCTGTGGTCGGAGGAACGAAAGCTATATTACTAGTCTATGAGAATTTGTCACAACTATTTTTCTCCTTTCGGAAATAATTACAAATCTTCTTTGAAAAGGTTAGTGTCTCATGCATGGCGCTGTAGCGAGCTGTATGGGCATACAGTTGTCTACAGAGATAAACCTTTACCACGTAGATTTTTAATTATCGCCGATAGGAGAAACATAGCTGTTATAGATGACGCCAAGATATTTCATCTCGGATCATTATTTGGAAATATAGTATTAGGTCGGCTATCTTCAAGTAGGATTTGCTAATCAATGGTTATTCTCGGAGAAGATAAATGACAGGTGGTGGGTGGTAGGAGACAGGCTACAGGTGAGACCGTGTTGATACTTTTCATGGTGTTAGCTGCGGCTTGCACACCGAATCGAGAGCGAAGCAGTATGGTACTAATCAGGGTGTCGTTCAGATTTTTATAGTGGAAGAAGGGAGTACAGTATTCACCCTTAATAGCGATATGACGAAACCATGTGTACAGACCTCAGAAACCATCCTGGAAGCTCTTCGAACTGATTATCCGATTTTAACAGGCTTTTTAGATTATATTTTTCTTCAAGTTCTTTTTGGGTTAATGCCTATAGTAAAAAGACAGTTTCTGTATTCCGTCCATTTCTTATTCAACAGGCACACATAATCCGTACTTGTTTGTTTGTTGAAGATTTATTTAGCATTAATGCTACAAAGTCAATTAGGGCACGTGTTAGATAATGTGGAGGTTATTAGGAAAGATGAAATCTCGAAGGATTTTTCAATAGTTGATAGATTTTCAAGTTCTTCTAAATCAGTCAGTGATTTAACAAACATAGCTAATAGTTTTGCCATTTATTATTAAATTTAAAAAAATTCCGTCCTAATCAAACCTCATCGATCCAGTTTTTTGTTCGTCGACTATGTGTTCTCTTTCACTGTCGTTTAACACTTTGACTGCCATGTGTATACCTGAAAATACATAATGGCTGAGGTCAAACCGTCACGTGTATATGTCGGCGTCAAACGCTGAAATCAGTCATGCCCTGAAATGCCTAGTCAGTCAACGATTTGCCGGCAAATACCGTAACAGTTATATTATTACAACGTTTGACTAAGCATTTCAGTCATTCCCTGTAATGAGCTTGCATTGTCTTGGTGGATGATGATTCTTCTTTCGGGGTTGATTTTTCGAAGCTCGGTGATGACTTTTGACAAACAAATGGTGGTATACCAATTCGCAGTAACAGTTCTTTGCTCATTAAGAGGAATTATTGCAATATGACTTTTGTTGGCTTTTCTTCACCTTGGAACACTCAAACAGCCGACTGTCGTTTATTTTCTGGTTCATAACAGTAAATCCACGATTCATCACCACTAATAATGCTGTACACATTTTTTGAGTTTCCGGAATTGAAACGGTCAAGCGTTTTTTGACACCAATTAACCCTGGCTGCTTTCTGCTCTTCAGTCAACAGGTGGGGTATCCAACGAGAAACTAATTTTCTTACTCCTAATTCTTCATGTAAAATTGTTTGAATTGAGGTCTTTGATATCTTCAAGGATATGTCACATGTTTTCCTGGGTGTCTGCCGTTTTTGGTGCACCCATCCTGGGATCGTCGCTAAGACTCACCCGTCCACGTTTGAATTCCCCATACCAATGGGAAATTGTGCACTGATTCGTTGGCGAAAACAGACAGTATAACTCAGCAAGTCATTCTTGTTGCGATAATTGTCTCTGAAAGTTATAATAAATTATGGCGCGAAAATGTTCTCGGTTGAGTTCCATTTTTCTAATGACTTGGTGGCACTTAAAAATTCACTGTAGTGAGAACACTGCACGTATCGTTGTGAAACTTTGAATTTAAGTTTACTAAAGATTCAGTACTGACGTTCGATCCGCGCGGCCTACTAAGTTTCTATATGCAAAACTTAAAAGACATCCCTCGTACTTGTAATGAACATAAGTTTGGATCACCGTCATCAATCGTCTTCACTATTTGATTTACACTGTCTATAAAATAAATGTTCATGTTTCTGCTATAATTATTTTTACCATCGCCACCCCATCCTCGACACGCATTTTAGACACATCAGTCCTATTTTGAGAAACAATACTCTTCAATGTTTTCCACATCGACTTAGAATTATTTTTACTGCCATTGATCTTCTCATCATAGTATTTCTTCTTCACACTCTACACACTCATTTCTTGATTTTGTATATTGTTTCCAATCATTTTCACTTTGGATTACTAAACATTTTCTGTAGTCGTCATCGCGTTTATATCTGTGAAAACCAGGGTGTTGGGTGCATTCTTTCATATACTATTTTCTGGACCATAGCTCGACTCATAAATTTATCCATATTATCCATAATTTGTTCGAAGTAGTTGCCGGCACTATTGATAGTTTCAGGTATATTGTATTGTAAAGGTCTTTCTTGTAACTTTGTGAAATCAATTACTGTAATTTCTTTAATTTTGTTTTCGTTGAAAATATTTTCCACTTCGAAATATATCCATGAGTGATCACTTATTTTTGGGGTATGCTTAACTTAATCAATTAGATTTTGTTCATTAGTTACGAGCAAATCTATTTTTGTTTTCGAAAGTTTGTAATCCTTGTATATTCATTTATTTTCCGCCATAATCCATGGAAGTTTAGTACTTGTTTAAATTCTCTAACACAGAAATCTTTCCTGCCAAAATTTATATTGAAGTCTCCTAAATGCACATTTTTGCAATTTCTGTAATAACGTTTTTCACATATACTTTCAATAAATCGATTGAAATTGAGAGAATTGGAAAAAAGTAAATTGTTTATAATTATTAGAAATGTTCCAAATTGTGGCATATGTGCAAACTAAATTTAGTACTAGATTTGCCTAATCTACAACCTACCTCAAAAAAGCCTCTACAAGTTTCTATTTATAACACTTTTTACTGTAACTGACTTACGTAAGATCTCTAACGTCTTTCCTATATGTTATTATGCAATGACTGCTTGCAAATAAGCAAAAATTATTAAATACATTCCGTCACTATGCTATAAAAATTACCTAGATAGTGGAGAATCCATTCTGTTCCAGAAGTTGCTGCCATGATCGAAATGGCTCAACAGTCTACTGCTAGGGAAGGCAGGTCTCATACCGTCATCGACGTTCAATCTTTGGGTGAGATCTCTTACCTGGAAAAGATTTAGACTGAATCAATGCTATCAATTTTTTACGGTAAATTAATTATTTACATTATTTGGCCAATCAATAAAGAAATGGTCACGGATGTGGGGGGAATACAATGCCAATTTTTCCTCAAACTCATCCTTCAAAGTTTCCACGCCAATTAAAGAGGATTCGGGAAAAATTCAGATAGATTCCCACACAACTGGATAGAAGTATTGTAATCATGAAAAAATTCAAAAATGATATTTTTTGATGTTATATGACGTCTACAACATGAAAAACCATGTCACTAATCGTTGGCGCTTCCATAACTCGAAAAGTACTGCAGGGATTTTGATGAAATGTTGACCAAATATTACTGCGATCAAAGGATGACGAAGTTTTGCAGGCTTTAAAAATGAAATTTGACTCAAAATGGAAAGATTTTAGAATATTTTCAGACTTTTTCCGTCGAATTTTTGAAGGTGTAGCTAGCAACCCTTTTCGAATTTTGTTTTTCGGCATTTTTTTTCGCTTTTTGGACACTTCAAGCATTGAATAAAGTACTCTACCTTAATACATGTAAGCAACTAACGGATGATTCAAACTGAGTTTCCACATTACAAATAATTTTTTTTTGAACGCCACTGAATTTAACGACAACGTGACATTTCTAACGTCAAAATATAAACAAAACAGTCATGGAGCAATATATGACCGAACAACCTGTTAAAATTATCCAAGCTTATTATGAAAACGGCCGATCAAGGAAAAATACATTTCGTGCTTTACATGAATTTTTTGGCGCACAAAATCGGCCTTGTGAGAGGACAATTTGAAATTTGGTGCAAACATGCGAGCAAAACTGGATCCGTCGCTAACATAAAAATCCCTTGGTACACAGCAGATTTTAACAAAAGATTAGCAGTTACACCCATACAGAATAAAAATAACACAGGAATTGAAGCCTAGAGACCATCATCAATGGTTGAGAACAAGGGGTAAATTTTCCAATGAAAACAATCTTTAGCGATGACGCACATTTTTACATTGGGGGCTTCGTAAACACTCACAATTGCCGTTTTTTGGGATTGGAAAATCCAAGACAGATTGTTGAAGTGAAAATGCATCCTCAAGAGGTGAGTGTTTGATGTGCTTTTTGATCCGGAGACGTTATTGCTCTATTTTTTTTTCGAGGATCATGCGGAGAACGCTGTTACGGTTAATGGCATTCGCTATCGGAACATCATAACAGAGTTTTTCGGGGAAAATTTGGAAGATATGGACATCGAATATCTCTGGTTTCAACAGGACGGTGCCACCTGTCGCACATCAGGAGAAACGATACAATTACTTCGCGGCAAGATTCCAGGTCGCGTTATTTCACGTAACGGCGATATCAATTGGCCGCCGCGATCCTGTGATTTAACTCCCTTAGATTATTTTCTTTGGGGGAATACCATCTACAAGAATAACCCGAACACCATTGCGGAGCTGAAACAAGAGATCAGACGCGAAATTACCAACATTACGTCATGCCACATGAACCGCGGCGATCATTTACTTAATATCATCTTTCATTCATGCTTTTAATGTGGAAACACAATGCGAATCACCCATTAATTATATGATCATATACGCTACTTGATTCCATTTTTTTACTATCTACTCACCCTGGCAAGCAGAGTAGAAAATAAATTCTCAGCTGTCAATATTTCGAACTGTTCATCGTCGTCTTCTTCTCCAGAGCTTAAAGAATCGTTATGTTCTAAATTGGCCCTCTTTGGTCTAGTGCTCCTAAAATTGTTTGTTTAGACTTAAAATTAAAATATAACTTAGTTTTTAAATTAAAATATATCCAATGTGCGTAATTATTATAAAAAAGTATTATTAACAATCTTGATCATATATCACTTTGACAAGTAGAAAGAAACCTTTCCTATAAGTGGGACTTAGACTAGTAAATACTGGTGTTTTCAATGAAAGTTTACCAACCTTAATCTATGCATATGGAAGATATCCCTCTTGGAATCTTCATTATCACTGTCTTTTCCTACAGATCCATGTCGTAGTGAAGAGAATGGTGAAGATTCATCTTCAGAGTCTCTATCGTTGAACCATGAACTAAAACAGATCCAAATTACATGAGATGCTAAGAAAAATATTCTGCTAAGCTAAAATGTAATTCTGAATGCAATTTTTCAGCTGCAGCGATTTTTTGTCATATTTCATATACTAGAGATAAGGTCAACACATTTTTCGTGTATTAATTTCATTCATAGGTCAAAGCGTTTGCACTGAATTTGAAATAAAAATCCCTGACATTTTTGTCATTGTCATTGGTATTTTTATTAAATTTGTCTTAATAATTTCAATGTATTCTGAGAATCATACAGTTTATTATATAGGTAATTCTCATTTTCTTAAATATTGAATTTAACTAACTCCAGAACAAAATCCTTCTACAGCTCTGTTGGCTTGTTATCTTCTCCCTTATCTTACACTGTTTGTTATAAAGGCGTCCAAAACCGTTTTTTTGTAATATACTATTAGGTCACAGATAATCACATAGTTATTTCCTCAATTACTATGGAAACTAACGTGAATCTAGCTCGGCTTATATGTTGAATCTTTTGGGATTACACAACACCTTGGATAGTTTAAACTTTATCTAAAGCTGGAAACCAAGCTTTTTGACTGAGCCACATTTTCCCCCAAATAATAATCCAAGTATTCCTGACCACTTTTGACTTCACTGTGTTTCCAAAAGTAGTTGATAGGATTCAGTAAACTTACTTTAGCCTCCTTGCTCTTCCAAACTTAGTCTTGCTCTTATTTGTCATGGTGCTAGCACTACTACCAGTCTCACTGGGTTCCAAACTGCCTGCTCTTGGAGTAACGTATCCACCTCCTTCCACTGCAATTGGTATGATATACTCCCTAGGAGACTTTTTGATTGGCTCGCCTGTTGAGGTAACTGAAGCAACTGTATCCGAATCCGATTCTTGGGTAGACTGTCTTGAAATGGTTGACCTCAAAAAGATGTTAAAAATGAGAAACTAGAGATGTTGAGATTAGTGCTTCAAGGAACAATGTCCACTTTGATACCCGCACTAATACTCGTACCTCAAGTGAAAACTAAATTATGAAGTACCTGACCAAAAAATAAACTCTTCAAAATACGGTGACTATTGATTTTGGTGAATTGCTGAACTTTAAGAAAGTATCTTTACTACCCTCTCGCACCAAAGAGGCGGATGAGACAAGTGCCGGGGTCTTTGGGCCTAGAACTAGGTTCTCACTGCCTCTAGGTAGATACTCACCACAATTTGCTAAGCGGAAATTTATGCGATTTTGTCTTGTGTATCTGGTAATCTCGAGTTGGATGGGCATAGGAGAAGAATAACAATCTCCTCCGGCAATCAGATTGCAATCAAGGCACTAAGTTCCTACAAAGTTACCTTCAACCTTGAGTTCCAGTGTAGGCAGGTTCTCGATAGTTTAGCAGGAGATGGTTGATATCGCCAGTGTGGGCACTGGGATAGATTAAGACACGGTATACCCGCTCAAAGAGCTAAGAGGATAATAGGGGAGTGGATATCAAAACTATAGTGTCAGAGATGGAGTAGTATTTTATTTATCTCTGGATAGAGATTGCTGGTGAGACTCTTGTCTGGCCATAACCCGTTGAGGCGTCAGTAGCATCTGATGGAGATGTTCTGAGTCGCTGCGATAGTGTAGGATGCTACAGGCAGACTACACTGGGATCCGACGTCAATAGAGGAACAAAGGGGACGGCTATTTCATTTTATTTTTTTGCCGATATTTATGGCATATCAAATCATTTTTGAACAAAAATTTTTGAAACATTAACTTAATGGCTTTCAATTTCCTGAAAATGTTAAGGCATTGCTGAAAAGTAGCTATGAGGTTCACAGACACTGGATAACTTTGATTATAGTTAAATGACTTTCGTGGATAGGAAACTTCTAATTGTCATTTTCGTAGAGAGAAAATTTTGAAAAGCTAGCATTGTATCTCGCGTTCCCTTTTTGGGTTTAAGTCCATAGACAAAATATGCTTTTTACATCAGTAACCGCTACTTTTAGGCCCGTATCGACAGTCGTCCCTACAATTGTAGGGCACCTTTATGGCCTCCTTGATTGTCATAGTTTTCTACTTCAGGCAGCAGCGGTGGCCGCAGTAGTAGACTCTTCGGTCTCCTGATCAGTCGCCGTGCGCTGTGCGGGTTCAAGTCCCGTCCCAGGAGAAATTTTTCTCTTGGCTATGGATGATGTGATTGTCCGTAGGTGGTAAATGGTCTCTGACTATCGAACGCGGAGGTACCACCCGGCGGTTCTCGTAGGCGGAGCCAGAATGTGTGCATGTTGCATGCACACGTGTTCCCTCGCCAGAGTCTGTGTGGCGTCCCCCTCTTTCCCATGTATCCCCCTATAGCCCCACGGTACCCAATGGGTGCTTAGGCCTTAGGCCTCCGTGGTAGTTGGAGTATAAAAAAAAAAGTTCTCCGTGTCAGCGCTCTATTTTGAGGTTATGTCACAAACATCTATTTGCATCAAATTGTGCTTGCTTTTGAGTTATATCATGTTTTATCAGCCTGAAATTTCCTATAATTTAAAAAGAAAACATATCTTCACAATAGGAGAGCGCTGACGCTGACCCGGGACAAGTGTAATCTAGAAATTTTTGAAGGAGAGAAAGGAGTATGACAATCAAGGAGGCCATAAACGCGCCCTACAGGGACGACTGACAAACTGACAAACTTTCAGAAAAACAACAGATCGTTAACTTCTTTATTCAACTGACCCAATATTTGAAAATTTCGTGAGACTTACTTCTGCGAGCTGTTTGACCTCTGCGTCTGGAAGCCCCCAGGTCTGGGCGCGGGTGGTTTAGCGGGGGGTGACTGCACAGGTTCCGGTGTAGATTCGGTCCCTTTTTCCACTGCTATGGGAATGATCCTCTCCTTGGACTTGGTTTTGGCCACTTGGTCCATTTCCGGTCGGTAGGCTTCTACAGTATGAGCCATTTCTGTCTTGAAGCCCATTGGTGCTGGTTTTGGGGTTGGGTAGTTCAGACTTATTTGAGCTACAAAAAGGGAAAAAGCAAAATTAAATTAATTATTAGTTGCTGCATACTGAAGTGGATACAATCCTAGGAATACAGAAGTGGTAGGGTGAAACCTTTAGACAATGACAATTTCCAGATTTTTCGTTGGAGACAAAGTAACAAACACAATGTTCTATCGTTAGCTAATTGCGTACAAACTACCTCGTTCTCTGTATTGATGTATTTTATGCACTGTTCTCAGAAGCAATCCGACAGCAACTAGACTTCTACTCAATTTTCCCTCGTTTTGATATTTTGGCAATACACAACAAATGTGCAATGATCGTTCTGCAGAAAATAATAAACAAGTAGCAAACATATTTCTGGTGTCTGAGGATCACTCGTACACTATTAACTTGCTTTTCATACTTCTTGTATCAAATGTAGATTTTCTGGAAGGTATTCAAAACTGCTGCTTCACCTGAATCACTTCAAATAACACAAAAAAGCGATAGAGAAATAATTTTTTTTATTATCAATGATTTTTGAGAATGCGATCGGAACGTTACCTGGAGTGTCATAAGTCGAAATCGGATTAAAATCAAGTTGCTTGGTGAGAACAGTGCCTTTGAGTCTTTATCATTATTATTTTCTTGTTCTGGCAGCGTCTTTTCGATCATTTGTTTGTTGAAGATTTATTTGGCATTAATGCTACAATGTCAATTATGTATAACTATTCTTTTGCACATTTGATGATTCAATACTCTATTTTACATTCTTATCTATTTAAATTAAATCGCTTATGCATTTTGGGTATTCATCAAGTGATTTTCAATTTCACCTTAAACATTTTCAAATTCAAATACTGTTTAATATCTGATCATTAAATTCAAATACTCTCTTTTGAAATACAGATTTGCTAGTCATGCTACTATTAAAATTTTGCAGATGAAAATCCATACTGCCTCTAGTTTCATAGTTATAATAATGACTGTTTAATTTTGTGAAGTTTTCTAAATGATTTTTTAATCTGAATATAAAAATTAGAGCTTAATAACAAATAACATTTTTTACATTCAGTCACTGCGGTTTTTATAACATAGACTTAATCTTAGCGTATTGGTGTTTATTTAAAATGATTCCCATAGCTTTATTTTGAAGAATTTGTTGTTTTGAAAGTTTGCTATAACGAAATATTTGAACAATATAAAAAGTGGGAAAGAACTATCGTTTTATACACATTTTTTTCGAATACATGCTGAGATTATGGGTACGTCTATAGGATTAATTTAGCTTTTTTGATATCTCTGAAATAATGTATACATAGTGCTGCTCTTGAAACAGTAGCTTACTAACCATATATACCAGGTGACAATGAAAATTGGAAACATGCTGAATTTTTTTGGCAAATTAAGATTCATTTCTGGAAAGTTGAACGAGTTATCTCTCCCTTCTGGGTTAACCGGAAGTGACCTTGACTATCGTTTTTCAAATGGAAACCTATATATTTTCATAAGTAATATCATAAAAGCATCCAATTTTCCCGAAAAAAACACGTTGCTAAGTAATGTTTTAATTAACAAGAAGCACGAGTGCTGGTGGCAACAAAAAACCGAGTCGAAGACGAGGATATTTGCACCTGCACGAATGTTTTATGTTAAAAAAAATATTTCTTTGCATTGTGTTCGATTTTTTTCACGGGAAAAAAATAGATGCCCGAATGGTATTTGCCAAGACTATTTCATGAGTAACAGATTATTCTGCATACACATAGCTTACAAAACATACTACCTATTATACATGCATACATAATAAATATGTGTGTATTAATTTGAAAACTGAAAAACCGGTAATTTATTTATTCACAAAATACTACAAACTTAATTATTTATGGTACAATTATAATACAAATTGCAATTTTGGTTCACAGTAGGAGTAGTGTTTGAAATCTTTGTTAACTCATTAATCACGTTGGGTGTAGGTAGACCATAATTGCTTATTATCACAGATATTGTAATTTTTAGTGACAGCAGCTGTCAAGTTTTGCCGGGAGTAAACTGAAAAAAACTGCTGACAGGTTCTGTCATACAATTTTTCCATCTACAAAATTTGTAATGCAAAAATGGGCGTTTGTGATTGGTAGAAATTAAGACGAGGGAAATAAACTTCCATAATCGTACTCTATGCAAAATTCCCTTCCCAACAATGTGTCACAAGTGACATTTTCGTTTCAAAATGGCGGCGCTATAAAATAAAGGCATTTTTGTGAATAACCTAAAATCCGCCATACTGCTTACAATTTTAAACCGTCAAGATGGCGTGATCAACAAGTGTCTATTAAAACGGGCTAAATAAACGAAGGCTTGTAAATATGTGTTTCTCATGGTAGTATACTTATTTGAAAAAAAAAACAGGAAGCCACATCTTCAACACAGGAATGCTGATAGATTTTGAATAGGACCCTGTATACCTTTTTCAGAAATCTAATTCTACGTAAAGTTCTCTATTCAATGATGTATAAAAAGAATTACTTTTGTTGTCAAATAACAGCTGCATAAAAGAATTTGTGATATATTGTGAATTTGTCTATAACCTACAGGTACTACAAAACAAAAAGTAGGTTTTTTTATTATTGGTTCTAAATGATGTTTTGCAAGCTACTAACGATTTAGTATCCAATTAAAATACAACTATTTCATAGAAGCTACCAATCGCCGCAAGAAAGTAAGGAGGCTATGAAAATTTAGGATGTTTACAAATAGCATTAGCGAACCCATTATTGTTTTGTTATTTTTTGACGTTTGGCATTCCTATTCCATAAAAGGTAAACCTAGAGTATTTTTTTACTATTAGTTTTACAAGAAACGAGGAAGTTGATATGCTATTATTCAGTGAATGCAGAAAATATTCCAGAAATGCTTGTGCGTTGTACGCTGAGCGATATCCTAATAGACGACATCCAAGTTATTCATACTTCTCCAAGTTAGAGGCAAAGTTTAGAAATCAGGATGTCAGTCGTGATGAAAAGAACTCTTTCCTAGTAAGTGAAGAAGCGAAGATAAATGTTTTGGCATATGTTCACTTTTACTGAACGGTATCTACTAGGCAACTGGAACAAGCAAAAAATGTAAATCATGAGTCAGCTAGGCAGATTTAAGAAACATGGATTCCGCTCAGGTACACCACCACTTATATGAAAATGATTTTCCAAGAAAATTGGCCTGCTGTAACTGGTTTTGTCCTCAACTTCGACAAGATAGAAATTTTCATAATCATATTTTGTGGTCTGATGAATTGCGTTCCACAAATCTTGGGTTAATTATTAAAAATAATACACGTTACTGGGCATCTGAAAATCCACGTTTGATAAGAGAAGGGGCCTTTCAGGGTCGTTTTGGAGTGAACGTGTGGCTCGGAGTTCTGGGAACCCGCATAGTTGGTCCTATATTTTTTATGAACTCTTAAATGGGGGAGATTATCTTAGCTTTTTGCAAAATTAAATAGAAGATTTTCTTGATGGTTTGCCCCTGCCTGACAATATGGATGTTGTATTTCAACAAGATGCGGCGCCCTCCCACAACAGTAGAAAAGTTTTAAGATATTTAACGAATAGATTCGGGAACCGTTGGCCAGGAACAAACAATCCTATTAGGTGGCCCTTACGATGACCCGACTTGACCATTTTAGACTTTTCCATTTATTAACCATAAGAAGGGTCAATAAATAAAACAATGGAGGACGCACTGGACTGTATTAGCTTGAATATGAATGCTTAATAGTTTTTAGTTCTTAATTTTGTAATATTTTTTTATAACTAGAATAGTTGGGCAAAATAGGTAGAACAGGGCAGAACAGGATAATATTAATAATTTCAGTTTGTAGTAATCAAAGGAGTTGTTTTTAGAGTATGTTATTATAAAATAGAAAATAAAACCATTTTTTATTACTTGTCCTGAAAGTATATTTTTTTATTTTGATCTCATCGCCACCCTGACAGTTTAAAATATTTTCTTGTATTGTAAGCAATATGGCGGATTTTAGGTTATCCACAAATTCCTTTATAGCGCCGCCATTTTAAAACGAAAATGTCAATTCTGAGTTGTACAGCAATATGCGGCCAATAAATGATCTGCCAGATGTTCAAAAAATCTTTGAATAAATTATTTACGAACAGATCATCGAATTTATTGGGGGAAATAACATTTTAACCAAATTTAAAGCTGGATTCAGGAATAAACGCTCAACTGAAACGGCAACACAAATGGTTTTAAAGGACTGGAGGAGATGTATGGACAATAGGAAACATACATTAACAGTATTTTTGGACTTCAAAAGGGCGTTTGAGACTATTGATAGAGATAAATTACTTACAAAATTGCATCGCTACGGATTTAAAGGATCTGTATTCAAAATTCTACAGAACTATTTAATTGACAGAAGTCAAAAAACCAAAATTTTAACTACATTATCAAGCTCCAAAAATGTTTCTGTTGGTATACCACAAGGTACTAAACTAGGTCCACTACTATTTATTTTTAAAATTGAATAAAAATAAGTACACCAACAAAAAATCTATGTTACAAGAATTGCAGTGGCTAAAAATAAAAAATTTCATATCATATTTGGTCCTTATTTTTATATTTAAAATAAAAAATCATCTTTTGCCACAACATTTAGGACACTACATAGAATTGAATAATCATTACCACAGTTATTATACAAGAGGAAATATAGATTTTCATTTACAAAATTGCAATAGTAATATAACTAGCAAATCAATATTTCTGAAAGCATGACTTGAATTTAATAAACTAAATAATTATATAAAGTCTACTTGTAATTTAAAGATGCTTAAAAGAAAATTAAAGGAATATTTCATGCACAGTGAAAATTCTTAGAGATTTTTCTTCTAAATATCTGTATGTTATGTAATTGTATAGTTTTTCAGAAGAATGTAATTGTAGCAATCATGCTAAATAAATCTTAAAGAAACAAACATTGTTGGAAAGTGAATTTTGCATAGAGTACGTTTATGAAAGAAAATTTACAGGTTTTCATTTTAAAAACGAAAGTTAAGGTCACTTCACTAATTGTACTGTCACCTAAATGTTTGCCTATTGACATACATTTTGTTTTATTAGTGTTTACGTTTAGTAACATATAACCAATTCATAATTTTATCAATATCACTATTTAACAGTTCTAAAACAGTGTTCAAATCATTTTAGAATAATTCTTATTGCTATCGATCTTGTTATCATAGTATTTTTTTCCTTTCCTTCCTGAGAACTGCTATACACTCATTCCTTGATTTTGTATATAATTTCCTGTCATTTTCACTTTGACTTATTAAAATTTTTCTGTAATCGTCATCACGTTTTAATTTAGATTTCTTGAATATCTGTGAAAACCAGGGCTTTGCGTTTACATCTTTCATATACTATTTTCTTGACTACAGCTTGTTTCATACATTTATCTGTGTTATCCATAATTTGTTCAGAGTAGCATTATTGAAAATTTCAGGTATATTGTGTTGTAAAAGTGTTTCTCCTAGCTTCGTAAAATCAATTACTGTAATTTCTTTCATTTTATTTTCATTGAACATATTTTCCACTAAAAACATGTCCATGAGGAATCATTCATTTTTGTGGTATCCTTAACTTTAGTTCTGTTCATTAGTTATGAGTATATCTATTTTTGTTCTCGAAAAGTTCGTAATTCTATTATATTCATTCATTTTCTGCTATAAGTGTAGCATCTGTTTAAATTTTCTAACAGAAATCTTTACTATATAGATGTATATTCTCCTCCTTAAGTCTCGTAAATGTGCATATCAGCAATTCCTGCGTTAATGTTTTTCACATATACTTTCAAAAAACTCAATAAATTGGTTGACGCTTCCACTTGGCGACCAGTAGTAAATATTCAGATTGCAATTGTTTGTATCCTTATTTCTAGATTAATCTACCTATGTTCAAGTGGTATAAGTTGGCCACTTGTTTTGTATGTAATTGCTATGATATGGATTGTTTATATTCCATTTGAATTTCACGTATTTTGTTGAAATATGTGTGGTTTGTGTCAAAATTTGTATTATACCTCACATTTGATTCCTTGTAGTTAGGACAATTCGCCTTTTTCTGTGTTTCGCAGTTTAGGGGCCGATAGCCACACTCACCACATTTTATTCTAATACTCTGCTTTGTTCAGTTTTTAGCTGTATGGTGGAATCGTGAGCAGTTAAAACACGTCAGGAAATCAAGCACTGTACACACATCAATTGATGCAAACAGTAAACCGTATTCTATGATTATTTTAAGTGTGTGTTCATCTGATTCAAGTACTGCCTGATATCTGGATTTATTTTTTTAATTGCCACTACCTGTATGGTGGAATCGTTGCTTTTAATATTCTTTCTTCCAAGTGTATAATCAGCCCTTCTTTTTCGAATTCCTCACTGTGTGCTCTAAATTTTTCTACTTCTAATTTCAATTTTGTGGTGGCATCAACATTATTACACTCAATTTTTACCGCCCCATCCTTCTGATCGCTAATATTTTGCTCAGCACTTTTTTGTGTGTAAATAGGTCTGATTTGTCTGGTTTTACTGTAGAAGGAGTGACGGAATTTCTGTTCATGGTTGTGTCCTTGACTCTTCGTCGTTCTTCTGCAAGTATTTCTGTATTAATGATGTTAGATAAAGTGGGGAGTTCAGTAAGGTCCATTTCTTTATTTAGATTTACTAATTTTCTCTGTTGCACTTCACAACATTTGCAAATGATTTTGTTTCATTTTTTCTATTTGTAATTCGTCTAATTTCGCTTGAAGATATGCGTTCTTCTTTTTGCAGCTCTATTATCAACAAATCTTGAACGTGAATTGTAAATCCTTCATTTTTATCATATCTTTCATTTGAAATCCCTTTTAGTTTTCTTTTTCAGCATCCCTTGTGTTTCTATTTTCGATTTGGGTTTCGTTCAATTCAGTTTATTTATGTACAGATCTGGGTCATCAGTGACAACAAATTGCCAGTTATGTCACTGATTTACCTCGAATCGTTAATCTTCAAAAATCGACCATGGATCAGCGGCCTTCGATCGAGATTATACCCCAATAATCTCTACCTCTTCCTTGAAAGATGGCAATATAAATTCGGCCTCAAAACCACCTAATTCTGTTCTTATTTCAGGAGCAATTTCAATTTAATACAGGATCATCTATAAGTATGTTATAAAGAGTTTATCAGTATAAAATCAAGGTACCTGTTGTCTTTCTTCTTGGTAAGGTAGCAGATTTCAGTGTGATTTCAACTGATGATGTCTTCGGCTCATCTGTTTCTTTGGTTTCTGGCTGGTCCACCACCTGTTTCACTTCCAACTTTTGGAAGTCTGGCTTCACGAAGGGCTTCGGTCCAAGAGGTGGTGACAATGGACTACTTATCTAACAAAAACAAATTTTATCATCGGTAAGTATTAATTAAGACAACTCACTGCTAAGACTGCTGATTAAACTCGTAAACCAACGATTTTTGAGGTATTATTGCCATACACAATTAATAACATACCGAGTGTTTCAAATTCGACCTTCATCACTGGGATCACATAGAAAGATATGAAGTTTAAGGAGGTCAAAAGTTGCGGATTTGGTAACGAAAATGGCCGGAGGAACGAAAAAAACAGAATTTTTCAAAAACCGCTTTTATTTGTTGTGGCCCGGTGGCAAAGTTAGAATTTCAATATAAAATTCTGTATCTTGTCCCCAATTATCAACTTTAGTTTCTCTTTTGTATGCCATTTTGGATTTTTGCATGGTGTTTTTAATTCTGACTTCACGAACTTACAATGTCATACACATTGGCGTCAAAATAGTTTGTGTCACTGTATGGAACATGCTTTATACCACAAAGTTTTCAAATGAGATTTAGATGTTTTTTTTCTGTTTCAGCTACAAAATTGATGGAACGTTCGTTTTACTTACCATGCCGATATTGCCAGAAGCCGACCGTCCTCCAACGCCAAAGGGCACTGGAGGTTTACGCATCATACACGGGCGTGACTTTGATTTTCTGGTGCCTTCTTTATCTAAGGCACTCGATATGATGCTCACCGCGTTTCGCACGCGCTCGTTTCGGTCACCTTCGGTCTTTTCCGGTTGTTGTTGAGCTTGTTGTGGTGACGGTTGTGTGCTTTCGACCTTTGAGAAATGATACGATGACTTAGATGAATGGAATTAGTGGATTATTTACAAGTATGTAGTCGCTATTAGTGTGATAAGGAACAGTGTTCCTTTATCGAAAGCAATGAGTTCACGAAAAATACAGTGCTGGCCAAAGTGGTTTTCCCTTTTAGATTTCCATGTGTACGAGAGAGTGAAAGAAACTGGAGAAGTTTATTAGATAACGTGTACGCTATATAAGGTGGACTCCTCCCCAAGTGTCGTTTCCAGGCAACGTCCTGACAACTCTCTCTCTCTCTCTGTCTCTCAACTGTCAACTGTCAACTGTCAACTGTTAACTGTTAACTGTTAACTGTAATGATGTCAAAATTATGCGATGATGAGAAAATCTGATTGACACCAGCCTCTCTACGGAGTTTCTTATTTTGAACATTAACCAGTTTTGTTGGGCTGATTTTTGAGGTTTCCGAGACCGCTGAAATAATCCGAGCATAAAAGCATTTTCCGTCAGTGACTCTACTATTCGTCGGTTCTGGTTCATACCATTAATAATTAAGCCAACCTAATATTGTATTCCAGCGTCCAAAAAGTTATCCGAGATGAAATAATAATAATAATAATAATAATAATGACTTTATTCAAAAGATGATCATAGTATGGCGAAGTTTAGCCATGGCTACTCTACCACTTAACCATACTACAACCAGACATTACAAAACATTAGCATAACAACGTGAATCAGTAGCTGTAACGAATGCATTAAAAATATATAATATGAACATCTACAAGGAAAAGAAACAAAAGAACAAGATATCGTTCAGCAAAATGAATTTATCACTCAATGTGCTGAGTCCAGAAAGTGCAACTTGACTGTCTTCTTGAAGCGCTGCAAACTTAAGCTCTTAGAGATAGCTGGCAAAGAATTGTATACCTTGACCGCATTATAAGTAAAGGACCTTTCAAAGACCGACGTACGATGTATAGGAATGGAAAGTAGATCATTGTGCCGCAGATTTAGAGTAATTTGGTTTCCACGAGGAATCAACTTACAGAGCAAATAGACGGGTTTACCAGTTTTAAAAATTCTATGCACCAATGAAGCCATAGAGTAGTTGTATAAGCCGTCAACTCTGAGCCACTGTAACTCCTTGATTTTTGAAGAAACGCTACTGTACTTCCTAAGCCCAAATATGAATCTGCAACAGTTGTTCTGAAGCTTCTGCAATTTTGACTTGCAAGCTGAGTCTAGGCATGGGTAAATGAGGACTAAAGAGTAAGCTAAAATTGATAATATGAGGCTTTCACACAACTTTTTACGGCACTTAAAGTTTAGAATATGGCGACTAGAATATAAAAGCTTCATCTTCATATAACTCGACTTCATAATATTATTCACATGTAAGTTAAATCGAAGATCTGAATCAAATATAACACCTAGATTCTTAGCATTATCACAAAATGGAATATCTATGTCGTTGATAAACAAGGTTTCCCGATTTGTGATGTTGTAATTTGAATGTCTAGGACAGTATGGTATCGCGGTGCATTTTGATGGATTGATGCGGAGACAGTGTCTATTGCAATACGTTAATACGTTGTCAAGATCTAGGTTAATTTTGTAGGATGCTTGATGTAAGTTGGATTCATTGAAACGAAATGTTAGCTGTGTATCGTCAGCATACATTTGAATGCAACAATGTTCTACACACTCGTGCAGATCGAATGTGTATACTAGGAATAAAAGAGGTCCCAGTACTGAACCCTGTGGAACTCCTGATGACAGATACTGTGCATCAGAAGTTCCTCTAGATGTTTTCACTCTTTGGGTGCGATCAGTTAAGTACGATCTGAAGAAATTCAAAGGAACCTCCGACATGCCATAATATTTTAGCTTACTCAAAAGAATCTCATGATTGACCGTATCGAAAGCCTTGGAAAAATCAAGCATGACCAACAGCGTGCCGGATTTGTTGTCAAGGTTGGAAAGTATCTCATCTGCAAGATGTAGTAGTGCAGTAGTCGTACTGTGACCTTCACGAAAACCAGATTGGTGTACTGGAAAGAAATTATTATTAGCAAAATACTCAACAAGCTGTTCGTATACTAACTTCTCCAAGACTTTCGACAAGAATCATAAACCACTTATAGGTCTAAGATCGGCATGTTCAGACGGATTCTTACTTTTGGCTAGAGGTGTGACTATTGCCTCCTTCCAGTTGGATGGGAAAACGCCCCTCTCTAAGCAAATATTAATAATATGCGTGATGTGATCAAGTATTTCAGGCAGGCATAAGCCTAGCATAGTTAGAGTGATGCCGTCACAACCCGCTGCTTCAGACTTGATAGACAAGACTGCATTCATAACTTCACGAGGGGTTACCAGACGAAAGTGAAATGATGACACGTCAGGATCGAAGCGTCTGTTGCTGTAGCTGTTGACAGTGGATTGTACTACTTTGAGGTTTTGATCGGCAGGCATAAAAGTACTTAAAAAGTATTCGTTGACTTCACGGGGATCTAGCAGATTAAACGGTACACGTTTCTGTTGACAGACATTCATAGATCTAAGTCAGATATCAGATACCACGGCGTCATCTATGAGAATTTGTCACATCTGTTTCTCCTCTTCGCAATATTTACAAATCTACTATGAAATGGTTAGTGCCTCATAGCTGGAGCTGCAGTCAACTATATGATATACGGTGAGGTTCAAATTTGGCTGACGTCGTAATGTGTACGATAGAGAAGCACGAGAAGCGTGCAATATGTACGTTAGAAAGAGCGCGCCGATGGCAACGCGGCAAGAAGCATCCGAGTCCGTGGCCTCGTCACTCGGGTTGCTAGGCAACGAGGTGCTTCTATCTCCTTCTAACACACGTACTGCCCGCTTCTCGCGTTTCTCTGTCGTACACATTACGACGTCGGTGGTAAATGGATATCACTGTAGATGGCTACGGAGCCATCTATGAGACACTGACCTTTTCAAAGTAATTTCTAATTATTGCGGAGAGGAAACAGATATGTGTGACAAATTCTCATTTCATCTCGGATAGCTTCGAACACTGGAATACAACATTAGCTTGGATATCTTCAGATTCGGTAATTCTACAGAGTTTCCTACATTTTCTACAGTGCATACTAATTATCCCATATTCATCAAATACTCTAATTTGTTAAAGGTGTGTTCATTCTTTTCTGGATTCGTGCCTCAAATAGCTGTAATGGAATCACACTAAAATAACAATTGAATTTCTTCCAAATTACTTTATATGAAATGTGAATACAGAGACATACTTCCTATACCAGTGAAACGTTACCACGTGTTTCTTCTCTCCATTTGATCCCACCATAAATGAGCTGAAAGATGTTCAAACAAGTTGCTCCTACAAACGTTTCACTGGAATATATGACTACCATTTAACAACACGGGTCTGATATGGCTAGGAGTAATGTATTATAGATCCACCATAAAACACAGTAAAATTAAACATATACAACTATGACGATTTTTTTTTGTGAATAGTAACATACTCTGTATTGTTTGTTGATTCAACACAATAACATGTTTCAAACATTGTTTAGTAAACGTGTCAGTAATATAATCAGTATGTTCAGAAAAGCTCAATCACGGACATAACATTAGATAACACTATTATGGATATCAAAGCATATTTTACCATCGATGAACATATTCTTCCTGAAGATAGCCAATCGAATACTATATTCCAGTGTACTAAAAAATTATCTGAGATGAAATGACATACCTCTCAGCAATAATTAGAAATTTACTTTGAAAATGTTAGTGTCCCATAAATGGCGCTTTAGTCAAATATACGCTCATACAGTTGACTACATGGCCATCTAAGAGGCACTAACGTTTTCATAGCTGTGACAAAGTCTCATAGATGACGCTATAGTATCTCATTTCACATCGGATAAATTTTTAGACGCTGGAATATAGCAACAGGTTTGCTATCTTCAGGTAGAATACGTTAATTAATGATATAACTAATAAAACAAGACACGTTCGTGTAAGATTTTAGTGTATTATCGATAAATGATCAGTGCTCAAATTGCTGGGTTTTCAGTTGGACTGACAAACGCTGTGTATGACAGAAAAACGCTTCACACGTGACACGTGCATCCAACTTACAGGACTAAATCCAAATTCCCTCTCTTTATCTGATAAAACACTCGATATAACACTAACTGCATGCCTGACACGAGCCTTATGTATATCTTCAACCATTATTTCGGGATCTTGTTTGGGTTCAACCTTAGAGGAAATCACAGTAATAGATTCTAGCATTGATTAACGTATTCTACTAGAAGATAGCCAACCTAATGCTATATTTGTCACAGATCGTAGATAGAGAAACAACTGCAATAAATTCTCATAGATGGCGCCACAGTGTTTCACTTTATCTCGGATAATTTTTTGGACGCACTAATATAGCATCAGGTTGGCTATCTTCAGGTAGAATAAATATATTAATCAATGATTATAGTCATTTATTTCGATTAGACGATACACATTTTTCAAGCTCGTAACCACTTGTTTTTTATGAAAAAAGCTTAACATTAACATATAATGAAAAATACCATTCACAAAGATCTTGACATCCCATATATAAGGGATTACGTAAAACAACAGGCACAGCGGCGTTATAATCAAACGGAAACTTTTGCATGATTCAGTAGACTACACAGTCGAGCAAGTTCGAAAACATTCCAGGCCGCGCGTCGCACTGTGATCCAAATTAAATTTTGAATATTAGACCAACCAAAATTATTCCAGTATACAAAACCGATCGAAATTATTTTGGAGTTACAAAATTATTCGAGTAGCCAAAACCAATAAGACTTAAGCGTTTTCTACTTCCAAGCGATTTGCTTCTTTTCTTTGCTTTATTTCTTCCTTCCTTTCTTTCATTCTTTCCCTTTTCCCCTTGAACATGTTTGGTATCTGGGTAGCCAGACTTGACAACCTGACAGACCGACGAAACTTTTAACTAAGAGCAAAGGTCCACCGGAGCTCTTCGACGAACAATGACGATTGGTTATCGTGAAAGATTTTTGTTTCGGAATATTTAGCATCCTTCTGGTATTGATATTTTCCCAAAAAAAATAAAGCTGTCAAGGCTTACGTATGTTTGGAAAATGATGAACCGGTTTAGCAGCTTAGAGAAATTTAAAATACAGGTTGACGCGCAATAAATGGACTCATTTTTGATACTCTGCTAAAAATGATGAAAAAATACATTTTGAGGCATTATTGCACCTTGGCCTCGAATAAAAGTAAAGTATTAACCACTGTATTTTTTTAAATTTTATTGACGAATGCCAGACAAACAAAAAAGACGCAGCACTGAATGTGAAACAGGCAACTTACTGGAATAACTCCATCAGTCTCTTTTTCTTTATTTAAGACGCTGGATATAATGTTAACAGCATTACGAACAAGTTCTTGCCGATCATCCTCAGTCTTTTCAAGATCGGGTTGTATCACAGCCTTGGAGGAAATCGTCATATTAGAGAGGTCAAATAAGCGATAGAGATTATTTCATGAGTTATAATTTTGTTTTAAAACAGGTCATTTTCACCAATCATTTTATAATTTTGTCGAAGCTTTGGTGTGATTATCAAATGCTAACAGTTTTTTAATTAAATTAGTTAAGAGAAAGACGTTTTGTGTGATTTTCATAAGCTACGAGCTTTTGAGTGAAACTACGGAAGAAAAAGCGTTCAAAAGAGTGTTAGAAAATGGAAGATCTAGATACCCAATGGTTACACAAAACTATCTAACACACAACACACAAATGATTATTCGCCGACATTACCGCCATCAATCAAATATTTAAAATAAAAAAAAATTACCTCTTTTTGTGTCCCAGAAGTTTTCTGCTGCTGTTCTTCTGCTAGCTCATTGTCAACCGAGTTATTTTCATCAACGCTCTTGGTTGATTTCAACTTAGGAGGCGATGCGGAGGTTATACTTGCTTTTCGCTCGAATTCTTTTTTAAATCCATCCACACTCACACCGGGTATGATCACCTAAAATAAATAGTAAATAATTATTCTCAAAAAATCAAGTTATGTTGTAGGATCGGTGGATCTATAAAAAATAACGGAAAATATGTTGACCCTGATCCTAATCCTATATTTGGCACAAATTAGTAACTGTTAGAAAAAACGTTGGCTACGAAAATATATAAGACAGGAATTAAATGGATCATGTTAGTCAAACAGTCTAAAGCAATTAGTCCATAGTACATACAGATTTGATAATATTGCAATCTATTCTACCGTCCTACCGACAGTACGGCAAACCAGCACGGCAGCGTACATTGATATTATACTCCGTATTATTTAATAATTCAGTTACCCCTCAGCATTTGAAGCCGGCAGGCGTACGCTCGTTGAATTGTCTGGCACGCGAATATCGAAAATATATCTCTATTGAAGTTTTGAGGGCAAATGTACGGGAAAATCTATGACGTATGCTAGCAACAAAAAATTTACCCTACAACACCCAATAATTATCAATACTTGCAATTTTTTTTTGAAATGTTATCAAGATCCTCTGAAACGTCAAAAAACAGCCGTTCTGATTTAGAAAGCTTATCCGTCCTTGACATAGTACTAACCTTATGAAAAAAATTTCATCAAAATTTGAGCGATACTTACCAAATTATAGACCGGCGGAGATGAGCGATATGGTTTTTTGATTAACATATAAAAAACGTAAGTCATTTTCGGAAGTAAAAATCAATGCACCACCAAAAAAAGTAACCAAAGCATATTTTTCAGAACAGCTCATCAGATTTGAAAATATAAATAGTGGAGTAATGGAACATTTCTTTTAGTTTACCACCTTTTTAGAAGAATGAGATGGAGTCGAGTAGATTGGCTTTGTACTTCCCATGCAATGATTTTATTCTACGTGGAATTTTAAGACGACTATTCTGTCTTTAGTGATAACTCAGAAAATGTGAGAATCATCTGGTTGAAAATGTTTGCGTACGCCCCGAAGTGACCAGAAAGTTGAAACTCATTCAAAAGAGATGTTAGAAAAGGATGGACCATAAAAAACTTAGTGCACTAAAAAATATAAGGTTCCCAAATATACTGAAAAACGATTTTGGGTGTTTATTAAGACTCCACTGCCTGTCCAAATCAAGCCAAATTATATGTTTTAACTTCTGTTTAATGTGCCAATTATGACATAACTCACCTTCTTTGGTTTTTCTTTCTCTGTTAACATTGGCTTGGAATCCGTAGGTGCCAACATACTCTGGAACTTCTCTGCAGCCTCAAATATCCTAGACTTCCTCCTTTCTACAGGCTTAGGAGGAGCTTCAGCTTCAGTGTCTTTTGGTGCCTTCTTATCTTGCTTTGGTTTTGGTTGGGCTTTTTCTTGGGATTTCTCTTCAGGTGTTTCTGCAGGTAACACTTCCTTTTCTTTTTTGTTTTCGTTTTTATCGCTGAGCACCTTTTTCTTAACTACTTTCTTCTTTACAGGCACTTTATTCTCGGTGGCGGGCTTCTTCTCCTCATCCGCCTTAGGGAGTTCTTCAGTCTTTTCAACAATGTTCTCCTTATTCAAGTTTTCAGTAACATTCTCCTGGCTGGGATTTTCGTTTATCCCCTCCAGTGCCTAGAAATAGAAAATTAAATATCATAACCAAATACTTCCCAAACAGTCGCAGTATTCGCACCCTGAGGAGAATTACTGAAAACAAGGGAGTAGAATGAATAATAGAAGGTGGGCACAGTTCAATTATTATTTTTTTTTTATGTTTTAGACAGCTTTTGATGTATCAAAGAGGTTTGTGAATGTATCCATTTTCAGCGCAACAATGTTTTTAATGCTCTCGGTATTATTCATCACAATATTAACTCCGTTTTTAGAGATTAGACTGACGAACGAGATCGAGATTAACAGTTTTTCTCTAGGTTCCGAGGTCTGTTTTGCCATTTATTAAATAATTTTATACATTCATTTCCTAAAATACATTGGTCAGCATAACTATAGCCACACAATTTTGTGTTTGTTTTTCAAGTTGGTTAAATGTAGCTTTATATTACTTACAGCGATAAAGTTGTTGTTAAATAATATAATAAGCTCCATATATATTGCATTGTATGTATTGTTCTACCAACTTACAGAAGTAATATTAAGTTGCAATTGACGCGAGCAAAAGAGAGCTGAAAGTTATTGGTGGCGCTATAGTTATGCTTTCTAGTTTACATGTTCCTAGGTTCTTCATAGCATTAAATGTTCCGGCACAAAGTTAACTTTGTTTTAGACATGAGACTGATAGACAAAACCAAGATCTTCGCACGTTTTTTCCAAGAACATTCCGAAAAGCAACTCTTCTATCTGTGGAGGTCGAAATTTCCCAATTTCAACACCACTGGTACAGTATCAGGTATGTAAATTGTTGTTCGTATTGGCTCATGATGTTTGTACTACACGTACAAAATTCTAAGGCTAATTTTTTATCCACTTTATGCCCTTCAAGTACTGGTACGACCACGTGACTTTTTTTGAATCCCGACGTTTGACACTCAAGAAAAAATCTCATTCGGGTGTATGTTTCCATGTTTCTATTTCTCTAGATCTATTTACGCTGTTATCTTAATCCTGTCCGTTTTTCTTACCTTATTGGCGACACTTAAAGTCTTCTTAATCTTGCTAGGTTTCTTCCTCTCCGCCTCCTCAATAATCTCCTGGCAAGCAGCTCCTTGCATCACCGGATCCACAGTCAGTTCAGTCTGTTCAACGTCCATCTCCTTGGACAAGGTCTGTGTGGTACTTTTGATCAACGGCGCAAGTTCACTCATGCTGGCATCCTCTGTTGAATCCTCTTCTTTCAGCACACCGCCTCTGACTGTTATGTCAGCCACGGTGTTATCTTTTGCGATTTTCTCTTTCCGTTTGTCCAGGTTTACTCTGTCTGTGCTGACGGTGTTTTCCAGTTTTCGTTTTGGAGTGGCTTTGTCTTCTTTCAATAGGTCTATTATACTCCTGGAATAAATATGGTATATGTTAATAAGGCCCTCAGACGATAACTATGTACTACAACAAGGTTCCTCATGAAAAGACATGTCAATATGTTTGAAGGTCAAAGTTTAAGAGCCCCAGTTACAATATAATAACATCTGAAAATACCAGATCCATACAGTGATAACCATAGTAACCACTCTTGTATACTTTTTAGAACCATCTGTGGCTGTGCCATTTGAAGAAAGCGATCCGTACTAAGTCGCAGTAAGCGATAGTTTCTTTATAAAAAACGAAACTGTTCACCCATACTCACTCCCTCTATTATCAGCACACGTACTATACACCACCATTTCATACTCTTATTACTTCCTATGTATTTTGAACAGAAGATTTTAGCCGTTATTCCGATATCTCTAAAATAAGCGGAATATTTTATTAGCCCTTGCTTTTGAGAATCCGAAAAGAAGAAATACATTTCTGCTCACAATTAAAAAAAAATATTGTTACTAGGACAACACATAAAAAATGTCGGTTTTCTATTTACACGCATTTGCAATCGATTTGAATTATACATGTGATTTCATTTACAATTCTGCAGTATTATCACTCAAACATTGAATTGTAGAACTGTCTGTTCCAGTAACACGTTATTTATCAGTATCGCTTCCAACCGCAGGCGCGAGCGTTCGTGATGCGGGCGCCTTCTCCGTCTATTCCTGGTGAATTAGCTATTGCCCGCTCGCATAGAGGACTCTTTCTATCCCAAATACACGCAGCAATGCTCAATCAAAAAATACCTTAGCCTTGAGAAGCTACAATATATCCTGTTAATGTAACTGCTTAAACTTATCCTGAGTTTCCATGTTCATAGGAAACCATTGTCTGGCCGAATCAAAACGACATATATATTTAGATTTCAGTTTATTGTACAATTGATATATGTGACAATATATTTTGATTTGTCTTCCAGGTGACCTTACGTTCCTTTTTTCTTTCATCACAATATTCTGAGCGGTCCTGTAACATGCTGAGATTGTGCGAACCCATCATTAAAATTTCAAGATGGCACTGCGCAAAATCAACAAAGCCCAGGACCACCGTCAGATAACCTCATGCTCGCTTGTACATTTGGGGGGCTGAACGTCCTTTTGGGAGCGGGAATGCCTACCCAGGTGGACCTAAGCTTTGCTATTTTAGGCGGTACCATTTTAAAATTTCAATGATGACTTCGCACAATCTCAACATGTTACAAGACTGCTTAGACTATTGTAGTAACACACTGTATAACAATGTGATAAGGGAAAGAGAGACACGTCACGTAGACAGAGACAAAGAACAAAATATATTGTCACAGATGTTAATTGTACTTGAAAAATACCAAATTGGTGGTCGAAACGTCGTAAAATAAACTGAAATCTACATATATATGCCGTTTTGATTCTGCCAGTCAATGGGGTCCTATAATATCTCCCTCATTGCACACTGTTCTTCCTCTTAATTTCTTGTCTGAAACTGTTTCGCCACTTTTACACATACTAAACAACTACAAAACCATGACATTTCTGATGTTTTTCCAGCATTTTTGAGACTTCTCACTCTTTAGAATTAACAACAATGCTGTTGACATTCCAAACAGTGGTACCACTAAGGACTTTTAATACAAAGTGAAGTATAAAGGGTACTATTTGCATGTCAAACTGACGCATTACGTACGCATCACGCACTGTCGGCAGGGTGCTTTGAGGAATTATTTAATGTACCTTTCTGGATGAGCCAGCTCCATAAGACTTCCAACAGACTGTGACCTAGTGGGGGCAATATTTTCCACATTTGATACATCTCCCTCGCCTGTAAGCATCAATTTCTCGCTTTCCAGTTGTGGAGGGGGAGGAGCCAAAGACAGAAGGACGTCCAACCGCACTGGAGTCTGGTTGGCCAGTTCTTCGGAGATCTCTAAACAGCTTTCTGAGTAGCCTTCGTTTACCCACCAATGCGTGCAGATTTTCTCGATGTTGGCCCGGTTTTTTGGGTTGACTGTCAACATTTCTCGTATTAAAGGCGACGCAGCTGAAAATGCGCAAATGTTAGGTTTCTTAATAATACTGCTATCGAACGTCTCATCAACAAAGGGCCAATCCTGTACATCTGTTTTAAGTTTATTGGCAATCATCAGGTCAGTCTGAGGTTGGTCTCTAGGTAGGACAACAAGTGCAAGCAGAGCAAAGTATCATCTATCCGAGGTATAAGGTCTATCAAATACGACAGCACAAAGTGCCATCTATTCCCAAAATCGACCACTGCGAGAGTAAACGGCAGTTATCTATTGGAACTGTAAAGTATCTCAGTTCGCGTGGAAAGTAGAGTTCTCATTGTGGCTTCTTGATTCTGCCTTTTCTGGCGATATAGTAGGTGATGGTCTACTTGCCATTTGGATTCAAACTGAGATTCAGTTCGAACCAATAAATTCGAATAGATGAGAAGCCTATATGTTTACATTGCATTTTTTGTTGCCAAAATCGTGTAGTTTTAGTATATTTTTAGCTAATTTGCCTACCAACGTGACGAACTAATACATCGCGTACATACGTTTCTCTGGAAAGGATGTTGGAGTAGCTATTCTTTCTGGGTGCACTCACGTACAGCAAGGCAGAAATACTATCTGTGCTGCGATGTGAATCGCTTAGTTCTTGTTAATAATCAGGAATAAATTAAATAATGGAAAGAAACGAAACTAAGTATTTATTAACGGTACTGCATATGAACAATTATTCTGCTTAATTCGTGATTTTGGAAGGTGAACAATACGAAACATTCTCTCCCGCAATCAGCGACAATAGCGAAATACCTATTATTGAGAACAGTGCATGAATTATACGCGGTTTTTCTAAAGAGCTGTCGTGATCCGATCAAATTCTTGGCTAAAAACAAACACCTAGATGAGCATAATATTATTAATGAATGATGATGAATTAATTTCATATCCATAGTTTTCTTGATCGTTTAGTTAGTTTAATGTTCGATTGGCCCTTTTCAATATCCGTCAAAAAATTTGGTTTATCTCCAATATTTTGTATTTTTCAATGTTGTTGGGTATACAATTCTGTTAACAAACCTTAAATTGGTATTGCGTGATCAATAAAACAAGAAGTCAAACGAGATAAATCAAAATTACCTCACAACTGTCCAAGTAAAAGCCCGCCATTTTGCAACGGAGAAGACTATAATACAGTATCGGACAAAATTTGAGAGACTGTGCTATTTGTCCATTCCAGTTTTCTGTACTTAAAATAATATCAATTTTTGTTAGCAGTGTATTAAGAAAAGAATTTGATCATGAACAAATTGTGTACCTGATGGTATTTTTGTTTTAGGGTTTTTTTGTATTGATAAAGAAATACCTGCGATAAAATTAGAGAGGCTCGTTTTGTATTTAGTTTCGCTGAGGTGCAGTTGGTCAAGTGTTGGATTGAAACAACAACAAAAATTATTAGCAACGCTTCGTGGAAAACATCATTCCATAGATTTAAAAGGAATAATTAAAGAAGCTTATAAATCAGGTCCCTCCAAAAATTAATAAAAGAGCAATATAATGTAAATAAGCAAATGGTTTCAAGAACAATACAAAATTTTTTACTCCGTGGAAGGGTTGTTAACCTTAAGAAAGGTAGCCGGAAGATAAAAACTTCAAAACAGTTGGACAGGAGAATTACGCGTTTAAGTCGGAAGAACCCGCGGCTGTCTGCAAATCAAATTTTTGCTCAATTGGATGTTCCGTGAGTTTCATTAGGACTGTTCAGCGGCGATCAGTGGAGCCGGGGCTCCTTAGAAGAAGACCAACTAGACAACCCCATCTATAAAAAAAAGGTGATTGCTAGGATGATATTTTCAACGCGTCACCGCCACTGGACAGCTAAGGACTGGAACAAGGTTTTGTTCAGTGACGAGTCTAATTTTTGGAAGTGACGGAGTGCAGTTCATACATCGTTCAGCAAATAAGACACTTGATCCAGAATATGTTTCTGGTACCATGGATCGATTCATATATCGTACTATATTGGAAGATGTAATGTTGCCTTATGTCGAATGGGAAATGGCTAGAGTTTACGTTCCATCATGATAATGACCACAAACATACTGCCAAACTTGTGAAGAAATGGTTTGTGGCAAATCAAATTCAAGTTTTAAAATGGCCACCGTAATCGTGCTCAGACATTTGAAGAGATTGAAAATGCTTGAAAATCAAGGCATTCAGCTGTAATTTCCAATCTCATTGGATAAGTCTTCCTAACGTTGTCGCATAGAATTTTTATATTTTTTTATTTTTTCTAATAAATCTTTGGAAACAACGTTTATGAATTTATTTAAGTATCATTTGAAACTACTTAGTGGCAAATATTATTGGGTCAATTACAAAAATTCAATTTTTTTCTGTATTCCAAAAAGTCATAATTAGTCTAGTCTCTCTAATTTTGTCCGATACTGTATATAATACTTATCGATAAAAATAAACGCTTTTACGCAGTTTAAACTACTTTTGCAATCGACAGAAACCTTCACTATTTTCAGCAACTGTCTGGAACACTAGGATTGTATGAAACCCAAGCACTTGTACGAATTTAATGTGAAATGTCAACCACTGCCAAACTGGCGGCTGACTGACATCATGAGTTAACTTCCATCCTGATTACCGAGTATGTACTTAATTTTGGTCACAAACAAACCGTTTGCTTGATCCTACCTAGTCCAAATTCGTTAGTTCCAACAGAATGCTGCTATTTAGTCTAACCAAGTCATCACATGATGGCTATAGACGCGAATTGATATACTTTACGGTTCCAATAGATAGCTGGTTTCATAAATTCGTAGTATGAGTCGCAACATCGTCGAGATATTGGATATTGAAGTTTGAGGTTCGTATAAGATTGAAAATGCTATAAAAATTCTTCCTTTCAAACAATAATTATTGAATCGGGTTCATATGGGACTAGATGTACAGGTAGCATATGGAATTAAATATTATTTGTGCGGAGGTAAGTAAAAAGTCTGACGACCTCCACCTTATAATGGTTAGATTCTTCTGCAATCGGTAAGTCACTGTTCTCAACCAAAGTAACGCGATTTCGACGTTTTGTCACTTCTGCTAACGTTACGATCGTATCCTAATTGTTATATATATATATATATAAATATGAAGAGTAAATTATCATGCGGAGAAAGGTATATAACAAAAATAGGAAAATAATGGGCAAAATCCGCAAAAAGTGGATTTGAGCAGAATAGGATAGGTAACCCGAGCGATACGTATTTCTACTGATTGGCTTCATCAGGCCCGAAATGAGTTATGGGTTATGGGTTACCTATCCTATTCTGCCCAAATCCACTTTTTGCGGATTTTGCCCATTATTTTCCTATTTTTGTTATATATAAATATATATATAACATATATATATATAAATATATATATATATATATGTGTAAATATATATATATGTAAATATATATATATATATATATACAGGGTGACTTCGAAGTTGAGTCATTTATTTTAACAGTGAGTAGATCTGATCAAAAGAAATGTTTTTTTCCTTTACCATTTTTCTGGTAAAATTAAAGTAACAAAGTTATAGCCCTTTGGAAGTTTGAGTACCGCCCTGTCTCAATGTGCTCGTGTTTGGCGACAACGGATATAATCCGTCGTATCGGTTCATCGCATCGGAAACAAAAAAGCGAAAGAATTTGGAACGAATTATTTCATTCATTTGTATACAGTAAGTGTCAGTGAATAGTTGTATCTGTTGCGTGGCTCAAACGAAATAAAAAATGGCACATGTTTATGCGGATCGGTTTCCCAATCGAGTGCAACCAACCCCTCGTGCCTTTGTTAATGTAGTACAACGGGCTCGTGAATCAGGTGACTTAAGACCTCACAGGGGACCTCACGATCAAATACAGGTCCGCACTGAAATACTTGTCGGGAGGATACTTTATAAAACAAGGTAAAAATTTTTTTTTAATTTTTTTTTTATTTTTACACACATATTTTGGTTTATATTCCTTCTACAATCATTATCTGAAAATTAATGACTCAACTTCAAAGTCACCCTGTATATATATATATATATATATATATATATATTTACATCTCCACGTGGA
Source organism: Acanthoscelides obtectus (assembly GCA_963669975.1). Taxonomy (NCBI): domain Eukaryota; kingdom Metazoa; phylum Arthropoda; class Insecta; order Coleoptera; family Chrysomelidae; genus Acanthoscelides; species Acanthoscelides obtectus. Next base: position 45,070,144 of record CAVLJG010000006.1, on the reverse strand, counting down.
TAGGTCCTCCTTTCATAAACCAGCAATAAGTCACCTACCAGAAATACTGAATATATATATCAAATTTAATTCGTGAATATCCGACACCAAGACACATTGATCCAAGATCAGTTAAAAAAATGTGTCCTCTACCGGAATACCCTCCAGATCACAAAGCGGCATTAGGTCCTCCAAAATACTCAAATTATCTAAACACCAGTGGATAAGACCACTGTGCAGTGGTGCCAAGTTTCAGTTATTTCTCTTAAGATAATACAATTGAAGTCTCCTAACTCGGGCTTGTATTATTCTATGACCTTCCAAGGATCTAATGCTAAAAGGTTCATGCATCATTCGACTCGCCTTTCGCTAAGAAATGTTTAAACTTTTTTGTTATAGATAAAATAAAGAAAAAATGTCGAATGGTGCTTTGTTGGGACTGTATGGCACCGCATTCTGAACTAATCCATTGACTCGAAAATGCGCCATACAACCCTGATTTAGCACCAACAGATTTCTAACTTTCCCAAACGTTAAGAAATTTTCCAGTGGAAAGCGATTGGAAAATGATGAATTATGGAATAAACTGTTATTTACTTGAAAAGCTGATGTCATGACTCAACGAATATTAGAATTTTAATGACAATTATTTTGTTAAGTGGGAACGTTGTCATACTTTTGTGATAAAATTTACGTTTATAAACAGAATTCCCTTCATCTCATTGTAAAGCCGTTGTTGCTTGAAAAATGAAGTAATTTTAAATTAAATCTGACGAATGTCACTATTTTTTCTGAATCTTTAGTATGATAGATCCCAAACCTTCTGTTCTGGTATTAGTGGTTTTATTTTTTCAACATTATATATTCAGTTATGTATGATTACCTTCGTAACTAAAATTTAAACTGATATTTTTTGGGTGTATCCTTCGCTCCTATAACCGCATGCTTGTCGTTTCCAAAGGAAAATATATGTATTTTACATACATATCATAAAAACGAATCAACTGATTTATCGTGTCAAGTAATTTAAATCTACATTTGCCATACTTTGATGAGCCGTGTTATAGACATAAAATGAGATAAAGCCCTTATCCTAATTTTCTATTTTGAATTCAGATGTCTCATGTATGTATGAAGATTCCGAAGGATAACGAATATCAAAGGTTTTTTTTTGTTTTTTATATCGAAGCAGCCGCGCAGGCAGAAGCCTAAATGCCGGAACACCGCGGCTGCTATGATGATCCCAAAGAAATTTTGAAAATACGATTTTTGAACTGCCTAAGGTTAGCAGAACTACTCTTGTAGATTGTTCCACAATCTCGACATCCTCGGGACAAAGGAGCGGTCGTATCGGCCAGTTTTGGATGTACGAAGTTCGACACGGTTAGGATGGGACGCCAAAGTCGGACTGGTCTGTCTGGCAGGCACATCGCGCGGTGGCATCATGGAAGAGAGCTCTGCGGAGCAAAGCCCGTTAGTATAGCGGTAGAAAAGAGCTAGATCGCCGATGGCCCGCCGGTGCGAAAGAGTCCCGAGACTTTAGGTCCTCCTTAATATTGGCATCGCTGTATTAGGCATTTATTAGAATTGTTTTGCAAGAGGATTGGATTTTCATCTTCCTATGTCTGCTATGGCCGAGTTCGCCGTCAAGTATTACACATGAGCGGCCGTGACCGGGAGTACCGTAATGCAGCGATAATATTTGTTCCAATGTAATGCTCAAATCCAATATTCTATGGAATAAAATGAAAGATGTTATTTTTGTTTTACGATTTAAGACAGATGCCTTTACTTACCGCGCCTATTGACAGGAATTATTGTAATCATAAAAAAATCTGCTTTAGGTTGCTGTTATGCCATGCACAAAGAACCTTGAATATTCTCGGAAATCGGTGGAGTAACAGCAGAGTGGTTAACAAAGGAAGAAAAAAATGGTCAAACTTCGCTTCCGGATGTTTCAGACATTCCTCCAAGAAAATTTTAGGGCTGTAAATTTTGGTGGCGGGGGTTACGGGCGACGGAGCTAGTATTAAACAACAATATTTTAGAGCTTCCTCATCGTTTTCCGAATAATTTTTGGGGGAAGGGGGGCTGAGGGAATGAGGTGAATCTGGATTTGGCGAGGTGTTAGTTAAGGTATTCTTTTTTCAATAAATCTTCAGATCGACTTCCTGAACATCAATCACCCCGCTTCAGAGGTAGTTCTTATCGGTGATTTTAATGCCCATAACGAGCTTTGGTTGGGCTCAAACAAGACCGATGCAGCAGGTCGTGCAGTCGAAGCGCTCGCTCCTACTCAAGAGCTGACCCAGCTGGTGACGAGCCCTACTTTTTCCCCCGCGTCTCGTCACACGTCATTAGCCTGCTGGATCTCTTTCTGACCACGCACCCTGTCCCTTACAGCACTGCTGTCCTGTCCCCCTTGGGTAACTCAGACCACGATGGTGTGGAGGTTAGGTTTCTGTCACAACCCGCTGTGGCAACAGAAACTCGTGCAGGCCGCAAAACTTGACATTACGGACATGGCGACCTGGGAGGGACTTCTTCTCTAACTTTCCTTGGAGAGATGTCTGTTCCACTGACGAGGGTGCGTCGGCTGTCTGTTCTTCGATAACAGAAATTATCCACGTCGGAATAGAGGAATACATCCCTCAGACAGTGAAAGTGCCTAAACCAGGGTCCAATGGCTGGTTTAACAAATCGTGTGACACTGCTCGCCAGCAGAAGATCAAGGCACACAGAACCTTCTTACAAAACCCAACTGTAGAGAACAGACAAGCCAGCGTCGAGTCCAGAAACAAATATAACGAAGCGGTTCGCAATGCCAAAAACCAGCACGATATAAGAGTTAGGCACAGGGTAATTTCGCAGCGCAATGTCAGTCGGTCTTTCTGGACGCTGGCCAAGCAGATTGAAAAGAACTTCTCACAAAGTAGCCTTCCACCACTTACGTGTCAGGATGGAACTATTGTATTCGACTCAAAGGCCAAGGCGGAAGTGCTAGCCAAGATCTTTGCTGCCAACTCCACCATGTACGTCCCCCCCGACGCCTAAGTGCCGTCAATTCAAAGAGTTCCCTACACTATGCGGGAGGTAACAATCAGGCATAAGACCGCAAGGCGAGTGCTCTTGTCGCTCGACATCAACAAAGCTTCTGGTCCGGACGTGATTCCTACCATTGTACTGAAGAGGTGTGCAGCGGAGCTTGGTCCAGTTCTTTCGTGTCTCTTCCAGATATCTTATGAATCCGGCACCTTCCGAGAAAACTGGAAATTTGCTCATGTCCAACCCATCCCAAAAAAAGGATCTAAGACCGACCCTTACAACTACAGGCCTATAGCTCTGCTTTCTGTTACAAATAAGGCGATGGAGAGGTGCATAAATCGCGAGCTTCTGGACTACCTCGAACGCCACAGCTTGATTAGCGACAGGCAGTATTGTTTCCGGCACCAACGATCCACAGGGGACCTCCTAGCTTACGTCACGCAATTGTGAAGTAAACTCATCCAGTGTTATGGTGAGGCTCATGTCGTAGCTCTTGACATCACGAAAGCGTTCGATCAGCTGTGGCAAGCTGCCCGCTTAAGTAAACTTCCATCCTATGGCCTCCCAGAAAAGCTTTGCAGATGGGTGGCTGACTTTATCTCTGGCCGCAAGATACCCTTAGTAATTGACGGGTTCTCCTCTGCATGCTCACAACGTCAACGCGGGTGTTCCTTAGGGATCGGTCTTGGCTTCGACAGTTTCTCTTACATATCCACGACCTCCTTTCCTGCACGATCAACCCAATCCACAGCTTCGCTGATGACAGCACTCTACATGCAGGAATTCAGAGTGACAAGCCGATCTCTGCCGCTGAGCTGGAAAAAAGAAGACTAGCGAGGACTCCCTCTCTGACAAGAGACCTGGAGGCTATCACTGCTTGGGGACGCAACAATCTTGTACAGTTCAGTGCTTCCAAAACACAGTACTGTACTTTGACGAACCAAAAAGCGTCCTAGCGCTCATCCGGTTTCGATGGATGGCCGAGTTCTGCCAAAGAGCCATCCATTTCGGCTGGTCGGGCCCAGATCACCGAGGACCTGATCTGGCACGAACACGTCTCGTCAATAGCTGCAGCTGCTGGGAAAAAGCTAGGCTATTTGTTTAGGGCTAAGAAGTACTTTTCTCCGCACGATCTTCCCATTCTATACAAGGCCCAGATAAGGCCTAGCCTCGAATATTGCTCACACGTTTGGGGTGCTGCCGCCCCGTCTACATTTTCCGTGCTCGATGCTGTCCAGAGGAGGGCGGTCCGACTGATCGATGACTCTTCTCTAAAAGACAGTCTCGGGACTCTTTCGCACCGGCGGGCCATCGGCGATCTAGCTCTTTTCTACCGCTATACTAACGGGCTTTGCTCCGCAGAGCTCTCTTCCATGATGCCACCGCGCGATGTGCCTGCCAGACAGACCCGTCCGACTTTGGCGTCCCATCCTAACCGTGTCGAACTTCGTACATCCAAAACTGGCCGATACGACCGCTCCTTTGTCCCGAGGGTGTCGAGATTGTGGAACGATCTACAAGAGTAGTTCTACTAACCTTAGGCAGTTCAAAAATCGTATTTTCAAAATTTTTTTGGGATCATCATAGCAGCCGCGGTGTTCCGGCATTTAGGCTTCTGCCTGCGCGGCTGCTTCGATATAAAAAACAAAAAAAAACCTTTGATATTCGTTATCCTCCGGAATCTTCATACATACATGAGACATCTGAATTCAAAATAGAAAATTAGGATAAGGGCTTTATCTCATTTTATGTCTATAACACAAAGTATGGCAAATGTAGATTTAAATTTCTTAACACGATAAATCAGTTGATTCGTTTTTATGATATGTATGTAAAATACATATATTTTCCTTTGGAAACGACAAGCATGCGGTTATAGGAGCGAAGGATACACCCAAAAAATATCAGTTTAAATTTTAGTTACGAAGGTAATCATACATAACTGAATATATAATGTTGAAAAAATAAAACCACTAATACCAGAACAGAAGGTTTGGGATCTACCATACTAAAGATTCAGAAAAAATAGTGACATTCGTCAGCTTTAATCTAAAATTACTTCATTTTTCAAGCAATAACGGTTTTACAATGAGATGAAGGGAATTCTGTTTATAAACGTAAATTTTATCACAAAAGTATGACAATGTTCCCACTTAACAAAATAATTGTCATTAAAATTCTAATATTCGAGTCATGACATCAGCTTTTCAACCCGTAAATAACAGTTTATTCCATAATTCATCATTTTCCAATCGCTTTCCACTGAAAAATTTCTTAACCTTTGGGAAAGTTAGAAATCTGTTGGTGCTAGATCAGGGTTGTATGGCGCATTTTCGATTCAATGGATTAGTTCAGAATGCCATGCCATACAGTCCCAAAAAAGCACCAATCGACATTTTTTCTTTATTTTATCTATAACAAAAAAGTTTAAACATTTCTTAGCGAAAGGCGATTCGAATGATGCATGAATCTTTTAGCATTAGATCCTTGGAAGGTAATAGAATAATACAAGCCCGAGTTAGGAGACTTCAATTGTATTATCTTAAGAGAAATAACTGAAACTTGGCACCACTGCACGGAGGACTTATCCACTGATGTTTAGATAATTTGAGTATTTTGGAGGACCTAATGCCGCTTTGTTATCTGGAGGGTATTCCGGTAGAGGACACATCATACGGTTTTTGAAAGGGAGACCTATATAGAGGACTTTGTATGGAAATCCGAAATGTTAATGTACTGTTTTTTTAACTGATCTTGGATCAATGTGTCTTGATTTCGGATATATATTCAGTATTTCTGGTAGGTGACTTATTGCTGGTTTATGAAAGGAGGACCTATCCACGTGGAGATGTAAATATATATATACATATATATTTCATCTTTTTTTCACTGATAATTTCCACATTATCCAACACGTGCCGGCCGACCTTAGGTAGTTGATAGTTTTAAAATCTCCAAATTTCTTCCAAAATCTATCAACGTTTAATTAAAAAAATCTTTCAAAATGATTTGCCATTTAATAATAAAATAATTCAGTCCTAATCGAACCTCATCAGTCCAGTTTTTTAATCGTTGACTATGTGTTCCCTTCACTGTTGTTTAAAAACAATTTCAGCAACAATCTCGCCGACTTACTCCAGACAATGAAGACACAGATCTTCAAAAGCTTGAGAATTTAAGTTATAAGAGTGTACTTTTGCAATACTTTGCCTTCTACCCAAAGAAATTAAATATCTTCTCCTAACAGTTAAGGCAATTAACTATGAATACTATATATAATATAAATATATATATATATATATATATACGAGCAGTAGTCATTGCCATTGCCAACGACCAGTTGGGCAAGAAATACAATCAATTGTTAATTGGGAAATTAGCAAAATTTTTTTAAACTTTAGTAAACTCTTTTAACGGTAATCTCGAGCTTTCGGCTTCTCTACGGAGCCATCTTCAGGAGTCGTCGTTGAGGTTGCAGCCAAATGGTGTTTCAAAACGAAAACATCGATGAGAGCACTTGTTACAAATATAAAACTAAAAGGACGGAGACATTGGGTTTATTGATAATGACGTCGTTATCTATATGGTGTTAACACCTAACGATGGTTTCCGTATACATATAGAAAAATAATGGGCAAAAATAAGGAAAGTGAATTCGAGTTGAAAATAGGATATGTAACCCGAGCGATACGTATTTCTGCTTGTTGGCTTCATTAGGCCGGAAATGAATGCACATATGCAACCACAAAAGATATACACATGCCCATACATCCGGATATGGGTGTAACCTGAGGAAACGAAGATGGAGAGGGAAAAACTGATACACGAAGTACACAACAAGAGCCAACCTACACATTGTAGTATAAAATGGCCTCGAATTTTCAAGGCGACATCTAACCACAACCACGCGACCAGTTATAGCCACTTGCTGTGGTACCTCAAGCCCAAAGGATCAACAAAGAGAAAAGGATCATGCGGAAAAAAGGTATATAACAAATAGAAATAGTATATAACAAAATCTGCAAAAAGAAGGAAATAGAAAATAGGATAGGTAGCCCGAGCAATACGTATTTCTGCTTGTTGGCTTCATCAGACCAGAAATGAATGCATATATGCAACCACAAAAGAAGATGGAGACGGGACAAGATGAAGTGCCCAACAAGAGCCAACCTACACATTGTAGTATAAAATGACTAGAAGACCTCGAATTTTCAAGGCGACAACTAACCACAACCACGCAGCCGGTTATAGCTACTTGCAGTGGTACTTCAAGCCCATGTCACAACCTCAAAACGAGACGAAATCGGTTTGAAGTTAAATTGTTGTCGGTTTGCTTGTGGTGTGAACACAGTCTAATATTCAATCACGGTTAGTAATATCCTATTTTATGATAAGTAGAAACATTTACATAGCTGTCAAACGATATTTTTTACGATTTAGCAATATATGACACAAAACTTACGGCTTGGTGTAGTGGGTTCAAAATAATCCCCTTGAGAAATCTGTTTTACAAGCCTCCTGAAATTACTACCATCGAATGGCATCGCGCCGTACACCAAGGTGTATAATAACACCCCTAAGGACCAACAATCGACTTCAGGGCCATGGTAAGGAGTGCCTTTCACTATTTCAGGGGAGGCGTACAACGGGGAACCGCAAAAGGTGTTCAAGAGCCTCTGGTCGTCGAAGACGTTGGACAGACCGAAATCTGCAATCTGTAAATAAGAAATCAGTAAAACTTGAGCCACTGAATAGTACAAAAAATGTACAAACTTTCACAAACAGAAATACTGATAAAGTGTTACGCATTTCAATGTTTATTCAAAGCAGCGTCAGCGTATAGTCACGTGGCAATGTCATGAAAATTGTAGAATAAAAAAAGACAGCCTTTGTTCTGATGCCCAATTGTTTCCGGTTGTGTTGAGTAATAATTTACAATAACAGGAAAGATACAAAAATCTTTTCAAACGTCTTACCTTGGCATTATTATTTTCGTCTAAAAGTATGTTCTCCAATTTTAAATCCCTATGACAAATTTTGTGTTTGTGACAATAGTAAGATGCAGTCGCAATTTGTCTAAATATCCTTCTAGCTTCTTCTTCATTCAATACTTTTCTTTCTGATAAATAATCATACAATTCGCCGCCAGCGGCATATTCCATAACTAGAACCATTTTCTCTCTATTCTCAAAAACTGGAAACAAAACAAAAATTAAATATTTCAAATTTCAATAACATGACGATAATGCAGGTGACTGAATAGGGCATTTGACGGCATATCAACATTTTGCCTCTCAAAAGCAGATGTTTTAATTAATTCTGAACTTGTCCTTCAAACTTCAAACTTAAGATTTCCAACTATAATCATGGAAGAAGTATGATATTAATATTGTAGACAAAATTGGCATTTTTTAAAAACTTACTACTTAAATAACTACTAACCTTCGTAAATGTGTATAATATTTGGATGCTGTACAGAAGACATAATTTGAATTTCTCTCCTAATCCTAATCAAGTCAGCTTCAGACTCTATTTTTGATTTCTTTATTGTTTTTATTGCAACTTCTTGTCCAGTCTCTTTGTTTATACCTAACTGTACCTTACCAAATGTACCCTGACCTAGTTTCTTGATTATATCAAACCTACAAACACAATACGGATTTTTCACCTAATAAATACTAAGACATATCTGAAAAATCTCAAACAATTAAATCTTCTATATATATATATATATAAAGTCTACCAGAATCACGTCTGAGCGAACAGACGTAAAAATTTGAACACTTGGCCCATCGCCGCACCCAACCTGTAACCGTCAAGCCATGCAGACGTTTTATATTGTAATAGATGTTACCCGCGACATCGTACGCTTGAAATTGTCATTAACATAAAACGTTTTCAAGTAAGGCTTACTGTCCACGTAAACCGTCAGTCATGCGCACGGTATCCTCAATTGATTCCATCTTGCGTTAAAACTATTTTTTTTTATAGGAACATTAAAAAATGTGCCCACGGAGCGGCGAAGTTGCGGCTGCTAGTCGTCATGCGTTCGCCATGCGGTTCGCGCCGCAGCATGTCACTACTCGAGCGACTGGCGAGATGCAAATATGTATTTGTTTTGTAAAATGGCGGTCTCGGCTCCTAATTTTGTTCACATTATTCAACAATATCCTTGTCTGTATAATAATAAATTACAGAAATACTCAAGACAGGATAACTCTTTCGATGTATAGATAGAGCCAATACATTCTTCGCCTGCTTGAAAAATAAAATATATCTAAAGGTACCCGTTTCTCAACCATCCGACAAAATTACTTTGCTGCTTGCTAGATCTTAATTGTGGAGATGTGTGCCGCCCCCTCCCCCTAAACGTTCAGGTCCATAAAGAGACATCTACATTTTTTTAAAATACAAACAGTCCGACTGCAGTAACTGAGGAGAAGGTAGAATCAATTGTGCCACCAAGATGTATCTAAGGACACGTCAAATCCATTAACCTATTTGGGCTGTAGCCCATGAGATAGTAATCTCAATGTTGAAGTTTGCGTTTAAAATCTGCCATTTCTATTTTACAAAATTTTGGCATACCCAGTGTTTCTCGCACTGTCAATACAAATTCCAACAAGCCGTTTAAGCTGTGGCCCGTGAAATAGGAATGCGATTTGAGTGATTTTTTATTAAATTGAATATCACCCAATATACAATCGGCCAGACGGAAATGTTACTGAACATGAATTCTGGAACCACCAATGTGCCTCCCTTGAATTTTGCTATATGAGCGCCCATGACGCTTTGGTAATTTGGTTACCTTATTAGTGACGCCACCTACGTTCCGCGGGTAAGTCACGGAGCAGTTAGTCAATATTTATTAATTTAGTTATTAAAAGGAACTTTCCATGTGAATTTGATAAAGTCAACACAAGTATGAGACGATGTGTTAAAAATATTTGCTCGAATTCTTCAGCATGCAGACTGTTGCAGAATGTTATCAAAACAATTTAGGCGCACATTCAACACACAACACATAATGTATGCTAAAAATCTATATAAACACGAGTCCGGAAATATCCCATCTCCACAATACGTGTTTAGCGAAAAATTGTCCGCTAGTGGTTTTTGCAAAACTATATTAACTCTTGGAGTATTTCGTTACACTAGTTAAAAAAGTATCAGCTCGTTTACTATTTTCAAGAATGAATAACTGATTGATGTACTCCTTAATAAAAGGGGAGGTTACATCTGAACACATATCGCTCTTAAACAATTAAAAAAACAAAGGTTTTAAAATAACAATATCCCCTAAAATGCTTCATGATTTTGTTAGTAGATATTTAGAATCTTTGAAAACATTAAAACTTTACTTTTCTCCTATTGTTTTTCGAGGTCGACATGGTATATTTTTGCACTTTTCCCAATATTAAATGGCTTATATCTCGAAAACTTTAGAGAAATGGAGCTGGAACCTTTTTTGATCAGAACGACCTTTGCCCGGAGTAAAAAATTAAATGTATTTGTTTAAACAATTTTGGGCCTGGCGACATGTAGATCCGTTAAAGGCTACCCTTGGACTTCCCTGTTCTGTAACGTCCTGTATAGACAATGCAGATTTAACCTACAAGACACCATTTTTGGACATCGCGACATCAATTTTTTTTCAGTCCAAATTTTCTTGCCACTTACAAATTGAATTTTGGTTGCATCCCACTTAACTTTTAGCAAGGTCTAACCCAACTTTTCCTGAATGACGACGTTTGAAATCCGCCATAAAGCTTCAGTTGTTTCGAAAATAGTATCTCGTTCACAAAATTACATATTTACTGTTTAATCACCCAACGGCTATTTAATATTATACACGCATTATGTTCGATCGGAGGTTTGGACAAATTCCAATACCAAATGCGATCTTTTGCCAACACCATTTTTTCGCGTGATGTTTTGGACAGCCTTGCAGCTCTGGAGATAGTATGGATGGACAAACAAAAAATATAGTTTATGAAAATCATAAAGATAAGGCTTCCAATTTATATTGCTCTGATGTTGCTATGATCCAGGCAAAAATCTTTAAATTCCGTTTAATACAGCGCAGATATGATGATATGATGAGATGTCACAATGCATAAATATACATAGAAAGCTATTTCTTGTTGGCTCTGTGAATATCGTCTGATTTCGCAACTACTAGCCATCAACAAATCATTACTCCGTCTTGTTTCAGTCAATTTTGGGATCGGGTCGGGTGTACTGGTTCTGACATTTTGAAAATACAGTAATTTCGATGACATATTCGTAATCAGGGCACCCGTATTATGTAAAATAATCGCTATGATAGCGATCTGATCGCCATACTGGTCACTTATGTACCAGCTAGTCGCTAGCTCACGCCACGCCATGGAAGAATGTTATAACGACCTCTAGAATAAAACTTACAGTTTAGGCCATAGAAACTGAGTAAGGCCTCCGCTAGCGCCATCTCTAAAACAGATGTTACATCACCTCATAGCCACACCACATATCCCAAGTATCTTAACGTTTAAGCAACACAAACAGCTACTACGAGTGAACAAAGTGTTAATGACAGTTAGTTCCAAAGTGACAATTATGGCAATAAGCCGGGGTATTACGTATCTCAAAAAGTGTCTTTTTGTGACATTATGTACGTTTTTCTTCAAGATGTCAACGAAGCACTGACTGTTATACCCTTGTTGTGTATTCGTTCCGTAGCTGTACGTGTTGTCAAAACGTCATGATGCTTCAGCTGTCAATGTTTGGCTCTGCTTCAGAGATGGCATTGGTCTAAGCTGTAAGTTGCATAATATAGCTGGAAGAAAACGGCGGAGCATAGGTGCGTAGTGAAGATGTGTGTCCTAATAATCTGTGTTGATGATATTTCCTTTGGTTTCTTGTCTCAAATACGCTTAGTTGAGTATGATATATTATATATTTAGTTCCGCCTACGCAATTTTCTTATTAAACCTGGAAATAACAATCTGCATGTTTGCTGAATTTCAAAAAAGAGAGCCATAAGAAAAGAAAATCCATGGTTCCTGAAATATATTAGAACTAACAGGTGAGAAAGAATGGTACATACAGGTATATTTATGAAACGTAAAAACGTTATTACATTTCACATTCATTTTTAGTTCCAGTCATTTGAATTTTATAGAAATTTATTTTACGTTGTCAAGTAGAAAATACAAATCAGCGCCTATGTGTGTGAGGCTGTACAAAAATGTTTTGTATGCGTTGCGTCATTCGTAATTTTTCTGTGATTTGGCTTAATTACACACAACACAACTGCGATGCTGATTTCCCGTACTGCTTCTCAAAGTTTTTGAAAACGCAAAAAAAACTGGGAAAATCGTGATGTATAACTTTGAACATAACCTCTCTTCAGAAAGGACATCACAAATAACCCGTTTGACAACTAATAGTTATATTTTATGGGCAGAAAATTCAGTAATAATTTTCTCACATAGCAAATATCACTGATTTTATACACATGCAGACCAATACGAGTACACACAATCATCCAGATGTGAATTTGCTGTTCTGCTACACAACCACAAATCGGATTCGCGTGTTAGTCATCTTGTAGTGCAGACGTAGTGATAGTGAATCCGAAAAATTTACTGATCAAAAGCAAATATAGGACAATCAGAACATTAGGTGTTTGTGAATAACTACACTCTTGTGTTGTGCCAATCTGCCCGACTGCCAGTTTCTCTTGCTAAGAGATCTTAACCTATCACTCGGCCGAATAAGAAAGCAACGCTCAAAAGTAGATGGAAGTAGAGGTGAGGGGTGCTTCGGCCCCCTCACAATATCGCAAAAAGACAATCTATCCCAGACAGATATACATGAAATTATTGTGGGAAACCAGGATACACAAAATAAAGAAACAATAGGGGAATAGCAAGAAAACAAACGTAGACGCAAAAAAGAAATGGTACGACTCAGACAATGATCTTGGACCGTATCTCGTTATAATTGATGGCAATAGCCACCAGAATATCGGAAAAATGAGTATCATGAAAATAGCGAAGGAAATTTTCTATCTACATTTATGTAATATTAGGAAGGTCAATCCAAATGGGAAAAACAGGTTAGGTGTCGAATTTACGGGCAGAGCAATCGCCAACAACTTCGCAGACAATAAATCATCAAACAATCAGGTTACGTGTAGGGGAATAATAAGGAGGTAGACACTGCATTTACAGAAGAACAAATATTAAACGACATAGAAACATACTATAAGGTGTTAGAAGTGAGAGGGATGAATAGGAAAACAATTAGCGAAACAGGGGAAACAAAATATATGCCAACGGGAACAATAATGCTAACTTTCTTGGGAACCACCCAACTTAAGGAAGTTAAACTATACCACCTCTCTTGCGCGGTAATACCATACATCCCACCAGTAACACAATGCTTTGCATGCCTCCGATTTGGACACACTAAGGACCAATGTAAAAAATGCTTTAACTGCGGGTCAAATGAATCTTAGCTGTACCAAAAACTACATAAACACCGCAATTCACACAAGCAACCTGATGTGACAAACTCTGAATACTTCCCCAGAATAAGGAAAAGTGCCCCAATCGCACAGGGAGGTCTAGCTTATCACGAAAATAATGTCAAAACAAAAAGATTGTAGGCTCAAGCAACACAAGATAACACAAAAAGAAAGGATAACGACAAAAAACATCTACAAGCTACTACAAAGCTTTGAACTTCCCAAAAATATCAGAAGGTTGTAAATCGCAAAACAGTCCCTATTTGATCCTGGTTCCTTAATATCTTTTATAGAAAAAATGAACAAACCTTCTTTGTACATGCAGCTAAACACCACAGATAAAAATGTTCGTTTTTTAAAATTTAAGAAAAAATTCAATATCTCACAAAAGGAGACACTTGTATATAGGTAAGTTTTTGTTATTTTGGGAGTTCAGTCCAAAGCCTACCTTCTCCTTAAGTTTGTCGTGGTACTTATTGGACACCCTGTATGTGCAAGCTGTGTATACATGGAGATAGCTACGGAAAGGCATGTATGTATATATGCATATTCGACAGCCACTCACCAACAGTCGAAACAAACCAAAAACAGAATGTTTATTTTACAGTGGAATATAAGAAGCTTTAATGCTTACAGGACGAACCTAATAACATTAATGCGTGATACTAACCCTGATGTGGTTATTCTCAACGAAACATGGCTAAAGACATAATACAATGCTGAGCTGCGCGGATATGACTGCTTGCGAAAGGACAGACCAGATGGCAAAGGAGGAGTAACGATATACATCAAAAACAACCTGAAATACAGTCTTCTGAACATTGGAGAAACACTACACACAGAGGACACCCAATGTATAATAATAAGAGTTAACAAATACAACATCATCAACATCTATTCCCCACCCTTAAGTAACATCAACTATGATGTACTAGAAGAGATAATATCCACATTTAGCGGCACTAGCATTATAATGGGCGATTTAAACGCACACCACCCTACCTGGGGCAGTTTATCAGCCAACCAAAAAGGACAAATCATGTCCACATTTGACATAATAGCGCTGAATAATGGATGCTCTACTAGGTTCCCTAGGACCCGGCAGCAGCCCCAGTCCTTTGGACATCACACTAGTATCGATAGATATTCCACAAGATTGCGAATGGGAAATATAGCCGGACTGCAACAAACAGCGACCATTTTCCTACTTTCTACAAAATACGGACGGAAATTGAGCCAGTAACAACAGCAGCTCGAAGAAATTTCAGAAAAGCCAATTGGACTAATTATGCAGACATGGTTAGACACCAATTGGAAAATATAAACGAAGCTGTTGACTATGACATGCTCAAAGACGAACAAATCAGCAAATAGCAACATACCATTATACAAACCAGGACATACAGAATTAAAGCTTAGGAGCCCGTGGTGCGATACAGAGTGCTCCCAACTGATAACGGAAAAAGATGCATTAAAAGCATTTAAAGAACTACCATCTATGGAGTTCTATATTCAAGCCAAGGAAACTATAGCTCAAGTTAACAGAGCCCTCAAAAAGGAGAGGAAAGATCAATTTAAAATAATATTCAGGAAATTTAATAACAATAAACATGTATTCTCCCGAAACAATCAATCTAATGAGCAGATCTGTAAAATTATAGCTGACAGTCTAGCAATTTGCGATATAGACCCCAATTTCTCCGTACCGGTGGCGGACAACAACATCCAACCTCTCCAGTACAATGAAGTGATAAAGGGACTGAATTCCAAGGAGGATACCTCACCAGGTCTGGGTGAAACATCTTATACCATGCTTAAAAATCTCCCCCCAGAAGCACCAATACCAGAATCATGGAAAAATACGGGATTATTCCTGTACTTAAACCGAGAAAACATTCAACAGACCCTAACGGTTGAAGACCGCTGATTTTAAGTTCTTGTCCATTGAAGTTGCTGGAAGCTGTAATTAAGAATAGGATAGAATGGATGCTAGAAAACGCCAACTTCTTCAAGTGCTATCAGACTGGCTTCAGGAGAGCTTACTCTACTCTAGATAACTTGGCATTTTTAACTACGCACACGCAAATAGCCTTTTCCCAAAACCAAACCATATGAATACATGAATACATGAAAAAAATACTCATACCAGTCAATGTTTACAATCTAATATTCAATACACTACAGAACAGAGAACTGTACATCATGGACAACAACATCAACTACCGGTCTAGCACAGGGATGCCCTCTTAGGCCCGTATCGTCAGTCGTCCCTACAATTATTGTAGGGCTCGTTTATGGCCTTCTTGATTGTCATACTTTTCTACTTCTCCGTGTCAGAACTCTATTTTGCATCAAATTTGCATCAAATTGTGCTTGCTTTTGAGTTATATCATGTATCATCAGCCTGAAATTTCGTACAATTTAAAAAGAAAACATATCTTCACAATAGGAGAACGCTGACGCTGACACGGGACAAGTGTAATCTAGAAATTTTTGAAGGAGAGAAAGAAGTATGACAATCAAGGAGGTCATAAACGCGCCCTACAATTGTAGGGACGACTGATGATACGGGCCTTAGTCCCCTGCTCTTTAATATGCAGTGCTTTTCTTAAATGTCCCCCTCCCCTTTGATTTTTTGAAAGGATCAATTCAAAAAAATAAAACTTGAGGTAATGAAATTGATGCGTGGATACCATATTTTAGAGCAAAATTGACAGATGAAAATGTCAAGATGGCCTCTGGGCGCCATCTTGGAAAAAAATTATATGAAAACGGGGGTCTTGTGGCACATCATTTTGAAGCTCTTGACAAGTACTTTATAGCTCTAGAATATAAAGTCAATACCTTTACCTACTACAAATTGGTGGTACATTTCATAATTACTTAGACACAAACCCACTACATGCATATTTCTACAAACAATTGTAATTCCCTGCCGTATCCACAGCAACAGCGATACAAACTTGTTTTGTTATTTTTTGTTGACAGTGACAAGAATATCAGTACGAAAACAAACATCATTGTACAGTTAAAATATTCTTATTTAGGTTTCGGTGTTAGTGTTAGATAGGTACTGTTTGAGCTATTTTTAAAATGGTCAATTCTCGTCCATTGGAAGAAAAAGTCGAAGCGATTTTTATTTATGGTGCGACGCGCAACTTTCACGAGACCGAGAGGATTTTTAATGGTCGTTTCCCGAATCGCCCTATCTGTAGGAAATATTTAAGGGAACTTGTATCTAAATTTACAGCTACTGGTAGTGAAAGTAACAAAAAGCCGCCAGGTCATCAGACCATCCCGGAAAAAAAGCAAGTTCAAATAATTGGTGAGATCATAGTAAATCCCCAACAGTCTACTTCCTCCATCGCGAATGTATGTGAGGTTTGTCCTTCTACTGTATGGAGTATGGAGAAAAAGAATAAGTATCACCCATACAAAATTCAAATGGTACGTCAGCTAACTGAAGATGATCCTGATCAAAGAACAGAATTCTGCGAGACTATGACGGAAACCATTGCACGGCATCCTACCTATATCCAAAATATTTGTTTTAGTGACGAATGTACATTTTTTCTCAACGGTAATGTGCACAGACAGAATTGTCGTTATTGGAGTGACACCAATCCTCACGTCTTCCGGGAAACTCATACTCAATATCCACAAAAAATTCACGTTTGGGCTGGGATATTGGGAAATCATATTGTGGGGCCTCTATTCAACGAACAAACTTTAACCGGGGAACTGTATTTGGATATGCTGGAAAGTACTATTGACCCTCTAATCATCCAAAATCGTCGAAGCGAATCCTAATGAATTCGATACTGATATTGTATTCCAGCAAGATGGTGCTCCACCACACTACTACAGACAAGTTAGGAATTATTTAGATAACAATTTCCCCGGTCGTTGGATTGGAAGTCAAGGTCCTGTTGAAACCTTTAGCCTTTTTTTATGGGGCTATTTGAAGCAAAAGGTGTAAGAAACTGAACCTGCTTCAGTATTGGATATAAAGGTACGGCTGAGAATAACAAATATTTGTAGAAATATCGATGTTACTATGTTTGAAAATGTTCGACGCGAACAAATTACGGACCGGCTGTTATTCTGTCAAGAAGTTCAAGGCAACCATTTCCAGCATCTTCTAAACTAAACTCAACGTATTTATTCGAATTATCAAGTTAAATGTCAATGTATTCAGGTAATTATTAAATGTACTACCATTTTGTAGTAGGTAAAGGTATTGACTTTATATTCTAGGGCAATAAAGTACTCGTCAGGAGCTTCAAAATGATGTGCCACAAGACCCCCGTTTTCATATATTTTTTTTCAAGATGGCGCCCAGAGGCCATGTTGACATTTTCATCTCTCAATTTTACTGTAAAATATGGTATCCACGCATCAATTTCATTAGCTCAAGTTTCAATTTTTTGAATTGATCCGTTCAAAAAATCAAAGGGGAGGGGGACATCTAATTAAAATCTTCAGAATAATCCCCAACCGAATTAAGTTGCTTGGATATGCAAACGACCTAATTATATTTACTGAAGGCGCCCAGATAGATGTCATGGTGGAAGAAACAAATGGCGCTCTAGACACTATTACTGAATAGATGAGCGAAAATTAACTGAAAATATCCAGCGATAAATGTGCGTGCAGGTGGTTCACGAAAGGCCGAAGAAATACACCTATACCTCCATTTAAAATACAAGGAAACACTATCAATTGTACAAACCAAACCAAATGCTTTGGGATACACATCTAAAAAAACCGAAAGTGGGACGTCCAAATAGCTCATATGGTCACAAAAGCAAAACAAGGCATCAAGCTAATGAGGGTTTTTAGCAGAGTCACATGGAGAGCGGATCCATCCACACTCCATTCGGTATTCAACGGACTCGTTAAATCACATATCATAGAATATGGCAGTATCATCACTCAAACTTGCAGCTTGAGACACTCCAACAAACTAAACAGCGTTTTCTTAAGGATTAAGACTGATAACAGGAATCATGAGATCCACCTCTAAACTATCCTTATTGGGTGAGACAGGGGAAATGGATATTAACCATAGAAGACTCTGGCTGGCTGCAAAATTCATACTTAAGAAGATCAGGACCCAGGACCAACCACTTTTGGAACTAACCCTTTCAGTACGGGATCTTTTTTAACTGTACTGTCACCACCGCCGACTCATTTTGCATTGTCTGGGCGCCTGATGACGTATATATACTTCACTATAATAAAGGTTAAAGTACAGTAACACAGGGAACAATGCAGCTTGAAAACTTAATTACTCAATAAAAATCAAACATTTAATTGCTGAAAATATAATAAAAACTCAGGACTGAACGAAAAAAAAAAACATTGAGCAAGTTAATTTTTAAAAGTCGGCTACTTGATGATAAATCCGAAAGCAGGGCACTACACATAGCCCAAAGTCGCATTCTCTACACATGTAGCTGCTCTCCTTTCTTTTCTTTGTTCCTGCTTTCGTCTGGGAGCAGACTGCATCTCCTAGTGGCAGTTTTCTTTCCCTCTTTTGTTGGAACCAATACCGAAAAATGCCGTTCTGTCAGCCTCGCACTTCCCTGATCAAAATGAAGTGGTTTTCTGCCCTTTCTGAGAGACCAGCGCGCTCTTCCTCCGCCATTTCATGTAAGACTAATCACAGTCTAATGCTCGGTTTCAAAAATCGCAAGTATGATACAGACGTTAGACAGTGTAGCCGGATGTCGTGAATTTTCGGCAAAGCCAAAATCTTCCGTCGTCCGGCTAAGCGGTGAGCGAAACGTTGACATAATATTCCGACGCTCGTCTGTGGTAAAATGCAAGTTTGTAGTAAAGGTGTCGCATCTGTAAGGAAGTAGGCCAATGGATGAAATTCATCGACGCCGGATATATACGTCAGCCGGCCGGTGGGTATATTCTATAACTGACGTATAAGTATGTCAGCCGTACTGAAAGGGCTAATAACCGAACTCGGAAATTACTGCAGGCAGAGAACTGGAATGTGGAGAAACAGAGAATCCCCCTTATTAGTAAATGCCTTGGACAGAACATTGATAGGATATCTAGAGGAGACAAGCTACCATGCTTCGATGTGGAATATGAGATACAGATGGCAGATATACCTCAACTACACTTACCACTCAAAAAGCTATCAGTAATCACAGTGGATTTAAGGAATATACCAAAAGCTTACAGGACGCTAATACCTTCGTATTCACGAATGCTTCAAAATACAAAGCCAGATCGGGAATAGGTATACATATCCCTAGCTTGGAGTACAACTTCTCTGCCAGACTACCAAATAATTTGACTATTTGCTCAGTCGAAATTGCAGCTGTAAACAAAGCATGCTGCACTATCATTAATAAGAATATCAGAAATTCCATCATATTTACGGACTCTAAAAGCTCAGTTCTCAGCATTAGTAAAGGAGGAATTGACCCCTGCTCTGACTACATATCTCTACTTACTAAAACATTGATTGCTGCGGCCAAAGAAAATGGAATCAATATGCAACTTACATGGATGGTATAAGAACCCAGTAAACATCTCCTTCCCGAGGATTAAAGAAACTTAAGTTGTATATACAGAATAATGAAACTTAGCAACTTAAAATAACACAGACTAGAAACCACGAGTGAAAGAACATTGTTTGCAGGATGGCCGAGAACCAGACAACGCTGAAACCAAACGGATGTGCTGGCAAATTGCACACGCCATAACCCTCAAAGAAGGAGAAGAAGAAGAAATAGACAACCACAAATCTTCTTAGAGTATACTCTACAGACTATTTCGGCATTCACCGGCATGGTCATTGAGCGTGTCGCGTCGTTGAGTCATTCCTTCATAGATGTTCGTTCACAGAGCTCATAGCGAGCAAACGTGGAACGTACTATTAGCACCCTAGGAACTATCTTGGCAGGAAGTTGACATTTTGTCGTTTTTTACATAATAACCCAGCCGATCGCTATCCCTGTAACGTAATAAGATTGTAGGGAAACCCCAGGGTTTCCAAACCACTAAACCAAAATTTTTGTTGAACTTTTTGAGGATTAGTTGCAGTGTAAATCGATAGGAGCTGTATTGAAACAAGACATTATTTCTCAACAAGTACATTAACACAAGTTTAAAAAAAAACTAAAAAACACGCTTTTATAGCTAACCGAACTAAAAAGTGGAAAATAATTTCTAATTACAAAGAGTTTATATTACAGTAGTAGATGGTCGAACAATCAATCATAATTAACGACCTCAAAATAAAATTATAATAAAGTTTAACTTATTAACAGAATAATTTAATTCAGAGTAAAAAGCTTGAGGAGCTTGATATATTAAATGTTACAATCAATTTATTGGCAACTATCCCGATGGGCATGTAGCCAGTGAAATAGATTTTTTTGCATACATAGATACATACCCACGCGCGAAAAACATTACCCTCTTAGACAGTCTATTAAAAAAATGAAAACTTGAATGAAGTAACTGCAAAGAATCCAGTTTTAATTATGCTATCAAGATGAATCTAAAGGCACCACAAATATAAAAATCCATCAAGCCGTTTAAGCTGTAGCCAGAGAAATAGAAATTTCAAAGTTAAAATTTGAATTTAAAATCCGAAATTTGATACTGTAATTTTTTAATACCCAGTGTCACCCGCACTTTCAATATAAAGTTAAAAACATCCCAAACGTCAAAATCCAATAATTCCTTTAATCTGTAGCCCGTGAAATAGAAATTTGTTGAGTGAAAATCCATTAAGGCGTTTGGACCCGTTATTTTTAACATAACCCTCCTTCTGAAGCAGTCGGGAAAAGACTGATCATTCTAGTGAAATCAAACAGACTATTTTTCCGGCTAAATGATCGTACTTTCCAAAAATATTATTTTTGGGCATTGTTATGCAGGGTGTAAAATGTATCAAAAATATTACATTAAAGCTAATTTATGGCTGACGTTATAGTAGTAGTGCTGGGGTGGCGAAGCCTGGTACCGGGGGCACATATGAACATTTCTACCGACCCCGTAGTACCAACAATGTACTACTCCACGAGCCATCTACTCGAGTCAATTGTTTTCCATGGACATCTTCATATGAAGGACAACTAGTTACTACGTTATAAAAATTTCGTTGAATTACGCGATGTAGTTCAAAAGTTATTAAACAAAAATTTTTATAAAGGATATTAGAATGAAACTACATCTTACCTTTGCCTTAGTTTTTTTTTATGATTGTGCTGTTTGACAGTCCCCGTGTTTTCTATCCCTCCCATGATGTTGTTTATTGCTTCCCCAACAACCATTTTGATGCTGAAAAACAAAACAGAACCGTTAAAAAAATAAATATGAAGATATATCCGTTGCCACTAGTGCCAATGAAAATTTTCACAAATATTAATATGTTGTTTTTGTTTTCCGCCCAGTGAAAAGATTTAAACCAAACTTTATGGGATTTGATTCAACATGTCATGCTTTCTTTTAAAAAAAATGGCAAAATTAGATGCTCTATGTATTGCTAAAGCTTATAATGGCATCTCACCAAAGGGATGCATAAAATTTTTTCTTCGATGAAAGAACGAAGATTTTTACCTCTTCAAACATTTTGACGACAAAAATATTGTTCAAACGTTAGCACTGTTTGAACGATTACTAAATATAATAGTTCCCACTTTTTGTTACTGGAAAAATACACTATATTAATTAGCGACTGCTAAGTTATAAAGTGTATAACACATTATTGCTGACTTGTCTTTCATTATTTTTCTACCAGCGTTGTGAAAGTGCGTGCGTGCAGAAAAGTAAAAATGTCACCCGTATTAAGTAACTTAAAAAATTGCAATAAATTTATTTTTTATGCCATTTCCTTTGAAGTAGCTGACATTCTGATCACTTGTAGTAGGCGCGGAATCAACTAGCGGCTACTTAGTACATGAAATTTTACAGTTTTTTTTATTATGTAGGTTTTTTACGTGATAACCCTGCCGGTGTTAAATTTAATCTCATTGTTTGTAATACGTCATTGTCAACATAATTGAAATCTAGATGTAACATTCTGAAAGCTGATTGAATTTGATAATTAATTAAGTCGATAACTGGAGCTGGTTCCCAGTGACCTGGTCGAAGTAACTCTGAGTAACTCTGTAACTCAGCAGTGCTCAGCACTAATTCCGTTCCTCTGCACGTTGTATTTCCTTCCATCATTTCTAGAGCAATTCGGGAGCATATCACTCTCAAACCAAAAACTATTAGAATGCTGCCCGGAAGAGAAAGATCTATCAGGCAACAACGAAATTATACGTAGCAGGTAAAGTAACCTCAGCGATCGAGTAGAACAAAGCAACTTGTCAAAGTCAACCTGTCAAGAAAGCACAGCTCAAATTTAAATAAAGTTATATACGTTTCTGAGGTGGAAAGTTTGAATAATGCCATACCAAGCGACATTTTAGAAACTACAACAGAAGGGATGCTGATAATGCGTCGTCCGCCATAAATCTTCAACATGCCAGCAACTGCTCTTTTGTTATTAACATTAATAATAAATTTGATTATGTTTTTTCAGTTTTTGTTATCAAGATATATGATTTCAAGTATTATAATATACTGTTGTTTTTCTTGTTAGGCGCTGGTAGACAAAATGTTGTCGCTAACTCTTGCAGAAAGTCTTTTCCGCACGCGACTGCAGTTGGCCGAACGATGTGGAGCGGAAAAGTGTCACTTTCCGCACTGGTTAGGAAAATAACTAATGACTTCCCGCGCCTACTGGCGTGACTTTTTTTCTGATGTACTCGTATGTACACCACGAAACACCAAGTCACTCATTCCGTTGGCCTGTCTATCGGTCTATCCGCAAATCCTTGGCCCGTCTATCACTTGGAAAAGTACTGCTGGATTTTTACTACTATGTCAAGGACTAAAAAGCTTTGTAGTTTTTGAAATTTTGAAAATCAGTCTAGTGGCGGCGGGAAAAAATGCCAAAAACTAAAAAAATAAAAGTCGCTCAAATTTCGGTTTTTTGAAGTTTGGGAGAGTGGACCTGATTATTTTCGAATGTATATCGTGACCCAAAAGACATTTTATTCTCGGTTTTGTAGACAATAAAAGTAACTTATACTATTGCGAGGAAAATTCATGCTGATCCTATTTGTTGAAGTGATCTTCCCTGAATATATAGTTCTGAAATTTTCTAGGATGCACCAATATATCATAAAACTCCAGAAAATCTTCAACGTTTGTTCAATCATATACCCCATTTTCAATTAACATTAATCAAGCCCTATACGCAACATAACCTAAAAGCTCGTCAATTTTGCACCGATTATCAAGCTATAAAAATATAGCCTGAACCGACGTTAAACGCACTTCCCTGGGACGACAAGGTTCAAAGTTGAACTTCGGTTAAACCGGGTTGGTACAACCGGTCATATAAATCTTTTTTGTTGAGAAAAAATAGATACCCACATTTTTTTACTATTCTTATTTTACAATCTTTTTCGAAGACACTTCATAACCACCGAAAATTGACATGTACGAATAGTGTGAAAATGAGATATTATGTTTTTTGGATACTATCACAAAACCATGTCACTCATTTCCGTCGGTCTGTCCTTGGCTCACGTAGCGCTTGGAAAGTACTTTGGTGTTTTTGAAAACGGATTCAATGACAGAGAATGTCGAAAACGAAAAAAAATCGCTCAGACTCGGTTTTTTGACCTTTCAGGGGGTCCCAATCATTTATGTAAGAAAAAAATTGTTTTCTTCCAACCCTGGTAATTCTACGCATCTGTTAGAAATATTTCACACGTCAGAGATTTTCCCGTAGATTTGCTCTTAAAACAAATATTTACAGACGCGAATCGTACCTCGGTCGCAGGTCTCCTTCCTTTGTGAAGCAAATCCTGTCTTCATAGCTAGTACACTCGATCTCGAGTTGTATAGTTGTAGTCGCCGTTCTTGGCGAGTCAAAGTAAGACTAGCAGTATCCCTTTATAAAGCTCCATCTCCCTCATACATACACACATGCAAACTACCCCTGTATGTGAACGTCTGTTCGATAAGCTCAAAGACATACGTTTTTTAGTTGTGTGTCTCCGTCTCGAAAACTTTGTCGTTACGATTGAGTGCCCTTCAATCATATCTGTCAGAGTGGCAACTTACTTGACATCGGCGTGCAATTCGAGTTGTCCTGTTATCAATCTTCAATGTAAAATTGTACAATATCCAGAAATACGATCAATGGAGAAGGCCGACAGCTCATGCTAAATTTACTAGAGCATTTCCAGGAAGAAAACGAAAACAGCGGTCCCATGTTACCCACTTCATGCATACTGGAGAGAGTAGCAGATGCACTAAAGATTAGGCTGCGCAGTGTTCGCCCATGATACGGAGACTCGATCTGTTTAATTATTTCATATCGCTTTGATGACGTCACCGCCAAGAACGGTGACTAAAACTATAGCATGGTGATTCGATAAGCACATACGAAGTAGATGCGACGATTCTTGAAGTCTAATTTTATGAGGTTACCTGATTTTGTGAGGCATTATTGTACAGGGTGGTCCATAAGTCCTTTGAGCTCGACAAAAAGGAATAAAACCAAACTAGCTACATTATGAAGAATTATTATATTTTGTTATCATCTTTATTGAATGGGAATTATGTTTTAAAAATCACATTGTCTAAATGCAATCCATTACGATCACGGCACTCATATAAACGACGTCTAAAATTGTCGATGACTGCGCGGCAAGTCAACACTGTAATGCTTGCCATTTCTCTTCGGATATTTTCTTTCAGGACATCAACTGATCGCGGAGTGGTGTCGTACACTTTACTCTTGAGGTAGCCCCTTAAAAAGAAGTCCATTGGGGTCAAATCTGGACTACGTGGTGGCCAGGAAGTGTCTCCTCTTCGAGAAATTACTTTGCTGGGAAAAAGTTGACAGACGACGGGCATAAAAGTGTTGGAGGTGTGGGCAGTTGCTCCGTCCTGTTGAAACCAGGTCTGCGTGTTATAGCCTGGAAAATTCTGCAACGCTGGTGTCAAAAACTCTTCTATCATTGCTACATACCGCTCCGAAGTAACAGTTAATGCGCGACCTCTGTCGTCCTCAAAAAAATAAGGGCCTACGATGCCATGCGCTGACATAGCAGCCCAAACTGTAACTTTAGGGCTGTGTAAAGGCTTCTGATGCTTACGCCTTGGATTTTCGGGGCTCTAATAACGGCAATTTTGTTTATTTACATGCCCGTTTAAATGGAAGTGAGCCTCGTCCGAGAACAACACATTATTGAGCGAAGAAAATCGATTCAACATTTCATTCGCAAAGTTTAGTCTCTGAATAGCGTCATTATCTTTTAATTCCTGCACTAACTGAATTTTGTAAGCGTGCAGACATAAATCTTTCCTTAAAATCCGCTGTAAAGATGTTCTGGGTACGTTTAGTGCACTGGAACGCTTACGAGTAGACTGGGTAGGATTTTGACGAACAGACTGTGCCACAATGTTGATGTTTTCTTCAATACGAGTTGTCCTTGGTCGACCCCACCGCTGTTTATCTAACGTCGAACCAGTCTCTTCGAACTTAGCAACCCAGTTCTTAATCGTTTGAGCTGTTGGACACTTTGTAAAATTGTGTAAATTGTGGTATTCTCGATATTTACGCCGCGCAATGGTTGCCGAATCATTATTTTGATAAAACGCGCGCACACAAAAAGCACGATCCGCTCCAGTGAAACACTCCATGGCGACTGAATTCCCAGACACTGAAGATACTGCCCCCACCTCGCCCGCGCCGCTCACGCTCACCCGTTAAATTTTATTCAAATTTGAAATTTCAAAGGACTTATGGACCACCCTGTATAATATTCAAGTACGTATCACGAACTATTATAATCAGTTATCAAACAGTTATCTTTTGGTAGTGGAAAGTTTCCTTCCATGTTAACATTGGAAAGATTTTACCTTTATATAAAAAAAGATGACGTACATTTGATGGATAATCGTAGACATCTTACTTTGTGCTCCTCTTTTTCTAAATTGCTGGAATATAGATTTTTGGATCGACTGCTGCAGTTTGTTGAGGAAAACAAGCTAATCATTGAGCGACAGCATAGCTTCCAGGTTAGTAAATCCACAAACTCTGCTATCCATACATTTACGTATGTACGATGGCGTCAAGTGAAAGACGTGCTAATAGTTCTGTTACAAAATGTTGCAAGCGTTGTGGTGTTATCGCGAAAAGTAGTCCGCAATGTGCTAATTGTAAAACTGTCATACATGCGGGATGCGTCAAGTACATGAAAAACCTGCAAAAGATTGATGATAAATCGGTTATCTGTTGTTCTATTGACGACCCCTCAGAAGAAACAATCAAATCAATGGAGGACGAACAGATCGACGAGGATAGCGACATCTCATTTTGCAGTGTCGGAGAAATGATTGATGTAGATATAAGTGAGAAAGACAATATATTACTAAGGGAACTAATCAGACATAAGAATTTGATTATCAAAACACAACAGCAAACCATTAAAAGTTTGCTTGACCAAGTATCAACTTTATCAAAGATATTGGAACAGACATCGCCATCTGTTGCCGATATTAACAGGCAACCAATTGTATCGTCATGTTATCAATACGGAAAACACAAGACATCTACCAACAAGTACAGTGATGTTATAAAGAAACCATCCAGTTCATCAATTCAAAAGCCAGTCACATCGAACGCAGCCAATAATACTGGCAACGCTGTAACGAGGCAGCAAGTGGCACTTGAAGTCGAGCAGGCGCTGTCGTTAAATTGTGCTGCAGTACCGATAGAAACGTCCGTGTCCACTTTGTAGCGAGAGTACGTGGCAGTTAGTTGATCGACAACGCAGAAAACGCAATCTAATAATTGGGAATGGGTCCGACAGCTGTCCGGTTAAGGGCGTTGAAAGAAAAGTTGCGTTGCATGTCAGCCGAATTCATCCGAAAACGAAATTATGTGAGATGGAGTCAATGGTTAAGGCTAATTTCCCTGAGGCTATTGTTGAATGTATTACTTCAAAATATCCGGATATTTATTCGTCATTTAAGGTAACTACATCAGATAGTAACTTTAAAACTGCCTTAAACGTATCAATATGGCCAAAAAATATGTGTATAAATCGTTTTTTACAGAAACGAAGAGTTTTACCGACATCGACATAGCCTTCCAGTCTAATCTAATACTGCTTAATGTTCAATGCTTAAATATTGACAAAGTCAATCAGCTACATGTTATGGTATCTGACTATGCAAGAGTGAAGTTCTTCTGCCTAACTGAAACTTGGGCTACAGCTGAATCACTTAATAATTTTGTTATTGAGAATTTTCAGTTAGTTAGCTCATATTTTAGATCGTCGTACAAAGGCGGTGGCTTAGCGATTTATTGTAGAGATGATGTTGTTGCAAAACCTATTGACGTATCTCAGTTTTCACTGGATAAGAATATTGAGTTGTGTGCCATTCAATTCTCAGATGGTGGTATACGTAGCATCATCATTTTGTGCTATAGATCTCCCTCGGGAGATATGAAAATATTCCATGACAATCTGAATAGGGCTCTTGTGAATGCACTGTCTGAGTTTGGCTTGCATCCACAGGTAGGTTGGCCAACAAGGATTGGGCGCACGTCTATCACAACGATAGACCAAGTTTTCACCAACTTCAATGATAAATGTTTGAATTGCGTTGTTGATAATGTAATATCTGACAATAGAACAGTACTTATAGAAATTATGGAATGTCTTCAAGCTGAGGATGCAGTAAAAGAAACAGTTAAAAGGGTTTTTGATACCCGGTCTGTTCAAAACTTCGTTTTAGACTTAAGTAAGGAAAACTGGTCACCACTGTATAGTTACCGGGATATAAATAATGCATTTGAGTACTTCTTTCGAGTGTTTGACTATCACTTCCAAATACATTTCCCACTGCGTAAATGTCTGATTAAAAACAACAGCAAGAAATGGGTCGATGAAATGTAAAGTTGTCGAGTTCATGCTTGCGTGAATAGCATATGTTGTCAACAATTATCCCTGAGTACAGACAACATTATCTAGATGCAAAAATCCCAACACACCGCCAAATGCATGCAATTAATACGAGGATTAGTGAGGACTTCTATATACCACCCTATAGAGCTCAAATTATGTGTAAGTCCCCAAATATTAATGAACTAAAAATGCTTAAATGCCTTTGGAAATAAAGAATTGCCACAATCTAAAGACATTTAAGAATCTCCTGAACGCAATTTAATTGAAAATAGCTTTTATATTGTGGAAGAATATTGTGATATATGCCGTTAAATCTAATGTTTTACTATTTGACTGTTTTTTTGTTAGATATAGGTCTTTTAGATTTAAGTTAAAAATATCTTCCTATACAATGTTTCTTATCAAGAGGAAATAAATACATATTCACATCAGAGAGCTCCACAGAAATGAGGCTCCCGAGTACGGATACCTCATTGCTGCAATCCGAGGAAATTTGTTTTCATGAAATGTAATTGCTCTAATGGTTCTCACAATACCGTATTTTTGGTGGCATTGCACTACATAGAAAATTGTACTAGAAGTTGCTTCAAACACATGGGAAGTATAGAGTCAATCAACCTGACGCCATTTTTATCACGCATCAGTAGATTGCTTTATTAACGAAACTATATACAACAGATCATGCCTTATTTTGTCTTCAAATGCAATATCCATAATACAATAATTTTCTCTCAATATGACCAATTTAAAATTAATACTCATGGATCTAACAAAGCTTTTACTTCTAGATATCACATTAATACTGAAGTGAAAATCATCTATCTTTTATAACAGTATGTAGTCCACAAGCAATACTGATAGTCTACAATTCACATTACAGGTGTGCCCGAGAACCAGTTAAGTCTATATCCAAAAGTCAAAACTGGCAAAATTGTGGAAATGATAATTACCACACATCCTATCCCTTACAGCACTGCTGTCCTGTCTCCCCTGGGTAAGTCAGACCACGGTGTTGTGTAGGTTAGGTTTCGGTAAGAACCCGCTGTGGCATCATAAACTCGCCCATGTCGCAAAATTTGGCATTATGGACATGCCGACTGGGATGCGGATGCGTCGGTAGTCTGTTTATTGATAACCGAATATATCCAGATTATGATGGTATATTCCTCATACAGTGAAACAGCCTAAACGAGGGTCCCACGGCTGGTTCAACAAATCGTGCGACACTTCTCGCCAGCAGAAAATCAAGTCACACAGAACCTTCTTACAAAACTCCACTGTAGAGAACAGACAAGCCAACGTCGACTCCAGAAACAAATATAACGAAGCGGTTCGCAAGGCCAAAAACCAGCACGATACAAAAGTTAGGCACAGGGTCATGTCGCAGCGTAATGGCAGTCGCTCTGGCTGGACGCTGGCCACGCAGACTGAAAGGAACTTGTCACAGAGTAGCCTTCCACCACTTTTGTGTCAGGATGGAACGATTGTAACCGACTCAAAGGCTAAGGCGAAAGTACTTGTCAAGATCTTTGCTGCCAACTCCACCATGGACCTCTCTCTATGCGGGAAGTAACATTCAAGCATAAGACTGCATGTCCGTCGACATCAACTGGTTTGGACTTGGTTCCTGCCGTTGTATCAAAGAAGTGTGCAGCGGAGCTCTGCAGATCGGTGGCTTACTTTGTCTCTCGCCGCAAGATATCCATCGTAATTGACAGGTTCTCCTCTTCATCGCACGACGTCAACACGGGTGTTCCCCAGTGATCGGTCTTAGCTCCGGTTCTGTTCATATTACATATCAGCGACTTCCTTTCCTGTACGATCAACCGAATCCACAACTTCGCTGATGACAGCACTCTACCTGCAGGAATTCAGAACGACAGGCCGATCTCTGCCGGTGAGATGGAAAAAAGAGGACTAGCGGCGACTACCTCTCTGACGAGGTTTTCACTGCTGGGTACGCAAACAATCTTGTACAATTTAATGCTTCCCAAACACAGTACTGTATCTTGACGAACAAAAAGCGTACTAGCGCTCATCCGGTTTCGATGGATGGCCGAGTTCTGCCAAAGAGATCGCCGAGGATTTGATCTGGCATGAACACATCTCATTAATAGCGGCAGTTGCTGGGAAAAAGCTAGGCCATTTGTTTAGGGCTTAGAAGTACTTTTCTCCGCATGACAACCTCACTCTATACAAGGGCCAGATAAGACCTAGCCTCGAATATTACTCATACGTTCGGGATGCTGCCGCCCCGACATTATTTATGCTCGATGCTGTCCAGAGGAGGGCTGTCCGACCGATCGATGACTCTCCTCTAACAGACAGTCTCGGGGCCCTTTCGCACAGGCGGGCCGTCGGCGATCTAGCTCTTTTCTACTCTCTTCTACCACTAAACCATCCCATTCTAATCGTCTCGAACTTCGTACATTAAGAACTGGCCGGTACGACCGCTCTTTTGTCCCGAGGGTGTCGATATTGTGGAACAATCTACAAGAGGAAGCTTTTCCCAGTTCTACTAACCTGGGGCAGTTAAAAAATCTGATTAACAAAATTTCTTTGGGATCCCTCAAGGCAGCCGCGGTGTCTTGGCATTTAGACTTCTGCCTGCGCGGCTGCTTCGGTATAACAAAATATTTTTCGTGATGTGGAAATAAAATACCAAAATAACTAAACTGAATTTCGAAATTTCTCGTGATAACTGCTCTCAATACATGGGACGTAAGAATATTATCTCGAGCATCAAATGTTTAAAATCCTTCCCTGTGGCATGGGAAGTAAGATAACTAAAAATGTTCCAAAAACTACATATCCAATATTGTAATACATATCTCTTGGCTCCAAGCTCTTTCTGCTAGATACACATACACACACGTGTTTAGCACCTATCATAAAACCCAAAGTTCATACGGGAAAAGTATTCACAGAAGGCAATTTGCTTAAATCCGGAATATAAAAATAGAATAACACACTTAACAAGAAGGAAGCAAATTGTGTCTATCGAGTTCCACTTTCATTTCCACGAATTATATATATTTTTGCATCGGCAAGAAAACTAAAAAAAGGAATTTGCTGGAGAGATATTACAAAGAACGTATGGTCTTTTGATGCTGTCGCTGTTATTTATACAGGATGTATCAAAACTAAGTGTCAAAGTGGCTACGAGAATTTCACCTGAAAGCTCATCTCATTGGCAATTTCAGTGCGTAGATTAGTAGTAGAATAGTTTGACGATAACACCCACAGTCGGTCCCAGAAAACATTTTTTTTAACTCAAATCCGGCACCACGTTTGTCCCCGATTTCTTGAAACGCATATCCGAATTTAGGCCTCAATTTGCCTAGGTTTCTTTCAGTGTAACAACGACAAGTGAAAATGAAAATTCTGCTCCACAAAGTTTTATATTTTTAGGTTTAGATTATTTATCTTCAACAACCGATGCATATCTACGATCTCCATAAAGGTTCGTTTCCTTGGTAAATCCGACCCGGAGATTCCGAATCTGATGTCAGTTTGTTGGACCCACAGAAACTATCAAACGACGCATTTCAGACCCCTCATATTCCAAGATTTTTTTTTACATAATGTTAAAAAACCGATAAAATGTCAACTTGTTGACTAGATAGTTGGTAGTGTGCAAACAGTTCATTCCGTGCCTGCTATAAGTGAGCAAAACTTGAGCAATAGCTAGTTCCTAGTTGACAACTTATAGGAGAACCCACATAATGTCAAAAAAACGACATAATGTCACTTTTTTAAAATATGGACAATGTAGCAGTACTCGAGGCTAAGTTTTTATCTGGGCCTTGAACAGGGTGAGGGGGTTATGCAGAGAAAATTACTTCTTAGTCCTAAACAAATAGCTTAGCTTTAACCCAGCAGCTGTGTATGACGAAATGTGTACGTGCCGTTATCTCGTCAAAACCGGATGAACGCTAGGACACTTCTTGTTAGTCGAGGTACAGTACCGTGTTTCAAAATCAGATTCGCGGGAGACAAGTCATTTTGACATTATCTCAGCCCTTCACAGTTTTCACTTGCATCATGCTGAATAGATGAAGCTTCTGGCGTTAGTCATTTTTTAAGGCTGAATCAAAGAACAAACGTCATGTGAAACTAACATGTCTGACAAAAACAAAATAGATGAGTAGAACCTTAAAATAGCAACCTAAATACTATAATTACGATTTGTTGATCGTCAAAAATAAACATTTAGGCCATGATAACAATCACTACATTGCATCTATAATGGTAAACATCATATTTGCAAACTTGTCATGCACAACGATTTTATGAAACTCGCTGTGTATATAAATAGAGATATTTGGAAATCCGTGTTTCCTTTGCAAAAAAGCTCTAAATGGCTTTTACGATCAGTTAAATCACTACTACATAGTATACACTATACTACGTATTATAAACTACAATAATTGCTATGACTGAGCTGTGGTCAACAGAAATATCTTGAAAACATCTAATTTGCGAAATAGGCAACCCTACAGAATTAACCTTATTTTGACGAATGAATTAACTACAAAAACGCTTCAGCTTCGTGGAAGGCCTTTATAATCCGCCGGTCGGTGAAATTCACCTTGGGAGACATCTGCATTATAGTTTGGAAGCCGATCGTAAATCGCGTACTGATACGATACGATAAAAACTAGTCACACCTGACTTAAGATTTGGCCAGTTTTTAACATTCCATGTCAATAAGCAATGTAACCAAAACTTTACGGTCTGCTCTTGGACTACAATTACTTTTTTTTATACTTGAATCTATATGAAGGCCTAAACACCCATGGGTACCATAGGGCTATAGATAGGAGATACAGAAGAAAGTGGGGACGCCACACGGACTCTATCGAGGGTACACGTGCTCATGCAACACGCACACATTCTGGCCACACCTTAGAGATCCGCCGGGTGGTACCTCCTCGTTCGACAGTCAGAGACCACCATAGCTAAGAGAAAAATTCTTTTGGGACGGGATCCAAATCCGCACAGCGCCTGATCATGCCCAGTTATTTTGAAATTAATATTTATTATTATTATTAATAGACCTATAACATTTACCACTACGCCACCGCTGCTGACGAAGTTTTACTGGTATCTAAAAACAGCGATCTATGTGCGGATTGTCCTTGGATACCGAGCCGGTGTTGCCAAACTGCCTTAAAATATTTATAAAATGGTACATTTACACTAAGCAAAATGGAGTCCAGTTCGTTTCACAGTTCCTCACCATGAATAAATATCCAAACAAAAGTAAATTTGAACAAAAAATGTGTTCACTACAAGTGATGGTCAATGAATTCATCCAAGGAAGATCATCTATTTGGCAACAACTCATTTATGTCCGACTAAATGAGAACAGCTGTGTTTAGATGCCATGAGCTTTTGTGGATGCCATGTTGCTGGAGTCATCTCTTATTTCTCTCTAATTTTATTCAACTTGTCTAACTGTCTTCTCTTTAATAACTGTGTGGGCAATGCTTTGGGGTATTTTAAGGTATATGAGATTGTTGATTTCATCAGAACAACTCTGTGCAGCATTATCTGGCATTATCAGTTCATGTCCCCAAACTAAAAATAATAACCAATAAATCATTATGAGGCTACTCTTAGATCAATGGAGCTAAAAATAGTGTAATAGAATAGCATCTTTATCTAAGGATAATAGTTTTAAATGCAGTTACTGACAGATCTTGTCAAAGGGTTAGGTGCATACAGATTTTTTTCTGTACACCTCACTGCCTGCAACACAAAATCCTATTCAGAATAGAGAAATGTTAGTTTGAGCCTTCTGCCAATTTAAGTGAAAAGTTGGTATTAAATTCATGACCTAAACAAAAGATTTACACAAGAGAAAAAATTTAATCAAGTGTGAAGATGATGCTTAAACATTTTTCAGACCATTCATCACTTTAAACCTTGAAGTTTCTGAACCCAAAATGTTCCTTTTCATCACTTATTGATAAAAGTTAAGAAAACTCAGTATCTCTGTCTAATGGGGTAATTTGGGAAGCTGATTTTGGCTACAGCAATCAAAAAAGTTTTGTCAAGTCATATTGGAATACAAACTGTTTAGGCACCTATCTCAGCAACAATCTGATATTAGATTCATGGTATATACATATTTTGCAATTTACCCAAGTAACCAGATTTAGTCAAGATTGAAGACATGCAAGGATTGTCAAAATTAGTACAACATTAGTGTTCCCAGGCAGTGTATGCAAAATTTCCGCTATTATCAAGCAATATAATAAGCAAACCAAACTTGGTACTGTTGGGAATTTAGGATGCTGCTTTCATCTATGGCCACCCAAAAAGTGCTAAATTACTGCAGCCCCATTTGGAGGACCACCAACCTCAGTGTATGAGTATACTCTATTTCACAAGTATCCATCACACTTTGACATTTACTGAGGTGAACAGCTGCTCAGCAAGTGACATTTTTGTGTTAGCCTGCAACATTGGCAATAATGAATCAGGTATAAATCTAGTAAAACATGTTTGTAGCATTTTGTTTTTTGTATGCAATTTTCTAAATAAAAGAGCTGTTAGCAAGTATAAAATGAATCTGTAGCATACAAAAAACCAAAAACAAAAGACAGCTGTGACTACCTGACCTTGATGGATCCGTCAGAATTATGTGTCCTGTGCTGATATCAGGAATTTTGAGATATTACTAGATAATCAGCTGTCATTCTATTATGATGGATAATCGCGAAATAGAGTATAAATTTGATATTATATTTGTGGTATAACCATTCAACTTACCTACCCAAAAAATGGAATTTGGTCTAGATTGAATATGCAAAAAAATTTGTGATTTCTCATGAATCATACCCCACATGTAGAATATTAGCACACCTAAGCTATAGCTTGTTACTAATAAATAACATTGCTTTAAAATACACTAAGCCCAAAATACTGTTTGGGGTCTTGTGATGGAAGGTTTGAAAATTTAAGCATTTGTCAGCTTTGAAAACAATGATTTTAACACATCTTTTAAGCACTGGGCATATTTAGGGTTTTTCAGACCTTGAATCTCCTATAACTGTATAACTTTATAACTTTATAATAAATATTAAAATAAACCTTTTTTACAAAATGTCCCAAAAAAACTTAGAAAAGCTGTGTAGCAAAAAATATTACAATTTGAATATCTGTATGAAGAATTGTTTAAATGAGTTTGCACAGGGTTAACGCCCAGCAATACCTTGATGTTGAAGGACATGAAACTAATATGAAAATGAAAAATATGAGCTAGAAAACTTCCCCTAAGAATGCAAGGTTTTTGCTCATCTATAATAGAAATTCATTCAGAATGATTAATAAGAAAATGGGGAAAATGTCACCAACCAAAAAAAAATATTATTACTCCTTTCTATAAAAGGTAAACAATATTATTATTTATTCACACCGGCGATGACGAATAAATATTGCAGATTATTTATGAATTTAATGTTGACAGCTCATTCCCACTTGCCAATATGAATTAGAAATTATTCCCCACATTTTAGCCTCCAGATTAATGCATTGTCTAGACGAGACTGAACGTAATATGAGTACAAAAAGACTCAAGAACACAGAGCTCACTACAAAAAAATTTAAAAAACAATCAAAATGTCTTCTATAAAATAACCTAATTATAAACATAATTTAAAAATAGAATTTGACATAACGTGACAGCCATGAGCTCCAGAGATGGGAAAATATGAAAAATGCAAAGAAATTACAATAAATAGGTAGCTCATCCGAATTAGTACGGTATAGTGTCACAAAAACACCCTCACCTTTATGTAAAAATGTATATCCACCCAAAAAGTTTCAGCCTTAATGTGCTCACGAAAAACTACGTATAAACTATAAAACTGTACAAAACACTGTTCCTAATATCACGTCCATCAATGTCCAAATATTTCACTTCACATGGTGGTATTTATCACCTTTTATTCAACATTTTAAAGAGGCAAAAGTGCAGAAATGTCTACAGTCCGCCATCTTTTTACAGTTTAAAAATAGTTCAAGACATTGGAATTACAAGAAATATTTAAATTTGTTTTTTTTGCCTGCATATATCTTTATCTCATCTTTCAGCTACTCACAATAACCGAATTAACAGATTTTGTACAAAATACTTGTTTGTTGGTTGGGTATTTTTCGGAAATTTCAGGAATGACTCATTATTTTGACACAGAACAATCACTGTACAAAAAAGTGACAGGTGAGTGTCATTTACTCTATCTCGAGGTAAGTATAATCAAATCCAAGCGAATAACCAAAATTTCTGTGTTATGTGCCGCGGTTATAATATGGTTCAAGATGACACACGGGTTGATGACGTCAGTTACACGAATCGCTTGAACGCGTTGGTTTTAACCGCGGTTTTGTTGCAAGTTGTTTATTTTAGAAACGCGCGTATATAATCTCTGATTATTTTTATTATCACTTAATAATCGGTGCTTTTTCGTCTACAACTGTATATGGAAAGTTTAAATAAGAAACCTTTCATAATATTCATGGGAGAAATGTTTTTTTCAGATTTTTTTTTTAATGATGGAACCATGGCTTTGTAGCTATGATATTTTTCAATTCTATAAATTTTTCCGCATGTCAAAGAAAACATTTATTGATTCAGCAGAAATGAAAAAAGAAATTAGCAAAACCGTATACAGGTGGATATCATCTAGTGAGTTTATATGGCCATATTTTAATATTCTTGTGGTATATGGCTACACAGGATACTTTGTTAAGCATAGGAACTACATTTAAAGTGTCCCCAACAACCGTAATGAGTATAACTAATAAGGTGCTCCACTTTATGGTAAAACTGAAGTCAGCCTGTATCATTTTTCTCAAAAATGAAGCTGAAGTACAATAACAATATCCAATACCCGGCAAAATTTTAACTTGTCACATTTCAAATAATAACCAGAAATATAAAACTACTCTTGAGTTGGGTAAAACCACAATTTTGCGGTGATAACTATGACATCTAACAGCTGATTCGTGACGTCACGGATCTTATAACCAAACTGATAACTACACTCGCTTGAACGGATTGGTAAATACCAACCCAAAATGGTAAATACCATTTCCATTTGGTTATCCGCTTGAATTTGATTTATGACGCAAGGTCTTAACAGTTTTAAACCACTAATGCGGGTCCCGATTCTTCCAACATTGTGTACAAGTACAACGTCGTTTATTGTATGCCACACGTCCACACGAGAGTTTGCGAGGCAAAGGAATGCGGGCAAAAAATACGGGATGTTGCCGGACGTATATCTTTTCGCGTAAAACATGGAAATATGCGCTGATAGTGTGACTGTAATTATTATGAAATATTATAGAGCAAATATTATATGATATATGAGATTTTTTTATATATATATATACATATAGACAAAATGTACTACTTATCATTTGAGGAGTACTATTGTGAAAAATGTCATATATAAATATACTAAGCACAAGAAAAATCTAGGATTACGTCACATCTTGGCAACTCAGTAGCGCATCGTCCACCTGACTGGTGGATACTGGGGCCATGGTGGCAAGTGGGCGTTACCTGTAGCTCCATAGGCGTGGAAGCAGGGCATTTGGTAAACGGGTAAACAGTATTCAAAGCGTTGCATTGTCTACTTGCGTTACTGAATTATTTGTGTCAATAATGGAATCGAGGAAAGGTAGAGTTATTCACAGCCAGGCGAGAGAAGTAATAGCCAAAGTAATAAATGGATGTGATGAGGAAGCCTCGAATAGTGTTCTCGTTCACCCCGAAATGAAGAGCTCCAAATCAGGACAAGCGCTGTCTTCTACTGGAAAAAGAGGCCTCGTCCTTCATTAATTGAGAAGTCAGACAAGGCGGATTTTCGCGTCATACGCAAGACGGTAGAAAAATTCTATTGCCAGTTCGAGGTGGTGCCAACATGTCGCAAATTGCTGGTAGAAGTCCGTAATGAAATGGTCTTTCCATATAGCGAAGAAACTTTGAGGCGGCTGTTGAAGGCAAATGGGTTTTGCTGGTGCAAATGCCACAATAAAAGGAAAATTTTGACGGAGAGACCTAACATTTTACACTGGAGGTTCAAGCATTTGCGAAGCATAAAAAAGTACCGGGAAGAAAGAAGGCACATCATTTATTTGGATGAAACATGGGTCAATAAAACGGCTTAACAGTAAAAAAATGTTGGCAGAGTGAAGAAGTTGAGGCTGTTGTAAGCAACATAAGTTCAACAGGTAATAGACTTCCTAAATAAATACATTTTTTTTATATAAATTATCCATGTTTATTTTCAGGACGGCTAATCGTTGTTCATGCTGGTTCGCAAGATGGCTTTATTCCGAACGCCTGTCTCATTTTTAAAGCTGGCCAAGCTACTGAGGATTGCCATGGTCAAATGAACCAGGTAAATTTCACACGATGGTTGACTGAAAAGCTCTTTCCTAATATTCCTCCAAATAGTGTGATAGTATTATATAATGCCCCTTATCACTCAATTTTAGAAGACAAACCACCAACAAAGTCATCGTTAAAACGGAAAATAGTAGAATGGTTGGTCAAGAAAGGCATACCTCATGATCCTAGTTTGAGAAAAATTGAGCTGTATGAGATTGCTTGTTTACACAAGCCTCCACCTGACTGTAAGAATTATAGAATTGATCACTGGCGGATATAGTGGGGGGCGCGGAGGGCTACCTCCCCCCCCCCCAGGCATCTGACATTTACTTTTGCAATCTAACACCATTGTGTTACTTTCTGTCACATCATGGTGACAGAGGCATACTAACTATAAGTTATAGCTATAGGAACTGAGCATTATGATTTTTTGGTATCCTTTGATATTCCAAATGCTGTCCCTCTTTGACATCACTTGTTTACAACACAACTCTTACGACTTATACGTATATACGAGAATTGTGACTTGTGACAAATCTAAGTCTGGGTAATATATTAGCTATACAATTGCACTTAAAAAGTGATTTATGATCTGTTTGTTGTTTAATAGTAATTTGAAAAGTGTGTAAAGCTTGACTGATTCTGTTCGGGGTTGGTGTTGCAGCGAAGCACTATGTTAGATGAATACCTCAACTGAAAATAGACTTTTGTTTAGCGGTGCGCCTGTGGCCTGTCTAGAAACTGCGTCGATCGATGCTGAAAATCAATACCACACGTCTCGCATCTCTTCTCGTCTATGTGTTTATTTATGTTGCTATATTGAATTCGTTTAAATCTCAGAGCTGCTGCTCTATACGTGAATATGTACCCTGAATTCCCGTACTTGTTTAGTACAAACATACATTATCAAAATAATTACGATCTAACTGATATTGTTTTTTCCAAGGATTTCCAACAGTTCTACATGCGATCGACACCAGTTCGAAAACTGAGAAAACAACTATGCCGTAAATCTAAGTTCGACAACGAAAGTCTGAAAAATAACTGTAACATCTATATTCTATACTGAATTTCAAAAACTCTCACCCCTACTGAGCGAGGCCGTGGCAAATGCTTGTTCCGGAAGTTGTTGTATCCAGCATACAACTTCTTCCCGTACAAGTGGTTGTACACGCGTTGAGGGATACCTCAGTAACGATTGCCGGGTGGCGGTACAAGTCCGCCAACGGGCCACTTTACGTCTATTTAATATCATTTACACGCAAAAAGAAGGTGGTAGACAAGGATCAGTCGACCGAGGCGGTACCACCCTATAGCTTTTCCCAGGGTGTCATATATGTGTCCGCATGTTTCCACACCTAAGCTATGATTATCTTCCAAAACAAAGAAATTAATGATGATGGATCCCTCGAGTACTAAGAATTCCGGATGTAAGCTCACTCCATTCTCAGAATGTCCGGGTGGATGGTAGACTCGAGGGAATAACATCGAAGATAAAATTTGTTTCACGAACATCTGTGGGATTAACAGCAACATTGATTCTCTTCATCACTACTTGCAATCCAATCGTCCCGCCATGCTTTTCTTGGCCATCTTAGCTTACCAAATTACGACGTGCACTCCAATCTGAGAAAGAACGGGGGAGTTGTGGACTTTGTCCGCAGCAGTCTTTCCTGCTGCAGAGATGTTCTCTGGAATCAGACCGGAAGAACATTATGTGGCTTCGCCTCAACTCCAAAACATCCTTAAAATTTATTTGCTGCCTTTATCGCTCCCCTCGAACCATAACTGGGATGAACTTCTTGAATACCTCGCCGTCAACATCGACTTCCTGAACATCAATCACTCCGCTTCAGAGGTAGTTCTCCTCGGTGATTTCAATGACGATAATTTGCTTTGGTTGCGCTCAAACAAGACCGATGCAGCAGGTCGTGCAGTTAAAGCGTTCGCTCTCACTCAAGGGCTGACCCAGCTGGAGACGGGCCCTACTTTCTTTGCCCTGCGTCTCGTCACATGCCAGTATCCTGCTGGATCTTTTTCTGACCACGCATCCTGTCCCTTACAGCTCTGCTGTCCTGTCCCCCCTGGGTAACTCAGACCACTGTGTTGTGGAGATTAGGTTTCGGTCAAAACCCGCTGTTGCAGCAGAAACTCGCACAGGCCGCAAATTTGGCATTACGGATATGCCGACTGGGAGGGGATCAGAGACTTCTTCTCTACTTTTCCTTGGAGAAATGTCTGTTTACATGCCTCATACTGCTGATATAATAGAAGTGCTTGATTGTGTCAGTATTTGCACCACTTCCTTGATTTTTTTAATGGGCAGTTCAGAGTCTTAATCCTTAAGCTTATTACAT
The DNA here is from genome assembly GCA_963669975.1 of Acanthoscelides obtectus. Taxonomy (NCBI): domain Eukaryota; kingdom Metazoa; phylum Arthropoda; class Insecta; order Coleoptera; family Chrysomelidae; genus Acanthoscelides; species Acanthoscelides obtectus. The sequence goes on along the minus strand of CAVLJG010000006.1, from coordinate 45,028,822 downwards.
ACTAGTAGACCCCGTTGCGCAATTTGTCTATAGGCAGTCTGGAGACGGTCTCACGACACGATCTATAAATGGTCTGCAGACATCCTTCTTTGTCTTGGTCTCATGTTCGATTTCGCAATCAAAGACATTTGTGTGGAATGGACTGGGATATGTCTCAGGGTCCCTCAGAATGTTTTATTTATTTTTTGTCGGTTAACAGAGCAATGAAGTTTCTTATATTTATTGAATCTTTAATATTATTACACTAGTTAATTATAAATGCCACGTACTTATTTTGTTCTCATATGATAAAATATTGGCTTTCTGAGGATTTCTGAGCAATTTCCATGTTTTTTTTTCAAGCTGGCCTTGACCAGATAGAACACAATGTATTTAAGGAGCAGTAATAGGATAAATTCTAGTAGTTCCACTGAGGTTAAAAAATGACCAGCCCCAAATATCGTTTGCGCTCCCCCCCCCCCTAGACGAACTCCTGAATCCGGCCTTGGAATTGATAATCTTATTAGAAGCTTTGGCCATACTGCACTCCGAACACCACCTTACATGTGCGAGTTCAACCCTATTGAGCTAATTTGGGGACACGTGAAATATTTTCTTAGAAGCCACAACATTAGCGGCGAATTTACCCTGAAGACGTTAAATGAGGTAACCACACAAATGATGATAGTGACAATGACTATGTGATGCCACCTCCTTAGTTTGATTGTTGTGTTTGTGTGCTAGGGATTCAACTTCAGATGACCGTGGACAAGGGACATTGTTGGTTACCAATTACTTTTAAGTGCGGGGATAGTTTGGAAGTGATGGATTTGAGCAATTTTGAGGCGAACATTGGATACTAAGACACCATCACGGTAAGACGACTATCTACTCAATTGATTTTCAAAGTTATTGTAAACACAACAAAAAATTATAACTTTGAACATAACATGTCTTCAGAAAAGGCATCATATAAACAACACGTCGCGCACAGCTAATAGATATATTTCATTGGCAGCATATTCAGTAATAATTTTGTCACATAGCAAATATCACTGATTTTATACACATGCAGTACACCTAATCATCCAGATGCGATCTTGCTAATCAACCAACTTTCTTTCTTTCACACCTTCTCAGAGATAAACACTACAGACTACTTGGCATCACAAAACATATACTTGCTTTTTGCAACCAACAATGCGTGTCGTCGAGTCATTCCTCCATAGATGGACACTTACAGCGATCATAGCGAGCAAACGTGCAATGAACTATTTGCACCCTAAAAACTACCTAGTCTGCAGGATGACATCTTGTCGGTTTTTTTGACGTTTTTTCGGTTCTTTACATAATACCCGTGGGTTTCGACTACACCAAAAAAATTACAACTGCTACCCGTACTATTGTTGTGCTCCATACTTGACCCCACACAGCGCTGCCACACATAAAACACACTTTGACGCTTGAACGAAAAATGACAGTGATAGTAAAATTGAGGTTAATGGGGTTTGTTTTGATGATTTTAGGTTGTTTTAATTGTTGGTGTTGATAATTATGTTATTGCAAAATACTCTTTAAATAAAAACATTTTACAAGTTGTTAAAAGTAATTGTGATAAATAGGGCAAATGAACATGTCATCACTACTTTTTTCGTTGCCGGAGTTTTATAACTCCTACAAAGCTTGGGTCAGCAAAAATCCAACATCTGTAGGTGATTGGGAAAATATTGCAAAATGGGTATCATATTTTGTAGCAGGTAAAATGGATTAGAGTTCGTGTATGAATGAAAACAATTAACTCCTCTTTTTCAGGAAGATTAAATAACTCCCAAATAGTATCTGAGCTTATATATTGCCTCTCAAATCTACTGGTAATGCTAAATGATATAATAATAAAAAAATCAACCCATATCTATTCAACTGCTCCAGCAGACAAGGTGAAGCTATGGCTAACAGTTGTTGAATACTCTGAAGTGTTTCTGGAGTTAACGGCTACAAATTTGTGTGGGAATGTTGGAAAATGGATTGTTGTTACATCAATACAGATATTTAAGTAAGTCACTAATACCATTGCTTAACAAATTCGACCTGAAGATAGCTTATCTGCTTATCATATATTTTATGGTATTCCAGCATCCAAAAAGGGATCTAGAAGATACCAGTGCCATCTAAAAGACAGTAGCAGAACTCACAAATAATTTTAGCTGTATTATAATCGAATCCAAGTGAATAACCAAAATTTCTGTGTTCTGTACCGTGGTTATAATATGGTTTAAGATGACACATGGGTTGATGACGTCAGTTACTCGAATCGCTTGAACATGTTGGTTTTAACCGTGGTTTTGTTGCAATTTGTTTATTTTAGAAAAACGCGTATATAATTTCTGATTATTTTTATTATCACTTAATAATCGGTGCTTTTTCGTCTACAACAGTGTATGGAAAGATTAAAAAAGATTAATGGGAGAAAGTTTTTTTTTTTTAAATTTTTTTTAATGATGGAACCATGGCTTTGCAGCTATGATAACCTGCAATTCTTTAAACTTTTCCACATGTTAAAGAAAACATTTATTGATTTAGCAGAAATGATGGGAAAAAGCAATGAACAAAGATATTAGCAAAACTGTATACAGGTGGACATTATCCAGTGACTTTATATGGCCATATTTTAATATTCTTGTGGTATATGGCTACATATGATACTTTGTTAAGTATAGGAACTAGATTTAAAGTTCCCAACAACAGTAATGAGTATATCTAATAAGGTTTATGCTACAACTGAAGTCACCCTGCATCAAGTTTCTCAAAATTGAAGCTGAAGTACAACAAAAATAGCCAATACCCGCCAAAATTCTATCTTGTCACATTTCAAATAATAACCAGAAATATAAAGCTACTCCGGAGTTGGATAAATACCACAATTTTACGGTGATAACTATGACATACAACAGCTAATTCATAATGTCACGGATCTTATAACCAAACTGATAACCACACTCGCTTGAACAGATCAGTAAATACCAATCCAAAATGGTAAATACCATTATCCTTCGGTTATTAGCTTGAATTTGATTATTGAATAGTTAGATTGGTACTGTCTCATATTTGGCACAAGGATCTTCAATTATTATCTCTAATGTCTATTTCAATTGAGTATCTTCAGATGGGATGTATTATTCAATGCCTGAATACACCCACTTAGAATACTAATTAAAGAGGCCAAAAAGGGATTGCAGAGCCTATCACCATTTATGAAACAGTAGCAGAATCAAAACTCTTAACTCTTTTTAAAGTATGTTTCTAGATTCAATTTTTGTGTTCTGCTACTGATAGATCTGATAGGTAGCACTAGTATCTTGTAGATCCCTGTTTGGTTGCCAGAATACAGTATATGGTGAGCTTTACTTCAGGTAGAATATGTTAAGCAATGCTAATATATTAAATATTTATGTTTTAGATGTGTGTCAAGATTAATACTAATATATCATTATAAGGAGAGTATGGTAGAGCATCCACCAATTCCATCATTAAACAGACAAAATTTGAAGAACCCCAACTGCTCAAATTCAATAGCTGATACATCTTGTGGGCAGTTTGAAGCTGTTTCATTTACTTTGAGGAGGTCAGGACGTATTATAAGAAAAGTGGATGCTGCACCACCAGTAGGTATGAAAAATAATTATCTTTTTTGCCCAAAGTGCAGAAGATGATCTAAGATGATGCACTTGCACTACACTTTGGGTCTGGGACTGAAGGGGGCCTGCAACATTGTTTATGTGGTGTGTGAGGAGTAGACAATTTCCTTTACCTGCATTTTTAAATTATCACCAGCAAGCGCCCCATATAAACTTGCTTCAGGGCCCAGAGATCCTAGATCTATCATTGCCAAACTGGACAATTTTATGGGTAAACTAGACTAATTATGCGGCTCTGCTCACATGGAAGTAGTGTAAAGTATAGCTCATTTATTCTGCATTAATGTGAATGAGATTGGTTTCAGAGAAAATTTAATTATTAAAAGTTATGCTATAGTTTGGCAATGAACATTTTGTATCAAACATTTTAATGCAACAATTAATTTCAATGCTTTTTCATATCCTCAACAAAAGTAAGTTTAAAACAGGATACTTAAAAATTTCTGATCTTAAAATGACCTTGAAGATCATGGTTACGTTCATCAGCAAGGATATTCTTGAATTTAGAATTGGCTACAATTTTAATATCAGGAGTTGAAAATGGATGTTTCCCATTAAAAATTCATTTGATCTCCAAAGGACCTTGATTAGCATAGTCAAGGTCATGGACATACTTGAACATAACGTTTTTTGCTATTTTTATGTCCAGTCTCAAAAATAAGGGTTTCCATTTAAGAAAACTGTTTTGATCTTTAAATAAGCTTGAAGGTTACGTTTAAGGTCACCAGTAGATTAATTTTTCCAAACCTTACAACTTTATTACACAACCCTTTTATTTATGAAACGTATTTTTTGAGATATTTTGTCCTTTCTCCACTTTCTGGACACTTACGTACTATTTCGATCTGTCTATTCTTTTCGAACTTTTTTGAGCAGATGAAACCATATAGTTCCTCTGGTTTCAATTAGTAATTGTACAAAACTTTACGTCCCACCGTATTGTGGTTATGGTCGGCTGAATCTCCAGATTAGGTTATTTCTTATAGGTTCATTCAAAGTTATTAGGTTACACTATTCAAAAGAAAATGCGGAGGATTTGACAAATCAGAGCATTAAGAGTAAAAAAGATAAAATAGGTCAGATAATCCCTTGAATGTTGAAATGAAACACTATAATTACATGCTTCCAGGAATAAGAACCTGGAAACCATTACAACCACCACCCAACTATAGTTGTGAGAACGATCAGAGTATTGAACAGGCCTTAGTTGGCAAACAGCTTATAGCAGAGATCATTTTCATTGTAAAACCTATGGTACACTTGGCATCAATGGCATGTTTTGGAACTAGAGCTTGGAAACCATACTTCATAGCACTTGCTATCGATTTGAGCAGGTAATGTCAGTGTTTATTTAAAGGGTATATTTCATAGAGCTAGTATCTAGAGAGGCACTATTGGTTAAACAGGAAGAGTACACTCATTTGTATCATATTTTTTTATACCGAAGCAGCCGCGCTGAAGTTTGACACTCGACAGCCAACTATCAGTTGAGAAAGACGCACCAGATCGGTGCAAGATCAACTGTAAGTACATCGCATTGCAGGAGCTGGTTTACTCAGTAGTCCAAGAGACCAAGAGATGGCTTGTGGAGTAGTACAGTGATGGTTCTACAAGGTTGGCAAAAAAGTTCAAAGGTGGTCTAAATGCTAGGCTTCGCCTCCCCGTCACTAATACTAGTAGTTCCTTTATGCATCTTATCTATATACAGTATACTAACCTGCAAAATGTAATTCTTGAGGATTTATTGGTATCCACTGCAGATCATTTACAGTTCATCATCAGGATATAAAACACCATGTTTATAGAACTCCATGATCTTCTGCCCAAAATGAAACCACATATTATGTATTAATTACTTTTGTCTGACGTTTCGGCCACATTTATGTACTTTGAAAAATTCCAGTGCTTATGTCAGTAAAAATTAATTAATACATAATGTGGTTTCATTTGTCAAGAATATCATAGATTTCTATCAACATGAAAACCACAAGATGACTTTCAGGTATTATATTACACCATGCTTATTTGCAATAATACACACTAAAATAACGATGGAAATAGTGCATAAATAAGAAATAATGGTTATCCAGTGAGAAAGTTCACTTTTTGATTTAAAAAAAATACAAACTCAATGAAAAGAAAATATTTATTACTATCAACATACTCATAAATTCGGTTGGTTTTATTTCTTAAAGTATCATTCCATCCAAATGTTTGCCTTCCCTTCGGACACACTCTTCTAATCGCGTGCACAAATTCTGAAACACTCTCTTGGAGAGTTCCGGAGTGATGTTGTTTATTTCTCGTCGAATGTTGTCTTTAAGCTCCTCCAGTGTTCGTGGATTATTAAATACACTTTTGACTTTAGATAACACCACAAAAAATAATCGCATTACGTGTGGTCGGGTGACCTAGGAGGCCAGTGAATGTCTACAAACCTCGATATAAGTTTTTGAGGAAAAAGTGCTTTCATCATGTCCATTGATTCTCTGGAAGTATGGGCAGTGGCCCCATCCTGTTGAAACCATGTATTTCTGTTGAATCGACGTTCTGTTCTTACAATAGTAGCAAAAAAGTGTCAATGATATCCTTCCGTATTCATCTTCAAAGCAATACGGCCCAGTAATACCGCTACAGGATATGGCGCACCAAACAGTCACCTTTGGACTATGTAGCTGTTGTTGATGTCTCTCTCTTGGGTTCGTCGGTGCCCAATATGGGCAATTTTGCTTGTTCACATAACCGTCTAAGTGAAAATGGACCTCGTCACTGAAAACAACGTTCTCAAGTCTGCGCTGCGTAGGAAAAAGATTCAACATCCGTTCAGCACAAAGTTTCCGTATTACATAATCACTTACCTTTAAAGCATGAGCATGGACTGATTGGATCTTATAAGGATGATACCCATTTTTTTTTCATTATGTCATGCAGTGTTGACCTAGGGATTCCCAAAGCAGCGGAATGTTACGTACAGAACGCCGAGGATTTGCAATGACCGAATCACTTACTCGACACACATTTTTTTCGGTTGATACAGTAGGTGTGGGGCCAGGAATGGGTTGACTAAGAGTAGAGCCTGTTTCACGGAACCTCTCAATCCACTTTTCCAATAGGTTCTTACTTGGGGCATCTCTTGGTCGGCGACTGTTGTATTTTGTAAAAAATTTCCGAAGGGCAGCTGCGTATGAATCACCACTCTTAAAGTAAGCCTCGAAGACAAAAGCACGTTGCGCTCCGGTCCAACGTTACATTGTGACTATTTAACCCGCACGCCGAACGCGTCGATCAAGACCTCTCCCCACATCGCGTATACGGTTGCCGCGTAATTCAAATTTGAAATGTGAACTTTCCCACTGGACACCCTGTATTTCCAGATAAACCTGGCTGATTTGTGTAAAACGTAAGCACATGCCTGGCCCCATGGTCATTGACGTTCATCGCCTCCAATTTCCTTTAGGCTCTTCCCAGCACCCACAAGGCCATTATCGCCCACTTTGAGAAGGATTGCCCTAGACATTCTATAATACCAGAATATTTTTTTAACGTTCATGCTTTTTCCAGCTTGCAGTTATACAAATCCTGCAAAAGAAACAGCTTGTCAACATTAACTCAGCAGCAAAGATTGCAGCTATCAAAAAGGACACTGCTTCTAGTGATGTACTTGGTGAGATCTCCGATGTATGAAAAATACAGCAAAGACAAAATCAATGGTCTACTGTTAGGTTTAAGCAAGTATGTACCACTAGCGAGGTTGATATGTGACCCATTGAGTCAGTATATGCCCTACTGGCAGAGTATGTATTTCCATATGTGGTCAAAATAAGGTTTATGGAATTTGTGATCTTTATTAAAGGTGTGGTGATATTGGGTATTGATTTCATTGATTAAGATGTATTTAAGGGGACTACTTTTAAAATAAGGACCGTCGCCATTACGTTTTAGGTCTCTGTCGGGTCGGTTGTGTGGGTATACGCTTTGTTTATTGCCATGGCAAACAGCTAACCCTCCGATTGTGAAGAGCGTTCAGATATTCGTTTTATAAACGCAAAAAAGTTCATCCTGCTAAAAGTCACCAGCAGCTTGGTGAATTAAGAGCGGAGCCTGCTCTCTAGCGGCGTTTTTCTGCTTTACAACAACGTTCAGAATCACGGCAGGAGCTTAAACGCAACTGGATCATCGACCATACAGCCCTAACTTGGCACCATCAGACTAATATTTTGTTTCCAAACATCAAGGAATTTTTGTTGGAAAGTGCTTGGAAAATGATGACATGTTGAAAGAAATAGTTTCCAACTGGTTCAATGGTCAAGCGGCAGCGTTCTTTGATGACGGGATCCAAAAGCTGGTATCCCGTCTTAACAAATGTTTGTTTATGGTGACTATGTTGAAAAATAAAAAAGTGTATGTCCATCACAAAACGGTTTTTACTTAAAGAATGGCCCTTATACGAGTATAAATATGATAGTTGTTAATATGGGGTCGCAGAATTTTGCTAAACCTCGAGATATCTGAGACCAGTAAAACATCAAGGTTTTATTCTGCAGTTTCATATTTCTGATTTCTTTGATATTCTCACTATCTTCATTTTAACAACCTCCCTAATGAATATTTAGTTATGTATATAAATGGATTATTCTTCAGTATTTTTGTAACTGAAACTGGGCTACTTGAAATTTCTAAAAAGTAGTTATTTTCATCATATGATTTAGTAGAAATTCTAAAAATACTTTTTTTGACATACCTTTGAATTAATTAAATACTCTATTATTTAAAAAAATATATGTTAAATACTTGAAACAGTTGACATGACACGCTGTATTTTGGGTCAAAGATATGTCAAATCTATAATCATATTACATATTTATAGTTTATGTGTATAGTTCTTGAGTTTTTATTTTATTATCGAAATATTATTTCTGTACTTTGAATGAATAGATTTTTGCTATTTGATTGAGTTTACATTATAGTCGCGATAAAGTGTAGACGATCTTCTATTTTTGAATTATCAAGCAGTACAATCCAAGCATGTGCAGAGTAATTTTACATTGCTGTCACTACATCTGAATCAAATATTCTCAGGCTTCTTCCGCTAACCATACAGCTTAAAAGATAATTTTATGCCATTGTTTAACATTTTCTACCTGAAGGTAGCCAACTTATACTATATTCCCTCGTCCGAAATTTTATTCGAGATGAAATCACATACCGTAGCGTTATTTATGAGAACTTGCCACAGCTATGTTTATCCTCTCAGCAATAATTAGTAATGTACTTTGAAAAGGTTAGTGTTCGTAGATGTCGCTGTAGCTAGATGCTCATATATAGAATATATAGTTGGAAAACAGCGCCATCTGCGATTTCCAAAGTGGATTCTTAATTATTGTGGAAAGGAGAAAGAAAGATGTGACAAATTCTCTCTCTTTTTTAATGACTTGTGTCTGGCACAAATCTGTTTCCAATTTGCACAGGAAATTAATTGACAGTCTTTATTATATTATAACTATATTTCTGAAAAAAAACATACTATATAATATGTAAGAAAAATATATGTGTTTGGTATATACAATATATAAATCACAGATAATCATTTGGTGTATACAAAGACAAGGTACAACAGAATGCATTAAAAATTACTCAGACTTAATTAATTGTTTATGTATCAACACTAACATTCAAGGAAATACATTAATTAAAAAATGCAACAGAACGTTGAGATTTTTTATAGAGTATTAATAAAACTTTCTTTTATTATAGCAACATCCAAGAGTGGCGTAGCTTATCGACAAATCAATGTTCGTGTTTTTGTTGCACAACAGAATTAAATGCATAATGATATGGTTTCCATGTTTATAATATAGTATTGACAAATCTAACACTAAAATCGATATCACTACATATTAACATATATGTATAACAAGAAGACTAACTATTTAGTTAACATTTAGATATTTTCGAAAGACTTGACTTGCCATGCATATTATATTAATTTGCAAGGTACTTGCGAAATAACATCAAGTTTAACAGGAAGACTACTGTTCAAATTCTTCACTTCAAAAGCAAATATTTATCATGGTTATTATACAGGGTGTCCCATTTTAAGCCCCCCACCTGAACATTTCGAAAGTTGTAGGGTTGCATGGTGCTTGGCCATGAACATCAGCACTCAGTTTGAGGTCAAGCTAATACTTTTAAATGTGGCTTTTTTTACACTGGTATTGGAAATATGAGGAAATGCTATGTCCGAATATGTCATTCAATGAAATTTCAAGCTCAAGAAAAGACAATGAAAACAATTCGCTCTAGCAATGTTCGACGGCACCTTCAAGGTCAACCCAAAATGTTCAAGGGGAACCCCTGATTTTATCCTGGAATTGGAAAAACAGGAAAGGTTGTATCAATCTTAAATGTATTTGGTAAGGCAAATCCTTGATTTTTATATCAAAGTTGAAAGTGATGTTCAAGGTTACGGTCAAGGTCAGCTTTGGTTGACCCCCACAGCTCACTGTGCTACAAAAATTTTTGCTAGAGCAAACTATTTTCAATGTCTTTATTTCACCTTGAATGTTATGGTGATAGTCATAGTCAAGGCCACATTCGAACGTGAACTTTTCTCCTCTTTTCCAATTCCGTTTGGAAATATTCGCTTAACTTTGAAATGACCTTGAACGGTAACCATCATTTTGCTTACTTAAAACCCTACAACTTTAGTTTGAAACATTTATCCTAAATGTGTGGTTATCGAAATATTTAGGTGGGGAGATTAAAATGGAATACCTTGTATGGCTATCATTAAAACATAAGAAAACCTAACTACCCCCCTAGCCATATCTGAAACTATAAACAATATTTGTACTTTAAATATCTACAGGTCTGAGTCGAAATAATTCTCCACGTACACTTTTTCATCATCATCTTTGCATATTTGGCTATCTATTTGAGCTACATTACATGATATAGATACACAAATCATTACCTTTCAAATACCCATAACCAATTTCTACATCCTACTACACTATACTCTATTTCACGAGTATCCATCATGGTAGAATGATAGCTGATTATCCAGTAATATTTCAAAATTCGCCATATCAGCAAAGGACACATAATTCAGACGGATCCGTCAATGACAGGTAGACAGGGCCACATTTTGTTTTGTTTTTTGTACGCTACAGATTCATTTTGTACTTGCTAACAGCTCTTTTATTTAGAAAGGTTCATTTGCATACAAAAAGCAAAACGCCACAAACAAGTTTTACGAAATTTATACCCATCAACAATCATTGCCAACGTTACAGACTAACATAAAAATGTCACTTGCTGATCAGCTGTTCACCTCAGTAGACGTCAGTGATGGATACTCGTCAAATAGGGTTTACAAAGGTACTTGAATCGTACGTATACTAGAGTTTGTTTTAGTACACATCTAATAATATAGAAAGGGATAGATTTTTGGCTTACAATTTGAGCTACACAATAATGTGATATAGGAATCTACATCTTTAGTTTGCTTTCAACTTTTTCTTAGCTTCATTCATCGCAGCTGTGGCATCTACAACACTGACAGCTATCCCAACTTGAGCTGCATAATAAGTTGACATTACCAGTATCTGTAAAGAACAATAATTAGTACTTCCATATCATATATAGTCAGCTTACTGCAAAACAAAATAGTTGAGTGCATTTCCAAATTCATACCTGTTACGGATAAAACTGTTTAGTTTATATTTTCGTATATTTCAATTTTGTATTTGAATCAAATTTTCACGTCACACAGCGGTCTAGAACATCGGAAAGCGGTTAAAAATTCAATGTCTATGTAGGGCTTTTGGGTCGCCTATTTCCAAAGGCTAGTTTGCCTCTATGAGAGCATTTGAAGGTCACTTCAAGGTCATATCAAGGAGCTTTAAGTCGAGCTGTTAATCCCAAACGCATGTCATTTATATTTTTCTGGGTACTAAGTCCGAATCAGAGATCAGTTAGTCACTATAAGCACATCTGAAAGTTATTTCACGGTCACTTCAGCACAAATTCAAAATAAATCTAGCTTTATGGTCCAAACGCGTGGCATATAGGTTTTCGGGGTCGTTGAGTCTAGAGATCAGATAGGCTCTGGGAGGGCATTTGAAGGGTATTTTGGGGCCACTCAAAGGACGAATTCGAAAAAGTTTAATAACCATAATATGGCAGTATATACTGTTAAATTTTTCAATAGTTTGCAAAATTTAGCAAAAACCAACATTAGATTTTATCTGGCAGTACTTCAAAGTTCACGAAATTTATTCCAATTATGGCAAAGGGTGGACCCTTATTAAAAACCTTTCTGAATAATAATAAAATGAAGAAGCAAAGCTAAAATAGTAAGCCGTTCAATTTAAGGAATGCATAAAAACTACAATAAGGACAGAATTCTGTCACATCAAATGAAGATTCGTAGTGGTAGAGATGTATGATTCACCAAAAACTTCAAGTTTAAAAGTCTGCCAAGGTAGTGTAAGTAATTTTCAGTACTTTGTCTTTCCAGTTTTTGTCAGGTTTTCGCATATAGACCGCTGTGCGTCACACTTTTCGGCACGATTTATAGTGTTGTCAAACATGTAAATAACTCCGTTTTGGGGGTTATTTGGTTTTTGCTATAACCCGACAATATATTTGTAGTACTTACGTTATTCAAAATTTGTTGTGAAATATGGCAAATATGCTGAAGATTTAGAATCTTACATTGGCAATACTGGTACTTTACCTAGCTATAGACTAGGGGGGTAGACATTTTCGAATATTTACAACAAACATTTAAATATCGAAATGAATGTTAGAAAGTTACACATCCTTGAGTAGCATTTATTTTATAACAATTATTTGTATCAAACGAGAATTAATTTCACTCAAAAATAAGTTTAAATTGGTTAATCCCGTGACACACAATTTTGATGGATCCGTCAACGCCAAGTGAACAGCCGTATTTTGTTGTGGTTTTTTGTAAGCTACGGATTCATTTTGTACTTGCTAGCAACTCTTTTATTTAGAAAAGTTCCGTCCCATAAAAAAATGCTACATGCAAAATGGCTTAATGATCATTACTACATTTGAAGTCAGGCAGAAATAAAATAAGATAAACAGTTTTTGACAATGTTAATGATCTCTACTTTTTAGAACCATCCGATTTTAAGTGCCAATCAATTCAAAATGTGTGGCAGTATATGACCGAATTTATAGAGGTTCGATTCCCTGAACTGGGTCTGAACATTACTCGAGTAATTCTAACAAGTTGGAAATTATTAAAATGTAAGTGAAATGTACAACTATCGCGAGAAGACATGAAATGTACTCAACTAGGACAATACAGTGTTCATAAACATGGGCCAAGTGTTGAGAACACTGCAAAAATCCAGAGAAAATGAAAACGTCGCGTGGAAGCTGATCTCGCTTGTGGAAGGAAAATAACATCTTAACCTATATTTGTATTACATCACACTGATGATGGAGAATTAACTAGACAGACGTGTCTATATTATTTTTACATGAAAAATTACAGCTGCTGGAAAGGACAACGCAATCTGTTCTATTGACTTACCTCCTAATCAATAGATCCCAAATGTACTATAATAATTTTCTAATAAACATTTTCCTAAATGTACTTCGTATATTGTCGAAATTCCCAGTATGTAGATATGTGAACAACAGATCTGAATACGGGCCTCAGTTTTACCAGATTTACACCTGATTCATTATTGCCAAAGTTACAGACTAATGCAAACATGTCACTTGCAACTATTAACTGTTCACCCGAGTACACGTTAAAATGCTATGGATACTCGTGAAATAGGCTGTACTCACTTGTGCGTATTCAATATTAAACTTGAACCTGTCTATACCAATGAGTAAGTCGGATAATGCGAATAATATACTTCCTGCACAGGTACACAGCTTGCTCCATGTCCAGAGGTCCTGGAAAGAGAGAAAGCGTTATCAAAAAATACTTTTTTTTATACCAAAGCCTAAATACCGACACAGCGGCTGCTATGATCCCAAAGAAATTTTGTTAATCCGATTTTACCTAAGGTTAGTAGAACTGGAAAAAGCTTCCTCTTGTGGATTGTTCCACAATCTCGACACCCTCAGGACTAAGGAGCGGTCGTATCGGCCAGTTCTGGATGTACGAAGTGCGACACGGTTAGGATGGGAGGCCAAAGTCAGGCGGGTCTGTCTGGCAGGCACATCGCGGGGCGGCATCATGGAAGAGAACTCTGAGGAGCAAAGCCCGTTGGTGTAGCGGTAGAAGAGAGCTAGATCGCCGACATTATTCAACTCAACTTAGTTTCATAAAACACGGAACATTTCCTAAATACCTGCTCAAAAGAAAAAACATTCGACGCATCTGGTGACTAAAGGAGAATATATGTCCAACAGCATTCAAGCAGAAAATGCTGAACATTTTACTTCCCAAGCCTACTTGCGAGGAAGTATTGTAATCGCAAAAATTTTGAAAATGACATATGTTTTGTGGATGATACATGACCTGATACATCGCGAAAAACCATGTCACTCATTTCCGTCAGCCTATCCAGAAATCCTTGACCAGTGTAGTAAATTTTTACGCAAGGTTATTACCACGCCAAGGACGAAAAAGCTTTGTAGTTTTAGGAAATCGAGCCAGTAGCGGCGGAGAAAAATGCCAAAAAGAGAAAGATGGAAATCGCTCAAACCTTTTTTTGACGTTCAGTGGGTCCAGATCGTTTATGAAAAATTTTGTAAAGGTGAAAAATTGGGGGTGTGGGTTGGAGGAGGGTGTATCGCGATTTTTTGATGTTAGCATTTTATTACACTTCCAACCCCGGCTATGCTACGCTCCTATTAGACATACTTTACACATATCATAGATTTCCCCGTTCATTTGCCTTTGAAACTTGGAATATTTTCAGCAGACAGGTTGCGTAGCTCTCGTTCGCACTTGCCGTGCACCACGGGGTTGTACATTCGAGGGACTTAAATGAAGCTGGCGATGGCCCGCGGTGACACAATTTTCTCATATGAGGTGGGCGCAATACCTATATATACCAGCATCATGCTTAAAGTGTAATTTGATTTCGTAAGGAAATATTATATAGTATAGTATATACAGGTTGTGTATCCAATGATTACTTGGTGAGTGGTCTAAAAAGCGAGAAAAGCGGCAACGCGCGATATCGAGCATGCTGCTGCAGTACGGTCGGCACCAGCGGTCGAGTGTGGGAGCGTCACCTGGGAAGGAGACAGCGTTGCCGTTCTTTAGCCTAATGCGTAATCTTTCGTAACACAACATACTATACATAATATACCGGGTGTTTCAAATTAGACTCACACCATTGGGATCTCGAAAACAGTAACACATACGAAATTGCTTGAATGAGGGCAAAGTTGCGTATTTAGGTAGGTAACAAAATTCCGCTTACAAAGTTTGAAAATTCAAAATACCTCAGGAGAGAGATGGAAAAAACCGAACTTTCCCAAAATCATTTTAATTTTTTAATGATTATTTGTAGTGGGATTTCAAAATAAATTGCGCATTAACAACGTCACTTTTTCTCCTTTACAAGATGGCATAACTAGAATTTCAATATGACGTTAAGGCCTCTTGTCCTCCAGCATCAACTTTATTTTTTCTTATGGATGTTGGATTTTTGTACAGGTAAGTTCAGTTTTTAATCCAGAAGTATAGTTTTAATCTACTTGACGCCATTTTTTCCATGACATATGTATATACCACTTGAATCGTTATGCGAATTATCCAAAGTTAAATGCACCAAAATCGAACGTAAATTCGTACGAACCTTCATAACATTTTCGCAAGTTCAATACAATTTTCGCGTCCCAGATCCAAAATTACATTTTTAATTTTCATATTTACGAATGGTAAAAATGACACGTTCCCCCTGTATTATAATTTTGTTAATAATGAAACGTGAATCACACAGATTTGAATTTGTTTATACATACCTCAAATAACTGTACTCTTGCAACTGCTCTCCATAGCATGGTAGTTATAACCAATATATAAACTGGAACACCAACGAGGAAAATTCCAGGCAGGTCAGGAAGCAAGTATAGAACAACTACAAATAAAATGAAATGCTATATTCAAGAATTATTAAATTTACTCATCGTTATTTTAATATTGATTTAAATTCTCATCCTCACAGCCATGTGATTGTCAGGTAGAATCGCAGTAATTCCCTTAGACATAATAGAAACACTTCATAAAAATATAAAAATGTTTTACTCTTAAACATGACAGGGACAGCTACACGGCGCAGTGCCATGTGGGGCAAAATTCTCAATCAAGGGTGGGGGGTCGTGACCGACCAGCTAACCGCCCCTCCCTCCTCTTCAATTATTAAAAAAGCATTAGCATTGATGTAGCCGAGCCAAACCCCAAGCTCTTCAGTATATTAGAAAGGCGTTAGCTCTTAGCTAACCAAATTTTCATTCATTTTCACTCAAATTCTGGATCGATCCTCGTTCTCGATTAATGTTGCAAAGGGCGCATATTTCATCATTTGCCTCAGGAAGCAAAAAATTCCGAAGCCGGCCCTGTTGCCAACAACCTGCCTCATAACTATTCCATAGATATCGTATTCTTAGAATATCTCAAGGATGGACAAAATTCCTCAATATACTGCAACGTTGGCACATAAAATGGTGGCCGATACCTATATACGTATAAGAATAAGTGGTTGTAGGTACATATGCGAGAGCAAAAACAGCAAGCTGTCTGTTGGAAATGCATCCCAATTCACATTTTACAGCCAGATCACCAGTGTGGATGAATGCCGCCGATGCCACCACTGCACAAACTAGTAATGTAATGAATTGGATGGGAGGTCGAAGTCAGGCAGTCCTGGCTGGCAGGTTGATCACGCGGGGGCACGATGGCGGAGAGCCCTGAAAAGCATGTCATAGCGGTAGAAGAGAGAGAACAGCCACCGATCAGACTAATAGCCCTCCTCTGAAAAGCATTGTGGTATTGGATATCTTCTGCTGGAATTAAACAATGGTTTAATCAACTTACCTAGTAAACCCAGTAGATACAAAACCAGGCCCAAAGGTAAATTGAGCGGTTTGAAACCGAACGCAAGTATGTAGTAGACATGGCCTATAATAAATGCAAACATGCCAATGTCAAAATACTGATTCCAGACTAAAAGTGCATCTCCAATGCAACAGAAAATAAGACCTGACAATATTCGTCTCGAATATTTGTACCTAAAAAATAAAAATGAACAATTGTACAAAAACTAGAACAATTCCAAAATTATGAATATTGCTTGATTCATAAATCGACTAAAAAAGTTTTGAGAGTCAAGGCGTATTTACAGAGATATGCAAGTGAAATCGAAGGTCCTCAATGAACATTTATTTTTAGGAATAAAAGATAATCTGATTTTGTAATTTGCATTTCTACGATTTGTCCAATTCCAAACGTCATAAAATATAAGAAAAATTTTTCGTAGTTGGCATTGATAATGACAAATCATATATCTTTGGTTTTCACCAAATGGTCGACCACCAACTATAATTTTCAACACACTTGACAAGGAACGTTTTAGGAGATGGTTTGATGAAAAACATTTGCGTTGATACATTATCGTCGCCAACTAAGAAAATATAGTCTTCTCGAAATATCAGTAATACGATGTTGAAATTAATACTAAAAAGTACAAAAATTATATTTTCTGTGCAAAACTGATGCATGTTTCCTATGATCAAACGAAAATTCAGATGAAGACTTAATTATGTGCCGTCTCCTGAAAAAAAAAATGTAAGCGTTCTAGGGATAGAAAAACTAACATTCTTTTTTATTCCTGCGTTTAACAGCTATCCCTATTCAAAACTTGAAATTTTATCCGATATAAGTAACGAATACCGGTATTTGTTCCGAAAAGAATATAGAATATGTTCGTGAGCATCGACACAGATCATCAAAAAGCTGTGAAGCAATGAAAACTATTTAAAATATGTACTTACTCTTCTCCTAAACTCATTCCATGAAGTAAAACAAACAACATCAGGCTTAAAATAGGCAAACATTTTAAAATTGTACTAAAAACTGAGGGTTTGTCTTGAGGTACGAATATCACAAAATAAATGGCTACTGTTTTAAAGAACGGTACTAGTTTGGGTCCTACATTCTTTACCTGGAAAAACAAACATGTTTATCAATATTATCGTTGAATCACTTCTCATTGTTTGGTATTGAGTACAATAATGTTAAAAAAACTGTGAATAATCTAATATTGTGGAGAATCGTTTTTTCTTTTTTTGATTCATGTGCTGTTAGAAAGTTTTTGATTACTTTTTCAACATTCAAAATTATAAGATCAAGTAAAACTGGAATTTGCACAGCTTTTATTATTCCAAAGGTGGATACTGATGAAATGGAATATGTTCATTTTAATTATTTCACAAATTTATGAAAAATCACGTAAATTTTGTGCGAGTATTTAAGAATTACATCTAAACGCATGAGACTATAGAAGTGAGATGCGAGCTGCTTTGACTCCACAAAATTAAATTATTTTAATCCCTATAGATAATAATTTCTACAGCAAATCTGGAGATGTTGAATAGACTGAACATATATTGAATGAATATAATTATCACCAGCATTCAATAATTAATTCTTTCTATCTAAACTCTGATACTTCATTGCGATTTCATAAATTTTTGCACCTGTCAGACAACCATCGAAAACATTTATTGGACAACTAAATTAGCTGGATGAGCTGCTGCAAGAGGAACGATTAGGCTGCTGTTCGGAGTTCACGTCACGCAACGACCGACGAACATGGCAACGTCGCGAACGCGCGAAAGTCGGTAAATCTGATATTTTCTGCTGTTGACGTCCACTATGAATGGTGATTCAAATCTAACCTATGAATATATATATATATATATATACGTGAGCAGTAGTCATTGCCAAAGCCAACGACCAGTTGGGCACAAAATACAATTAATTGTTAATTGGGAAATTGGCAAATTTTTAGGCTTAAGTTGACTCTTTTGACGATAAAATCAAGCTTTCGGCATTCTCTATGGAGCCTTCATCAGGACTTCGTCGTTGAGGGTGCAGCCACAAGGTGTTTCAAAACGAACGTAGAGAATATTATATATATATATATATATATATATATATAATTGGGAAATTGGAAAACTTATGCGGTGGTAGGATGCTGTTCTTCCTGCATTTTATTAAGAAAATTCGTCTGTTTATCTCATGTGCCAAGCGTTTTCTATACTTGATCCAGTCCTTCAGCAAAGTAACTGAGAGTGTCATCCCATATCGTTCCTCGATGTGTTTTGAAAGAATCCTAAATCTGAGGATATTATGCGAGTCAATTAATTGTATTTCTTGCCCAACTGGTCGTTGGCGATGGGAATGACTACTGCCCGTATACGTATATATACCAAAAACGTACAAGCAGGCATGTGCATGTATATGATTTATTAGGAAAATCTAGAAACTGTAATGCTGCTGACAATAAAAAAATATTTATTTTTATTTATTGACAATAAAACGGCTCTATTCTATAATAAATATCTCAATAATGTATACCTAGCATAACATTTAAACCAGTTAATCAGGTTAGAGAAGTGACATAACATTTGTGTTGTGCTCATATCATATCAACAAATATATTTACTATAATATAAAAAATTGAAAACATTTTAATTAACAAATTATATCAATATAACATGAAAGTTTAATTATGGTTCATTAGTAACTAATTATCAAAAATGTATTGTTTTATGGATTTTGCAAATTTCTTGCAGTATATCTGATTTCAATCGGAAATATAAATTTTCGGTAAATTGTAGTTCCCCAATTGGTGAGCTATATATCTATATATATATATATATATATATATATATATATCCCTATTATATCTTGGTGTTGTTATAAGTTCGTTAGACCTACTACAAGTATTATATACAAATGTAACAATTTTTAAAAGCATAGAAGCCATAAACTTTTTGAATATAAATTGAATGCAGGTTGCAGATATCTTTTGTATACAATAAATTCAATATGTAATTTTGAGTAAGATAGTAACATTCAATTTTTGTAAAGACTTTTTACACGTCCCTCCCCAAAATATAATTACATAACAAAATAAAAACTCGACTGTACGAGGGCGGTTCAATAAGTACCCGTGTTAGAAATGAAGACACAATTTTTTCCAAAAAATTTCTTTTTATTTTTCAACATCCCCTTTTAGAAAGATACACTTTTCCCAACGCTCCTGCCGTTTTTAACCCTCCCAAAAAATAGGATTTGTCGAACTCTCCAAAATACGCCTGTCTCGGCGATGATTTCCTCGTTTGAGCTAAATGTTTTCCCCGCGAGCCGTTTCTTCAGGAAACGAGAAAAAGTCGCAAGGGGCCAGATCGGGAGAATACGGGGGGGTGCGGTAGCACTTCATAACGCAATCCATGCAGTTTGGCGGCGACAACTCCGGATGAATGTGCTGGTGGGTTATCGTCAAATGTGGCCATGTCTGCTTCAATTTTTTGTCAAAGCGGTCCAATAACTCACTATAGTATTGTCCAGTGATCGTTCTTCCTTTTTCTAAAAAATACACGCGGTTCGCATCCCAAAAAATCGTCGCAATGGCCGTTCCGGCCGATGGGACCGTCTTCGCCTTCATTGGAGCAGATTCACCAGAAGAAATTCATTGTTTTGATTGTAGCCTAGTTTCTGGTATGTAATGATGAATCCAGGTTTCATCGACCGTGACAACTCGACGCAAAAATTCCTTCGGATTTCGCTTAAATTGTGTGCTTCGAAGTTAACAGCCACATCCGCTTGTTGTCCACCGTGAGCAATCGCGGCACCCATAGGGCCGTCAATTTTTGCATAGCCAACTTATCTTGTAAAATATTGATGGCCGTTCCGGTCGGCACACCTATGGCCTCTGCTACTTCGCGCACTATCGTTTGTCGATCAGCGAGAATCATATGTCGTGGACTTTTTGAATGATTTCATCGGTAACCACGTCTGACAGCCGTCCTGGTCGATCCTCATCAAAAACGGATGTTCGCCCACGTTTAAATTCGTTTTACCAATATCTAACTGTGGTCTTAGATGGCGAAGTGTCCCCATAAACAGCATCCAACTTTGCTTTTATCTCCTCGCATTTTTTCCCATCCACAAACAAAAAGCGAATTACCGAACGATACTGCTCTTTTTCCATCTTAGCGAAAATCACGAAACACGTGTTACTCGAGTGGCTGCCAAATCCAAACTAACCTATCAATCAGTTTGAAATTGTTGTGCCGTCCTTTGATAGATGGCAGTACACGATGATAACATTAACTTCCCGCAGGAACGCCCTCTCTCGTCAAACACCCGTACTTATTGAACCGCCCTCGTATATAAACAGGTTTTTTTTTCGACTGGAGTTGTCCATAGGTTGAAGATGGTCATATCAAAGTAATCGCTTGGGTTCAATTGTATCTATGATGTAGTCTTTGTTCATAATTTCTTTAATCCTTCTGGAATACTCTAACCTAAATACGACAACCGCTTCTCCAGTAATCCATTTCTAGAGACATCAACTTATTCTTATTTCTTTCAGTCATCTCCCATATTTCTAAGCCATAAGTACTTTCCACTATCGCTTGATAAACATATATATTTTTTGTGTTATGTTTTGTCACTATGGAACTCCATTAGGCAGAGTTAAATTGTCTAATTGCTGTTGTCCCTGGTGCTATTTTATTTAAAATATCTTCGTTGCAGTTTCCATTAACAGTAAATGTTACTCCCAGATATTTAAAATACCTAGTTTGAATTCCCATAATTTGCATAATGGGATAGTGTCATATGCCTTTTGTAAGCCAATAAATGTATGTTAAGATGGACGATCTGCCTCCTTCTACTTTCTTATCTATCAAATTCTTCAAAGTGAAGATTTAATCAATACACGTTCGTCCAGTCCGAAAACGTAAACATGAGGTCGTCTGACTGAAGCTACAAATATTCCTGCAGGCTCTTGTTGGTGGCTTCTAGTTGTATTTTCCTTTCCATCGTTTTCCTTCAGATTACTCCCGTATCCAGATGTGATGGGCATAAGGTTTCCCTTCAGTGTGTTCGATGCACATTCATTTGGGCCTAATGAAGTCAATAAGCAGAACGTACGTCGCTCGTATCTATTTTTGCCCCTGTTCCTTTATTGGGGACATGCCCACGGCTGTCCTTTATTTTTCGTCTAGATTTCCGCAAGAGTACTTGTCTTTTATGGAATAAATAAATAAGGTATGTATGTATCAAGGTAAAATGAATTTATTCCCTTTGACTGTTCCATATACATATATCCACACTGTTGTAAATAATGGAGAGGAATCAGTGTTGTTTGCAGTCGTTTATAGAGATGTTTCAGTTTCTAACTAGATAAATTGTTTAAGTACGCCTTTTTATATATGACCTTGACATACGATTTCAAATTATCACTAATTTTACATTTTGCTTTGTAGTGCATCCTACAATTATTTCATATTAGGATATGCAACTATAAATACTCATATCAGACTTAATCATATAACTGTGCACATATGAAACATGCAACTCGCAATTATTACGGTAATTGAAAAAGGGGATTGATACCAATCTGCAGAGATTAAATATACCTATGTACTGCTAATGAGTATGTATGATATGTGATGCGTTCATGTCGTTTCTGCAAAATTGACATATTTAGCCACATATTATACAGGGTGTTCATTTGAAAACTTCCCACCACGGATTTATCGAAAACCACTAATTGAAAAAAAACACCAAGATATGTCAAAAGATTTGTCAAGCAGGGCAACTTTTTACCAAAAACTACTTCACCCTCGGCCTCCCAGGGTCATTCCCTTAAGAATTTCAAATGACAAGGGGTATCAAGTAATAGCTTATTTGAAAGGTCTTTCGAAGTCCTTTATTTTGACGTTTGATTTTTTAAATCAGTCGATTCGTTTTCGAGATAATTAGAAAAATGTTTATTTAACTTAATTTGTTCAGATAGAAAACAAAAATACACGAAAATATCACTTTTTATTTCAATAAGTGTTCAAAATGTTGCCCGTTAGGGTATGCTAAATCTACAATTCGTTTATAATTTAAAACGGAGACTACCAACATAAACAGCAATTCGGAAGATTAGACGTGGCAACAACCAAATAACAACCCGATTTTTTTAAGGATTCTTTTCATCAACACAGATATTCTGGGCGAACTGTATATATTGTTATACCTGTTTAGTTATTTGTTGCTAAGGGAAAGAAGGAATTTAATTTGCTGTCAGTTACTTTTGTGACAATCTTGGGATAGTGAAAATTAGGTAATTTATTGATTCAGATTTCACTTCCAAAATGGTTTACACACTAGCCGAAAGTGTATGGAAATGATTATAATTTATGGTGCCCAAAATCAATGTGCTCGGAAACAGCCGTCACGTTTAACGCCAGACATCCGGGGAAGATAACTTCGCATAGGTATGTTTTGGACCTTGTTACTAAATTTACTCAAACTGGATTTGTTTCAAATAAAAAAACGTGATCATCGGAGAGTTTTGGATGAAGCCGCTCAAGTTGAAGTATTGGGTCATTTTGGAATAAATTCTAATCCTTCATTACGCAAAATTGTTGCTGCGACTGGTATTTCATTATCACACAGTTACTAAACTTCATAAATTTCATCAATTTTAAATAAAAATATTGCAAGAGTTAACCGAAGATGATTTCGATAGGCCAGTTGAGTTTTGTGAACAAATGATAATACCATTCATGTAAAGAATATCTGCTTCAGTGATGAATGCCCATTTTATCTAAATGAATTAGCACCTGCAGGTACTGGAACAATGAAACTCTTTTGTATAAGGGCATACCCAGTACCCTCAAAAAATGAATGCATGGGCAGGCATTTTATGAAACAAAGTGATTGGGCCATTGTTTATTGATGGGAATTTGAATGGAGACATTTATCCGTGAGACCATTGAAAGCCAAATCGAAGAGGATGGAAACCGTATACTTGATGAGGCTGAAATATATTTCCAGCAAGACAGCGTTCCTCCTCACTATGTTCTTCTGATTCGGCAATGGCTGGACGACGAGTTTCCAGATAAATAGGTAGGGCAAAGAGGTCCTATAGAATGGCCTGCTAGATCTCCTGATTTGACGCCATTAGACTTTTCTCTATGGGACCATTTGAAATCTATTGTGTTTACTCTCCAACCTGAAAGATTGGATGAACATGTTTTTCCGTCAGGAAATAAGGATTTTTCTAATTTTCTTGACAACGAATTGACCGATTTTAGATAATCAAACGTCAAAATAAAGGACTTCGAATGACCTTTTAAACAAGCTATTATTCGATATCTCGTGTCATTTAAAATTTTTAAGGGGATGGCCCTGGAGGCGGAGGGTGAAGTAGCTTTTGGTTAAAAAGTTGTCCCCCTTGACAAATCTTCTGACCTGTCTCGGCGTTTTGTCTTTTAATCAGTGGTTTTCGATAAATCCCTGGTGGGAAGTTTTCAAATGAACACCCTGTATGCTGGTCGTGTATACACTAGGTACATATTTTTTATCATCTAGGACATCTAGATTCTATTGACTACTTTTCCAAATAGCAATGAATAAACGTGTTGATCAAAGGTATTCCCTGAGTTTTCATTCCTCAGATAATAATGTACCTAGTCACCCAAAGTGACATTATTAAATTATGAAATTCGTACGAACATGTATAATATGTTAGTGTCAGTAAGAGTTACATTTTCAGCACAGTTTTATGAAAGGGAGGTCCACAATGACTAACCTAATTTGTTTTTCACAATTCATTTCTGAATCCCTGGATGACGGAGTGCTCACCGATGTCATTTATAGAGATATTAGTAAAGCATTCGTTAGATAATAATGTACCTAGTCACTCAAAGCGACATTATTTTATTATGAAATTCGTACGAATCCGATCTGCAATAATTTATGTTTTAGTATGCTCTCTTGCTTAACACAATCATTTTTAGACTTTCATCTTACGATTTTTCGCTCTACGTTGTTATCATTCAGAAGAAATTCAATTTAAACTATATATAAATAAATCAAATAAAAATTTGCCTTCTCTGCTATCTGCGTTTGACAACCACTCATTCATAAACACCCTTTACCGCCTTTTTTATTATCAAAATACACTAAACTAAACGAAACCACAAAATTAAAAGTCTATATAAAGTATAAGATATAATATAATTTGAAATAACTAAGAAAATCCATTGATCAATTATGGTGTTTACTTGTACTTCAACTTACCACTTTTAGAACTGATGCTAATTTTCCCATTCTCCTAATTTAAAAAAGGAACATACAGTTGTTGATAATCACAAAACAACGAACGAAAATGTAAACATACGTTAAAGAAAACGTCAAAATCAGCTGTAGAACTTTACAAAATGCCGAGCCGCGCCGTAGTGATACTTACAGATTTTATGGGGAGGAGTCGATGTCCAGTACCGGACTCAACCCAATGGTATCTTAGGAGATTTTCCTTGGAGAAACAGTAAAAATGTTGCTTGAAAATGAAGTAAAGTGGGTTGACTCGGTATTTTCGATAAATTCGGTTTTTCGTAACGGATCGCATCAGTTTTCACTAGACTTATAAGAATTTTTGCAGATTTTCCTTATTAGACGTGGAATTATATTTAGAAAGCGTGTAACTGTCTGGGAAACAGGACATAGGATGGGAGATCTCTATATTGAACAAAGATGATAACAAGTACAAAATGAAGGTAAAGGATTGTGACCAAATTTGGTTGAGGTATCTATTCTGGAATAGGTATCTAATTAATATTCTCCAAACAGGGGCGGATCTAGGAAATATTTTGGAGAAGGATTCGTCTGATAGATTTATGATCAGGATCCGCCACTGTCTCCAAACCGACTGTTGGGCCATAAGTACTTTTTTATGGTTTGTTATCGAACCTCAAGTACGCAACTGTTTTGCTTCGCTACCCAAGACAAACAATAAAATAGTGCCATTGAGGTGTGGAAGTACTATTTCCCCATTTTTTATTTATGAACAATGCAGATGCAGCATTAGTAGTCGAAGAGTGCATAACAGTCAACCAGTGTTCTGGACTTTGCTGGTTTTGCGCGGTGCCACCTTGATCATCCCGTCTGTCATTGGTGCCTGACGCTGAACTGTTCCAATAACGCCGTATCAATCACTATAGCCTCTTTTCTAAGTGTCTAGTTATAGATGAAGGCAACTACGAGCTGCTGTGAACCCGCATTCTTGCACTCTCTTGTGATCTTTACTATTCAGAAACATCTCAAATATACGTTGTGACTCCGAGTCATAACATTATCAGTTTTTTTTACCATCCCCTCCATTGCCTGATATTGGTTTAATGCTAGTTTAATGCAAAAAAACAATAACGATCAAAAAAACATAACCCAATAATCTTGACACATTGTCATTTTCGTTATCCCCACTATTTCGGAGCGTATAACACCGAATAAAAAGCTGGTGCATGAGGGGGCAGAGGATCTCAAAAATGAGTAGCTCAGGTGCATGACACTCTAGCTCTAGAGCTCTGGCACAGTATTGACAGGTGGTGGGTAGCTCCTAGTTTGCAAAGCACCTCAGGATTGACACTACGTAAATATATACTTCTCACTTATTTAGTGCTGTCAGTAATGAGCTCTGTGACAGATATATATAAAACATATTTCATCAGTCATTTTTAACTTTACTTTTGAGAAACGGCAGAAAACAGCCGGTACTGAAAACTTTCTCTTTGTATTATTGATGATCATTGTAACTGGTCAGTTTTGCCTTGAATGTTTCCTAAGCATTTATAAACTCAAATCTGTAATCAAATCCAAGCGAATAACCAAATGAAAATGGTATTTACCATTTTGGATTGGTATTTACCGATACGTTCAAGCGAGTGTGGTTATAAGTCGGTTACCTCATCAATCAGCTGTTATATGTCATGGTTATCACCGTAAAATTGTGGTATTTACCCAGCTCCAGAGTAGTTTTATATTTCTGGTTATTTGTTATGTGGCAAGTTAGAATTTTGGTGGATATTGGATATTTTTGTTGTACTTCAGCTTCATTTTTGGGAAATTTGATACAGACCGACTTCAGTTGTAGCATAAAGTAGAGCACCTTATTAGTTATACTCATTACTGTTGTTGGGGACACTCTTTGTGTAGTGCCATGTTTTGAACATTACCACAGTTTGAAAAAATTTTAGTGTTTTTATTTTTTGTTTTGTGAATATATTTTGTTTTTATGTAACTTCATAAATCCATTAGTTCTCATAAATAATAATAGAGTTGGAAATTTTTAATTAATTTAAACGATACCTACGCCACTGTGTAACCGAAAGACGCGGGACCTGCTAGCCCAAGCTGCGGGAGACGTACGTAGCCGATGAGCTTGGCGGCAGCCGCACACGGTAATACATTGCTAAAAACGTACTTCGCAGTGAAAGGGTTAAATCTAGTTTCGATTCTTAACAAAGTATCATGTGTAGCCATATACCTACCACAAGAATATTAAAATATTACCATATAAGCTCGCTGGATGATGTCCACCTATATGTGATTTTGATAATATCTTTTTCATCGCTTTTTCCTGTCATTTCTGCTAAATCAATAAATGTTTTATTTGACATGCGGAAATGTTTTGAGGAATTGAAAGTTGTCATAACTACAAAGCCATAGTAGCACCATTAAAATTTTGGGCGTCATATCTTTTATTTTCACGACAAACTTGTTTAAAAATGCCTAAACAAAATCGAGACTCGTCATTAAAGACAATACTGTTCCATTCCTGATCCCAGAGTGACCGTTGTCTGCACCACTCAAGGCGATTACGTCGGTGTAAGGGTTAGAAGGCGACGTGGTGAAAGGAGGAATCCACAGTTTTTTGTTGAAAGACATGTTCATCACACTGTTGGAGTTATGGTTTGGGGTGGTATAGCTTATGGTTCCAGGTCACCTTTAATCTTCATCAGAGGTAACATGAACGCGCAGAGTTATATCCACGAAGTTCTAGAACCCCATCTTTTACCCTATCTTGACACCCTGGCAGATCCAACTTTCCAACAAGATAATGCCCGACCACATGTTGCAAGAGTCACAATAGACTTCTTTCAACATAATGATGTCACATTGTTACCATGGCCACCAAGATCTCCCGACTTATCCCCAATTAAGCACGTGTGGGATATGATGGGTAGGAGATTGCTCAATTTGCAACGTCCTCCTCAGACTCTAGAAGCACTTCGAGAGGAGTTGGTGGTTGCCTGGAATGAGATACCACAGGAGTACATTGACCACCTGATCAAAAGCATGCCTAGGCGCGTTGGAGAATGCGTAGCACATCAGGGTGCATCCACACATTATTAAAGGTCAAAGGGCTTTAAAGCAGTGCAATCATTTTGAAATTTTTATCATTTACTTATTATGCTTCATTAAGTACTTATACAAAATTTTATTAAAATAAAACCATTTAAACTGGGTGTTCGGATTTATATGTCACTTAGTATATATTATAACCGCGGTACATAACACATAAATCAAATCCAAGCGAATAACCAAAATTTCTGTGTTATGTGCCGCGGTTATAATATGGTTCAAGATGACACACGGGTTGATGACGTCAGTTACACGAATCACTTGAACGCGTTGGTTTTAACCGCGGTTTTGTTGCAAGTTGTTTATGTTAGAAAAGCGCGTATATAATCTCTGATTATTTTTATTATCACTTAATAATCGGTGCTTTTTCGTCTACAACTGTATATGGAAAGTTTAAATAAGAAACCTTTCATAATATTCATGGGAGAAATGTGTTTTCAGATTTTTTTTTAATGATGGAACCATGGCTTTGTAGCTATGATAAATTTCAATTCTCTAAATTTTTCCGCATGTCAAAGAACACATTTATTGATTCAGCAGAAATGATGAAAAAAGAAATTAGCAAAACCGTATACAGGTGGATATCATCTAGTGAGTTTATATGGCCATATTTTAATATTCTTGTGTTATATGGCTACACAGGATACTTTGTTAAGCATAGGAACTACATTTAAAGTGTCCCCAACAACCGTAATGAGTATAACTAATAAGGTGCTCCACTTTATGGTAAAACTGAAGTCAGCCTGTATCATTTTTCTCAAAAATGCAGCTGAAGTACAATAACAATATCCAATACCCGGCAAAATTCTAACTTGTCATATTTCAAATAATAACCAGAAATATAAAACTACTCTTGAGTTGGGTAAATACCACAAGTTTGCGGCGATAACTATGACCTATAACAGCTGATTCGTGACGTCACGGATCTTATAACCAAACTGATAACTACACTCGCTTGAACGGATTGGTAAATACCAACCCAAAAAGGTAAATACCATTTCCATTTGGTTATCCGCTTGAATTTGATTATAAATTTTGGTTATTCGCTTGGATTTGATTTTTCTCACCAAC
Organism: Acanthoscelides obtectus; assembly: GCA_963669975.1. NCBI lineage: Eukaryota > Metazoa > Arthropoda > Insecta > Coleoptera > Chrysomelidae > Acanthoscelides > Acanthoscelides obtectus. The sequence continues at coordinate 44,999,635 of CAVLJG010000006.1, read as the reverse complement.
AAACTGGGGTTTGTTCCTCCATCTCCTTCATCCAAGCTGATCAAATGAGGGCACTGTTAAACTTTTTTTTGATTCAACAGATTCCATAGAACTAGTTATACTAATTCACAAATGCAGATAGTAAGACACAACAGACAATTTTTTTTTTATTTTTAAAAACACAAACATAAAAATATATAATTCTGTACACCATACACTTTTGACTTGTTTTTAGATCACTGCACACAAGCCTGTTTATACTGTTGAATATAGCCAGGTCTTTTGAACCTCTAAAATAACAAAAAATTATCTTGTTAGATAATAGATTAAGTGCTGGTGAAAATTGTTTACCCTTTTAGATTTCGACGAGTTCGAGAGAGAAATGAAAGCGTGTTAGAAAGAGTGCACCATATAAGTGAGGACGATAGTGGGGAAGGAATTACAGCCACACTCAGCGCCCTGCCCCTCTCTCGTCTGTCGTTACCAAGCAATGTGGTGACGATGCTTATATGGCTCATTCTTCCTAACATGCTTCTTTCTCTTATACCTATGGAAATCTAAAATAGAAAACGACTTTGGCCAGCACTGTATATTAATTTATATTTACCCTCCATTGTTCCATAGTAATGTTTGAAATTATCTGAGCATTCACACCTCCTGTAGCTCGAAACTCTGTTAATGTTTGATTTTTCATAGATTTGATCAGTGGTTCACCTTTACTATCTGAAAAAAAAAACATTTGAATTAAGCTTAACAAATAAAATGGAGTCAAGTAACTTAACAGATTTAAATAAAGACTTCTGTCAGTTTTACTAGTTACCTGAAGCCATTTTTTTTAAACTAAATAATACTTACTTAAGTCAATATGTGCCAACCCATCTCTTATCAAGAATGCAAAATAGAACATATTCTCCAAAGTATTTGCAAAGCTATCGGTATCTATAATGTAATCATAATACTTTATTGGCTTCCCATTATTCTGACTGCATTTTGTGTTAAGTACATCATTCATCAACTTGACAATTTCTTGAATTCCTTCTTCTTCTTTTTCAACATTTTGAATTTTTTCTGGTTGTTTTTTCTGAGGTGCCTGCTTATTACGTTCCCTAGGTATAATCTCTCTTTGTTTTCTTGGTTTTGGTTGTGGAATTTGTTCCATGCTGTAGGAACCATAAACATAATTAAAAGCAGGAAACTGAGGTATGATAGTCCTAGCGTCATCTATAAGCATCAAGATATCAGTCTCCTGGATTTCATAACTATTCTCACCTTTGATGAAAGTTTGCTAAAAAACAAAATGACATAAGTCATAACAAAGTAGATGTACTTTAAAGTATCTCTAGAAAGACAAGCTAGAGCTTGATAGTTGTATTTTATTTACATTAAAAAGTTAATTGTGAAATTCAATTTAACTTGAAAATTTATAGTTATTAAAAATTCCAGCACATATAAATAATGCTTTAGATAATGCATGAGTTAATTAACAAATGAATAAAGCCAGCTCATACCTCTCAAAAGCCTACATTCTTATTATTGATCCTAATTGGCCTAATGTTATTGGGTCATTTATTTATGGGTACCCTTTTGAAAAAAGGAAAATAAAAGCAACAAACTTTACCAGGTTATCTTTCATTATACAAAAAAAGTATTCTTAACATTAACTTCTAAAAGACAGATGAATCATTGAAAAACAGAAATCCAAGGGACACTAGACAATAACAGCCAACTTTTGATAATACTTTGAAAAATGAATATACAGATGATTCTTTAGTTTGATAAACAAGATCACTGCACAGTTAATTGCGTTTGATTTTCATGCTTTTGGGAACAATACATATGAATCACCCTTTTCCTTACTGCGATGTTACAGTGTTTCAAGTAGGTCAAGGAAAGTTTTGATACAGGCTATCAGGTAACTAACTACAGCTATTATTTTTTACTTTTCAATACCTCTGCATCATGTCATTTAATTTTTTTTGAAAGAAACAAAATTCATTCTGCGAGACTGATAATGTTTTAACAAATGATAAATGAGTTTAGTTGTCTTGCCATAAAGTTCCAAGAATTTACAAAAAAGAATAAACGAAACTTTATCAATGAAGAAAATAAATTATGTCTCACACTACTCACAATGTTAGCTGCAAACTCTGTTTGTTCATAATTGGTAGTAAATACATCCACATGTTCAACAAACTTTTTCAACAAGCTGCTTGAGGATGATATCACCATGCAATCTAGTAATGTTTCATCTGAATGCTCTATCCTCTCATCAATTTTGCATTCATTATCCAACACATTTGCTTCATGGACCACATCTTGTAGCTTACTAGCAGCAGACAATCCAGTATCTCCAGTTTTCTCTATAATAGTTAGTATACCAATCATGTTTAATGAAACCACAAAAATGTAGAAGCAAATGTTTACTGATGATAGGGGCCACCTTGGTGACCCTTTTCAATATATTTCCATTGCTAATTTTTACTTTAGAAAAGGCCTTTTTCGATATAGGTATTATCATTAACTTATACTTTGAAACAGGTTACTGATTTGTCCAAAAGGTCAGTTAATATTTACTTCTATTTCTGTGGTTTAGCAGCAAGTAAAATTTGGGGTTTGAACAGCAAGACAACCAAAGGACAATAGTCAGATGTTACACCCTAGACATTCATTCCCTAGCGTGCAAATGAAAAGAAGTACATAATTACAATCGTTCATAACATTTTTGCTACTCCTATTTTGATTCTATATTATGGCTACAATTCTAGGGTTAATCAAAGTATTTGTCGATTTGTTGTTGAATAACTTACCAATCTCTTCAACTTTGTCTATTAGACGTCTGTATGACAATTTTCTCTCTTGAGGACTCATCTTCGTCAATAATGAGCGAGTATTTTCCTGTTCTTCCAGATAAAGCAATTCTGTAAATGGCATAATGGAATAATCTTATCAACACTTTTTAGATAAAATTCTCAAAAGGTTCATGAATAGTCTGTGTCGTCAAGCTTATTGTTTATGTTAGTCCTGTCACAGACACTTTCTGGCCATCTTGTCGGACGTGCTAACTGTTGTTGCGATTCTATATTGTGCTACCGAATCAGTCAAGAATTTTGAATTGGTAAACGCATGGTAGTATTCCTATTTGAAAAATGTATGACATCAAAACACGTTTTATTTAGATAAAATCGTGCAGAGTTAGCCATATATAATGTAGTTGATCGTGGCTGGTATTTTAAGTCCCCTCTATGTTACCATCCGTTGAATTCGAATTCTATATTAAAGTTAGTACTACAAAAAAGTCATCACATTTCAAATATCTCTTGATCTTCTCTATAAGTGGAGTTACTATCGTCGGACCCTTTCTTGTACCAATCATATTATAATTTTTTTTCTACCACACTAGAATCACTTAGGTATAGGTACTTTTATGGAACATAAACATCCAACTTGCGAATATGGTTTTTGTAACTTGTATAATATGAAGTAGTACTAGTATACCGCGTGTGGAACACAATATCTCGTATTAGTACAAGTTACAAGTAAATTCACTTGTGATTATTACACCATACTTCTTATGGAGTAGGGCCTCCAGTAACAAGCAAATACAAGTATTAGAGTGCAATACTGACAAAAAAATGACAATTCGTAGAGATGTGTAAATATGTAAAGTCGCTTTGAAGAAATTATGCATTTTAATCAGTTGATTCAGCGAGACATTAACGAAAGCATAAGCATGGAAAATCTTATAAAAATGAGACTGGCGGTCCGGTAAGAGCTTTTCAGAGAAATACACGTGACAGTACTCCAGAAATAACATTCTTCTACAGTTCAAATAATGTAAGAACAAGGTTCATTCAAAAGAGGAATGATTCAATAGAATGACAAAATTAGACAGGACATCTCAAGTTTCGATTTGTGGCAGGAATTAAGATATTACAAATGAATCAACTGTATTGTAGTAAAACATTGTGAGAAATTATACTATGCTAATCGGATCAGATAAATTTCTAGTGTCAGGGTCAGTGTCATTTATCTTATTTGCCCTTTATACCTGTGAGTACTAAAAATATTGCTTGACTTTTTTTTGTACGCAATAGTATCAAACAACTATTTCTACTTTTTTCTGCCAAACAGGAACCACTCGTAGAAAGTGGATTTGATATAACAAGATAAATATTACCACTTGTACACTTATGAAACATAAATATCTAACTTGTGAATAAAGTCTTGTATCTGGATTCTGTGCGGAACAACAACACCTTTGGAAGGGCCTTCAGGTTGCTACCTTTATTCCCCTCCAAACGAGAAACCTTTAGGTAACTTTGCATGGCTACCATAACACCATAATGGATATTTCAATTTTTGATTGCACATAAATATTCAGAATTCTCTCGCAAATCGGTTCCTCTCATATCTTAGAATGAAATCACCCTCATATCAAAGGTCACCAAAAGTAGTTCCTATCTATCATGCACAAGTCTCAAAGTATTCTCGCTTAATCCTATATCTTAAATTGCTCATACTAAACTTTGCTTTTTTAATAATCATCTAACTAAAGCAAAAAAAACATGTTATAGCTAACAGTGGAAATATGGTAAGCCATATTTTCTAGGTTTTTCATAGGATAATAACCCAATTGGGAAGGTGCTACAATCTAGATGCAAAGTCAATACTTGCAGTCTCAAGACTTGGCTGTACTTCTCTGATCTTATATGAAAAATTTCCCCTTCGATGCACTTACTCAATTAACTAGTGCTACATTCTAAGCAATTCCAGTTTCCGCTAGAATCATTATTCTTCAGATATCACATGAAAATTTCTTCCTCCAAACTCAAAGTGGAAAAACCACAGTAACCCCACAGGTATACTGTCAAGACTTGCAGTTTCAAAGTTATCTACATCAACTGTATTTCTGAGGCAAGATCCTCAAACGATAATAAAAAACACGCATGAGGTCATTCCTCGGAATTACAAGGCCTTCCCACATTAAGTTGCTAATGATAAACTAGTACGGCCTTCCACTCATGATAAACTCACACATAAACTTTCTTGCCGCCTTACAATAAATTTGTATCTATCTAATTCGAGGACAACTTTCGGATTCCCATCAATTTGCGTTTAATCTCAAAGTTAACAGTATGTGGTATCGATTACTAAAAATCAAAAGTACTTTCTACACCATAACTGTGACTACAGTCTAAAGCATCTCAATTAAGGAGATTTAATAACTTAAGGCTTTCATTTCACTATGGTACCATTCAACCTCGTACCGTTTCTGACATTGTTTCACCTAATAACGTCATTCCTTTCATGAGTTAATACAGTTCAGTATACTTTCACTCTCTCGCATAGACCACATTTGTAATTGGTATTTACTGTAGGGTGTTGTAATGAATAAAATAAAATAAAAATTAAATAAAATTTCACAGGCAATCGCGAAATGCATCCTAATCCGCCAAATATCGTTATTCTCTTAAAGAGTCAACCTACTTAACATAATTTTAATGCTGCATGGTGGAGTGTTTCACACTCCTGCATGGACCACATTTCACAGACGCTCATCATTGTAACCTAATCCGCCTATTTACGTTATTCCTTGAATGAGTCAGCCTACTTGACGTCATTTTAATGCTGCTTGGTAGAGTGTTTCACTAGTCCGTCCAGTATCGTGATTCCAGAACGAGTCAACCTACTTGACGTTATTTTGATATTGCATGTTGGAAAGTTCCACTCTCCCGATTAGATAGTTGTTGACCGTTTCAATCAGGGCCGTATGCTCCGCTGTTCGATTTTCGTCCGGCGGCGCGCATGACGTCACGCGGAGAGGGTGTTTCCCTCATCCTTAACGTAAACAACAATTAGCAACATCCTCACATACTACTGTAAGTTAATTTAAATTCATTTTACACTATTGTTGATACTGTTAGCAATGTAATTGCAACTCCTGATGATGATGGCAAAGACCATTGAAAGCTAGAGAGAATAAAAAAGTATAAACAGTCCTCCTTGCTTAAATTTTGTCGAAGTCCTAACAAAAGGCGGAAGCTTTAACTTTTCACCTAACTGGTCTAGACGACAATGCCCACGTCTCAATATATATATATATATATATATATATATATACAGAGTGACTTCGAGGTTGAGTCATTTATTTTAACAGTGAGTAGATCTGATCAAAAGAAATGTTTTTTTCCTTTAACATTTTTCTAGTAAAATTAAAGTAACAAAGTTATAGCACTTTAGAAGTTTGAGTACCGCCCTGTCTCAATAATAATATTATGTGCTCGTGTTTGTCAACAACGGATATAATCCGCGTTATCGGTTCATCGCATCGGAAACAAAAAAGCGAAAGAATTTGAAACGTTTATCACGATGTCAGTCAATGTTTCAGTCGGTAACGCGTCAGTGAATAGTGGTGTTTGTTGCGTGGCTCAAACGAAATAAAAAATGGCACATGTTTACGAAAATGCTGAACTTGTGGACATGATTTTTCTTTACAAAATGCTGCCGCGGCATCACGGATTTGTGCGAATCGGTTTCCCAATCGAGTGCAACCAACCCCTCGTGCCTTTGTTAATATAGTACAAAGGGCTCGTGAATCAGGAGACTTAAGACCTTACAGGGGAGGGCCTGCCGGTGCTCCAAGACCGCACGATCAAATACAGGTCCGCACTGAAATACTTGTCGGGAGGATACTTCATAAAACAAGGTAACATTTTTTTTTAATGTTTTTTTATTTTTACACACATATTTTGGTTTATCTTCCTTCTACAATCATTATCTGAAAATTAATGACTCAACTTCAAAGTCACCCTGTGTATATATATATATATATAATAATCAAACATTGTTAACAAAAAGTTTACGTCAGAAAGAAAAGAGGCTGCCGTGCATTCTTTAAGAAAAGTTCAAATATTTGCGACTCCTGATGATGGCTCCATAACGTGCCGAAAGCTCGCGATTCCCGTCAAAAGAGTTTATTAAGCCTAAAAGTAGTAGATAGATAGGGTTTGTATGTTCTGGGGACGCCCTTGAGCGCCAACCTTCGGTGCCAAACGACCTTGAGAGCTGACCTTCGGTGCCAACCTTGAAATGTAACCTTGAAACGTGACATTGAGTTTCCGAGTGACCTTGAAGTGTGACCTTGAGTTTTTCGAGTGACCCTGGAGTGTGACCTTGAGTTTCCGAGTGACCTTGAGTTTTTCGAGTGACCTTGAAGCGCGACCTTGAGTTTTCGAGTGACCTTGAAGAGTGACCTTGAGTTTCCGAGTCACCTGAGATGTAGAAGGGATGACCTTGGAAATATGTGCTTAAATTGTAGAAATCGTGGAGAGAAGTCAGTTGTTAGCAAACAGCCTGTGGCGGTGGTAAGCCCGTTTAAGATAAAGTCTTCCCCTCAAGAAGAAGAAAATTGGGATGATGATCGATGGCTCATGGATACCACACCACCTCACCAGCCGACGGGATCCAGCCCCCCCTTGGACACTACACCGGTTCGGCGGGATGGATTCCGAAGATATGGACCCAGGAACCCTGTTCCGGAATTGCCAACGGAAGAAAATTGGGATGATGATCCACCTTCTGAAACGGGATCCAGGACGTCCATGGACTCTACACCGGTTCGGCGGGATGGATTCCGAAGATATGGACCCAGGAACCCTGCTCCGGAAGTGCCAACGGAAGAAAATTGGGATGATGATTCACCTGCTGAAACGGGATCCAGGACGCCCATGGACACTACACCGGTTCGGCGGGATGGATTCCGAAGGAACCCAGGAACCCTGCTCCGGAAGTACCAACGGAAGAAAATTGGGATGATGATCCACCTGCTGAAACTTACATCCCTAATGTAGAAAATAGACCCATTATTAGAGATGTACCTCCAGGCATGTCGCGTAATGCGAGACTGAAAGCTGCTACACACAGTGCCGCCGGGTTTGTGCCGAGCGGTTATGCCGCCGGCACAAGCCGTCAAGCATCATTCCGGTTGGGACAGTCACATAGAAAGCTAGTGAAGTGCTGCATTTCTGGGATTCCATAATATATCATTTTGTTGATCGTACTAACACTCACAGGAAAATAAATTATGTTTTACGGTGCTTCCACTATTTTATACCCAGCCGGAACAGTTGGGAAAAATTGATGGATGATGTGACTGGGTTGTCCATTTCTGAAAGAACCTGCAGCCATGCTATACTCGATACAGAGTGCATTTACTTTTAATATTTCTATTGCGAAATCGGACTCGTGCAGTATATTTTTCTGCAAAACTCGGGGTTCAAAGCCCAATATGCGACCAATAGTATTTTTTGAAGAAAAATCGATGTCACAATTGGCTTGTAAAGTAACGGTGGATGTAGTTTTGTTGGCGGTAAGACTAATTTGCAGTCCTGATGGAAGTTTTTGTTGTAAGGCGGTAGCCAACTCTGAAATTTCATAGGAACCGATAGGAAGTTTAAACGATTGGCGATCACTGGCAATTGAAGATGTAGACTATACAAAAGTATTGTTGGAAGCATCAATATTAGGTATCACATTGAAGGATTCAAAATCACACAACCCAATTTCATACGCATCATCATCTGAAAGATAGATTGGAGCATTAAAGTCAGCTTGAAGCGTAGAAGAATTGTCAGAAAGGGTAAATGTCATCGACATGATGTATGCGTTGAAAGCTAGACGATAATATTCATTGATTTTTTTTTTTTTTGGTGAGGGGGGAATGCGTTTACGCACCATACCATAGCCCGAGCTACGGCGTGTGTGGGACTCCAGGTTGTCCACCTAATACCCACTAAACCCTAAACTTCCGCGTGGCCCGACTCATCAACGTCTCGGTAGGCCATGTGTTGTGCGTGACTTGCGGTCTGCTACAACGTCTCCTTATGTGTTTCAGTCTCTGGGAACGCCGGGTTGGGTCCCTTTACCTCGCACATTCTATCGATGTCGTTAAGCGATCATCGATAGAGGGTCTGCTAGGTTCTCTTGAAACTCTTGTTTTCGAAAAATCAAGAGTTTCAAGTCCTCTTACCAATATCTTGTTCCTGGTCCTGGTCCTGAAGGGTCCTGGTCCTGGTTGGTCCTGGTCCCGGTAGGTCCTGGTCCCGGTGGTTCCTGGTCCTCTGCATCCACGCCGTGGGGGGGGGGGGGGGAGCAACCGCGGGTTCTCCTAGTCTCCTAGTCAAGGTTCCAGTTAACGGGTGCCAACTGGGACCTTGGTCTAGGGTACCTGGTTCTGCGGTTGCGAGGCCTCTCATCCGGATCGTAGTCCATGAGGAATCGTAGCTGCTCGTTCGGGTGGTCCTGAGCTTTCTCGAAGGTCTTCTCCGCTTTTTTCCTCATGTACTCGTGGATGGTGTCCCAATGCAGGTCTCTACGCAAGGTTGAGTTTCTTACGTAGGATGGTGCACTGGTGGCGATCCGGAGTAGCTTCATCTCTAGAGCAGCAAGTCCCTTGCGGTAGCTGGGGGCAGCGTACCCCCAGACCGCGGAGGCGTAAGCGAGCTGAGGTCTGGCGATGGCCTTGATCAGCCGTAGCTTGGCGCTAGCGGCATCCGGCTGTGTCTACCCAGTAATGGGTAGAGTTGAGCCATGTCTGCTCTGGTTTTTGCGATGACAGCTTCTATGTGGGCTTTCCAGGTGAGGGACTTGTCAAATACGATCCCCAGATATTTGACTTTGTCGCTCCACTGGATATCTTCGTCGAAGATGGATGCTTCGAGAGGTCTTGCAATCCTTCTTCGTTGAATGAAGATTGCCTGCGTCTTCTGGACGTTGATGCGGATTTTCCATTTCACGCACCAGTCCTGGATGTGGTCCAGTTCATCCTGTAGTCTCCTACGGATGATCTCGGGTCGTCTATGCTTGGCGGCTATAGCAGTGTCGTCTGCATATAGGGCCAGCATTGTGTCAGCTGTCTTCGGCACATCGTGAGTATAGATGTTGTAGAGCAGGGGGGCTAAGGCTGACCCCTGGGGCACGCCTGCTTCCAGCTGTCGTCTTGTTGAATGGCATGTACCAATCTTCACCGTGAACCATCTTTGTGTTAGATAGCTCTGGATCAGTTGGCACATGTTCGCATCGATTCCGGCGGCTTCCATTTTGGCGATGAGTCCATCGTGCCAAACTCGATCGAAGGCTCGTTCCACGTCCAGCAGGACGAGACCGGTTGCCTCCTGGGGATTGAAGCCGCTGGTGATGTTTTCCGTCAGTCGTAGCGCTTGGAGTTGTGGGAGGATCTGAAGCCGAATTGCCCTGGGGGGAGAAGTTGCAGTTCTTCTGCCTGCTTCTGTAGTCGAACGACGATAGCCTTTTCGACTACTTTGCCCATCGAGGAAACCAGGCTGATGGGCCGATAGTTCTGGGGCAACTTCCGGTCCTTGCCTGGCTTGGTGAGCATTATAACCTGGGCTTCCCGCCACCGCCGCGGGAAGTGGTTAAGTCTCAGAGTGGCATTGGCGATGTTGGTGAGCGCAGCAATGCCTTTGGTGGCAAGGTTCTTCAGCATCCTATTGTTGATGCCGTCCCGTCCCGGCGCCTTTCTGACCTTCAACCTGCGGATGATCAGACGGATTTCCTCTGGACTGGAGGGGTGATCCGTCTCCTGGCCAGGTGGTCGACTCCTCATGATTTCGGCTGCGACTTCCACGGCCTCCTCGTGGTTGTCGTCCTCGTCTTCATGGTAATTGAGTCTGCATTCGGATTCTAGCGAATCGGCGAATGCTTCGGCTTTTTCTTCACTGGAGTAGGCCAAGCCGCGTTGGCCGTGAAGAGTGGGGATCGTGGTGCGCTGACGACGGAATTTTCGCTGCATAGTCCAGGCCGTACCATCCTGGGTCTCTAGTTCTGCACAGGCTGCATTCCATTTGCTGTTTTGGAGTTCCGCGAGTGCGTTCTTCAGAGCTAGCGATGCTGTTTCGCGCAACTCTCGACTCCTCTGTCAACAGCTGGAGATGTTCTCGCTTGAGTCTTCTGTTCTCCCTGATCAGGTGCCTAATATGGTGCGGTGCTGGACCATTTAGGTGTCTAGAAACTGCCGTAGTCTCGGAGCGGGTGCTGTCCTCGTGCGCTCGCAGGAGAGCATTCTCCAGCTCCTCTACCGCGTTGTCCAGTTCCTCCGCTGATCGGATGGTTGGAATTTGAGTGATGTTCCTTTGGACGTTGGATTTGTACAGATTCCAGTTCGTCCGTTTGGTGCTCAAGCTATCTCGAGTTCTAGACCCTGTGCCAAGTGTTAGTAGAATCGGATTGTGGTCCGACGATCCTTCCACCAGGGTCTCTATCTCGAACTCCTCTCTGATGTTGCGAAGGATGGCTATGTCCAGTACCGCAGGTCGCCCGAGGCCGAATGGAATGTAGGTTGGTTGCTCCGGACCGACGATGACCCCCGCCAGGCATCGACGTGTTCTTGGAGCTGCCTTGCATTCCTGTCTTCGACGTTGTTGTTCCATGCCGGAGATTTGCAGTTTAGATCTCCGATGACTATGCGTGCTCCTGGGCCTCTCAGGAGGTCAGCGATGTCATCTTCGTCTAGGGCCTCTCCTGGTGGCACATATAGGGAGGTGATCCTGTAGGGACGGTGGTTGTGATGGACCTGGACCGTGATTCCGTCCCCATTGATGTCTGCGGCATCGTCGAGGACATGACTCGTCAAGGTACGTTTGACGAGTAATGCGACTCCTCCACCTCTGCCTCTTCTGTCGTAGCGGTACGTCTCGTACCGCGGGAACGTCAGACTATGGGCAGCATCCAATTTCGTTTCTTGGATGGCCATCACCTCTGGTTGGTACTGGTCTAGTATCTCCTGGATTTCTGGTTTCCGTGCCCTGAATCCGTTGATGTTCCAGGAGATAATGCGTAGAGATTCTACGTTTTGCCCTGTAGTCATTTCGGGTCTAATGCTTGTCTTGCATTTTGGCCTCGAGTGCATCCAGGCGGGTTATGATGGCTTGCATCATTGCTAGCAGTCTTTCATCGCCGTGTTGCTTCTGCGCAGTAGTTCCAGTAGCAGTGGCGGCTGCTGGGGCAGAAGTGGACATAGGTTTCTTCGCTTTTTGAGCGTAAGAGGTCCTATTTGTGGTGGTGGGGACTGCTTTGGGGGCATAAGCAGCTTTCCTCGGGGCCTTACTACATCCCTTGTAGTTGGCGGGGTGGCCTTCTCCACAAAGGCAACACTTGGCGTTTCGTTGCCCTGTTGGCGGCGCTGGCAGACTGCAGCTGGTGCTGCTGTGGTCCTCTCCACACTTAACGCACCGTTCAGCGAGACGGCAGTTCCGCTGTGTGTGCCCGTACCGCGGGCAGCGGTAACATTGGCTGGGCTCGGTAGACTTTTTCTTCCTCTCGAAGCTGACCGTGAGCTTGGCCAGCCTCTGGATCTCTGCAAGCTTTTCCGGCATCTTCGTCTTGACGAGGAAGAGCGGAAGTGGCTTCTTGGTGGTCCTTGAGGTCATCTGCTGAACCTCGGCGTCTGCGATGCCTTGGCTCACTAGATCCTCTTTGATGTCATTGACTGACATTTCCCTGGGTAGCCCACGAATGACCCTCTGGTCCATCCTGTCCTCCTTCAGTTGATAGGTGAAGAAGGGCCGCTTGATGGAGTCCAGCAGTGCGACTAGCTGACGGTAGTCAGCTGGTGTATTTGTGAACACCTTCACACTGTTACCCGCCGTCCTCGCCTTGGAGAATTGGATCCCCTTGCTGTTCATCATCCTGCTTAATGATGACCAATCAGCGGTGCCCTCGATATTGATTGGCGGAACTCCTGTTCCTGCCATGGGGGCCTCGGTGGTCCTGGTTGCTCTAGGACCTCTCTTCTTGGTGGCAGCTGGCATCTTTGGCTGCCTGGATGGTTCTTCTTCTTCGGAGGAGGAGGAAACTCTCACTCGTTTTCTCCTCCTGGTGACGACACTGAAGTCTGCGTCATCGGTCCTCTTCTCGGCTTCTTCTTCTTCGATATCTTGGGCATCCATGTCCCTGTTTTCCGTAGGCTGCTGGTCCTCGTCTCCCTGGTCCTCACCTTCTTCTTCTTCTACCGTCTTCTTCGCCTTCCTCTTCGCTTTGAGGAGCTTCCCCTTCACTTCCTCTATCTCTTGCCTCGCCTGCTTGAATGCTTCTTGCAGATTTTTCATCTGCTCAGCAAGCATTGCGAAGTTATCCTCCTTCTGCTTCAGCTGCCTCGTCAGTTTTTCTATTTTCGCCATCGTGGATGGCGATCGTATCGTGATGAAAATCACAATAGGATCGCACTGTAAGTCCGGGTGGGTCGCAGTCGCACAAGTGTATACTCGCGACGGCTGCTAGCTCGGAACTGCACTAGCTTTATATAGGAAACGCAAACACAGCTGACTACAATTATGTGAGTTGAATGATTGAATGGACTCATAATTGTATTAAATATCAGAGATTTCATGATTGCTGCGAAAATAATGCACAGCTTCTCTAGGGGGGTGTAAATTACCATATGAATCAAAGTATGTGACATGATTGTTGTTTTTTACATATGCAGTCCAGTGGGATCCAACACCTGATGAATTATCTAAATTAATAATACCGCATTCTTTAGCTCTAATTCGATGTGGTAAATCATCTCTCATAAAAACTCCCCTAAATTTTGAAATTATCAGTTGTTTAGCCAATTGAAGTAACTCTATATTAGTAAGAGCATGACGAGGGAGTTTTTTTAGCAGTTTTTTTATAAGGTGCCAAATATAACCCTTTTCCTTGTTTAGATTGTTCTAACGCTAAGTTGTGACGTTTTTGTTCAGCCAGCTGAGCCTGATTGGTTTTCGCATCCGAGACTGCTTTTTTTTTATATATCGAAACAGCCGCGCAGGCAGAAGCCTAAATGCCGGAACACCGCGGCTGCTATGATGATCCCAAAGAAATTTTGTTGATACGATTTTTGAACTGCCTAAGGTTAGTAGAACTGTGAAAAGCTTCCTCCCGTAGATTGTTCCACAATCTAGATACCCTCGGGGCAAAGGAGCGGTCGTATCGGCCAGTTCTGGATGTACGAAGTTTGACACGGTTAGGATGGGACGCCGAAGTCAGGCGGGTCTGTCTGGCAGGTACATCGCGCGGCGGCATCATGGAAGAGAGCTCTGAGGAGCAAAGCCCGTTGGTGTAGCGATAGAAAAGAGCTAGATCGCCGACGACCCGCCGGTGCGAAAGAGTCCCGAGACTGTCTGTTAGAGAAGAGTCATCGATCAGTCGGACCGCCCGCCTCTGGACAGCATCGAGCATGGGCAATGTAGTCGGGGCGGCAGCACCCCAAATGTGTGAGCAATACTCGAGGCTAGGCCTTATCTGGGCCTTGTATAGAGTGAGAATGTCATGTGGAGAAAAGTACTTCTTAGCCCTAAACAAATAGCCTAGCTTTTTCCCAGCAGCTGCAGCTATTGAAGAGATGTGTTCGTGCCAGATCAGGTCCTCGGTGATCTGGACTCCGACCAGCCGAAATGAATGGCTCTTTGGTAGAACTCGACCGTCCATCGAAACCGGATGAGCGCTAGGACGCCTTTTGTTCGTCAAAGTACAGTACTGTGTTTTGGAAGCATTGAACTGTATAAGATTGTTGCGTCCCCAAGCAGTGATAGCCTCCAGGTCTCTTGTCAGAGAAGAAGTCGTCGCTAGTCTTCTTTTTTCCAGCTCAGCGGCAGAGATCGGCTTGTCACTCTGAATTCCTGCATGTAGAGTGCTGTCATCAGCGAAGCTGTGGATTGGGTTGATCGTGCAGGAAAGGAGGTCGTTGATATGTAAGAGAAACAGTGTTGGAGCCCAGACCGATCCCTGGGGAACACCCGCGTTGACGTTGTGGGATGAATTACGACGGATATCTTGCGGCCAGAGATAAAGTCAGCCACCCATCTGCAAAGCTTTTTTGGGAGGCCATAGGATGGAAGTTTGCTTAAGAGGACAGCGTGCCACAGCTGATCGAACGCTTTCGTGATGTCAAGAGCAACGACATGAGCCTCACCATGAGACTGGATGAGTTTACTCCACAGTTGCGTGACGTAAGCTAGGAGGTCCCCTGTGGATCGTTGGTGCCGGAAACCCAGTGCCTGTCGCTAATCAAGCTGTGACGTTCGAGGTAGTCCAGAAGCTCGCGATTTATGCACCTCTCCATCACTTTACTTATGACAAAAAGCAGAGCTATAGGCCTGTAGTTGTAAGGGTCGGTTTTAGATCCTTTTTTTGGGATGGGCTGTACATGAGCAAATTTCCAGTTTTCTGGGAAGGTGCCGGATTCATAAGATATCTGGAAGAGACGCGAAAGAACTGGAGCAAGCTCCGCTGCACATCTCTTCAGTACAATGGCAGGAATCAAGTCCGGACCAGAAGCTTTGTTGATGTTGAGCGACAAGAGCACTCGTCTTACGGTCTTATGCCTGAATGTTACCTCCCGCATAGTGTGGGGAACCCTTTGAATTGACGGCACTTGGGCGTTGGTGGGGACGTCCATGGTGGAGTTGGCAGCAAAGATCTTGGCTAGCACTTCCGCCTTGGCCTTCTAGTCGAATACAATAGTTCCATCCTGACACGTAAGTGGTGGAAGGCTACTGTGTGAGAAGTTCTTTTCAATCTGCTTGGCCAGCGTCCAGAAAGACCGACTGCCATTGCGCTGCGACATTACCCTGTGCCTAACTTTTATATCATGCTGGTTTTTGGCATTGCGAACCGCTTCGTTATATTTGTTTCTGGACTCGACGTCGGCTTGTCTGTTCTCTACAGTGGGGTTTTGTAAGTAGGTTCTGTGGGCCTTGATCTTCTGCTTGCGAGCAGTGTCACACGATTTGTTGAACCAGCCGTTGGACCCTGGTTTAGAAACTTTCACTGTGTGAGCGATGTATTCCTCCATTCCGACGTGGATAATTTCGGTTATTGAAGAACAGATAGTCGACGCATCCGCGTCAGTGAAACAGACATCTCTCCAAGGAAAGCTAGAGAAGAAGTCTCTGAGCCCCTCCCAGTCGGCATGTCCGTAATGCCAAGTTTTGCGGCCTGTGCGAGTTTCTGCTGCCACAGCGGCTTCTGACCGAAACCTAACCTCCACAACACCGTGATCTGAGTTACCCAGGGGGGACAGGACAGCAGCGCTGTAAGGGGCAGGATGCGTGGTCAGAAAGAGATCCAGCAGGCTACTGGCGTGTGACGAGACGCGGGGGAAAAAAGTAGGGCTCGTGACCAGCCTCGTGGGTCAGCCCTTGAGTAAGAGCGAACGCTTCGACTGCACGACCTGCTGCATCGGTCTTATTTGAGCCCAACCAAAGCTCATTATGGGCATTGAAATCACCGAGAAGAACTACCTCTGAAGCGGGGTGATTGATGTTCAGGAAGTCGATCTGGACGGCGAGGTATTCGAGTAGGTCATCCCAGTTATGGTTCGAGGGAGAGCGATAAAGGCAGCAAATAAATTTGGGTGATGTTTTGGAGCTGAGGCGAAGCCACAGAATGTCCTTCCGGTCTGATTCCAAAGAAAGATCCCTGGAGCAGGAAAGACTGCTGCGGACAAAAGCCACAACTCCCCCGTTCTTTCTCAGATTGGAGTGCACCTCGTAGTTTGGGAAGTTGAGATGGTTAATCGGTGCAGTCTCTGAGATTTTTGTCTCCGCCAAGAAAAGCACGGCGGGACGATTGGATTGCAGGTAGTGATGAACAGCATTAATGTTGCTAAATTTTGGAATTATCAGTTGTTTAGCCAATTGAAGTAACTCTATATTAGTAAGAGCATGACGAGGGAGTTTTTTTAGCAGTTTTTTTATAAGGTGCCAAATATAACCCTTTTCCTTGTTTAGATTGTTCTAACGCTAAGTTGTGACGTTTTTGTTCAGCCAGCTGAGCCTGATTGGTTTTCGCATCCGAGACTGCTTTGGCAATTGACGCCGCTCCACCTCCAAGTGCACCTAGCGCACCAAGTAAGGGAAGGAGGATAGGTAAAAATCCCCTTTTTTTAGGTATCGGTAAGAGTCTCGACTTTTTTGTGGTACGTCGTTTTTTACGGAGACCTTGTCCGCTTATTACTTTTTTTCGCAATCCTAAAATGCGTTGTGACTTGCGAATACGAGAAGAAAACTGTTTTCGACTCATGCCACTACCCAATTTCTGCTTCATCTTCATGACCGCTGAGACACCCAGTGCAGCTACTTTTTCACCAAGCGATGAATCCGATGCAGCAACCCGCTTGAGGGCGTGATCAATTAAGAGGTTATCGGCTTTACGATGAATGTCACTTTGTTTGGAGGTAGCGTAAACCAGATCGTGCTGCTTACAGGCCTCGTCTAAGCGATTAATTCCGGTATCACCTCTCTCAATGCGTGGCTTTAAATTTGTTCCAGGTCCACAGAAATTATATCTCGGGATGTGCAATTCAAGTCGTAGTTTATGGATAAGTTTATTTATGAAACCCGTACCACGCACTGTAACGGTCGGTTTGTGACTGTTTCTCCTCGCACGGAATGCAGTCATTTTATATGCTTCTAGCAAGTAACGGTTCTCAGATATATAGTAGACTGTGCTAGAAGTATTGATGTCAGTACAATTTATAGGCCATCAGAATGAAGATCGAACCATCAGCCGTACCAGTTCCTGTGATGAATTTTGATGGACTTGCACAGGAAGGTGCTCTTAGAAAACATGGTAACCTATTCAATGGTACGTCTAAACGCGCGTTAGTTGTAGGCCCAAGCGGATCTGGTAAAACTAATGTAATGATCAGTTTGTTAACACATCCTAATGGATTGAGATTTGAGAACGTTTATCTGTACTGCAAGTCGATGTACCAACCCAAGTACAAATATTTACGAGAACTACTAACACCGCTTCGCGAAATAGGGTATTATGAATACAGTGAAGATGCAAAGATTGCGACACCAGAAAACATTAAACCAAACTCTGTAATAATTTTTGACGACGTTTCATCATGTAATCAGGATATAATAAGACAATATTTCAGTTTTGGACGTCATCGTAATACAGACTGTTTCTATCTTTGTCAAACGTATACTGCCGCACCCAAACATAATTTAAGGGATAACATAAACCTACTCATACTATTTCCTCAAGACAATTTGAATCTGAAACATATCTATGATGATCATATCAGCCTAGACATGTCATTTAATGAATTTAAAAGCTTGTGCAGTTTGTGTTGGCAAGAGCCACATAGCTTTGTAGTGGTTGATAAAGATTATCCAAGACAGGGAGGCAGGTATAGAAGGTGTTTTAGCAGCAACATAAATGTGTAACAGTAATATATATATATATAACTATACTCTGTGCAAATCTTAGGGTAGTACTTATATAACATCGAAGGTAGACAGATGGATCCAAAACTGGCCAAAGAACTAGTCAAAACCAGGAAAGCGGTTAAACAAAAGTATCTCACACTTGAATCAGATAATTGCAGCAACGGAAAGGGAATTACAGCAACAGTTTAAGCCGATCTCAGAACCGTTGCAAAAACTCTTATCAAAAGTTGAAGCACCTAAACAAGAATTGCAGATCAAAGAAGAACAATCTACACCCCCATCAGTGACATCCACACCGAAGAAACGACAATCATTCAATAAACAATTGTCAGAAAATTTATACCAACGATATTTACCACCTGTCAACTACAGCTTTCTCGAGGATACATATTCAAACCTTCTGGAGCCAACTCGCAGTCAAGATGTATCTACCGTTGAAGAATTTACTCCAAATGCTACGGTGTTGGTGGCAGAAAACCAGCAAATCAATGAAAGCCTGGCTCGAGTGGCGCAAGAATTCCACCAACTAATTGATACACCTGCATAACAAGAGTATCTTGAAGGTTTTCACCCTGTACCTCGAAAATATGTTGATGAGTCAATTCGTGGGAACGAGCGCGAGTTTGATCGTTATTATGGATTAACACATGATATTGTTTCTGACAAGTTTCAACTCGGTAAAAGTCCGGTTACGCTAGACGGAGCAAATATCGTGGTGGAAAATGTAACATATCCTGGCACACCTGGATTATATGAACTGCTTTTCAAAAAAGAACCAATTGGTTATAAGCAGAGTGATATAGATCAGTATATGGATAGTCTAAGTCGCACAAATGCATATCGCAGAAATTTTGAACCTAATATTCAAATACAGGGTAGTACGTCCTACAAATATCGAAATATAATTTGACCATACTTACATCAGCATAACATTCTAAACCAGCAGGGTATACTCAGATCCGGCTCCTTTGAGAAACCTCCACCTCCTAAGAGTCAGTTACGACGAACACACTCATTCAAACATACAGGTCAAGGAATGCTCCACTTATCAAATAAACCAATCGACTACATCTATTTTGATGATCCAAATGAATTGGTTGCTCGTTTACGTCTGTTGTTAGCTTCAATAATGGACATCGTAACAAGATTATGTCTATAATTGAGGAGTTACGTGAATTAAAAATTATAAAATGAATTTGTAACGTAATATTACTTTATTTACATTGCTGCAGTTGTAGGATCAAGATGCCGATAGATAAATTTGGAAGACATATTCTCCGCTCAAAGAAGACGGACACTGCTGCAATCTTCAGTACTTTTCTAAGATCCAACCTATCCAGCGTATGTGTGGTACCCATTTATTCCTCCACATCCAGCGAGCAGTTTTACACATTTAACAACAATAGCAAGGACTATATATCGTTCCTGTGACTGGGATCGTTGATAGTATAAATGTTCCGCCAAAAGTAAGAGTGACAATTGGTTTAAATAGTCTCACCGACAACACACCTCTCACGAAAGGTGATATTCTCCATTTCTTCACATCTAAAGAACCCAGAAAAGAGCAGCTTATAGCAAATATTGTAATGCGCTGTCCATTGATACAACAATGATCGACTTTAGAAAGCAGGTTCTTGAAGAACTTCATAAACCAGCTCGCCGTAATTATAGACATCGGCGCGTTATTGTGAAGGGGGTCAACGATCTCTTGCAGGCAGATTTGGTGGAAATGCTTCCGTATCAGAAAGTGAACAAAGGATGCCGATATATTTTAATTGTCATCAACGTTTTTAGTAAATTTGTGTGGGCAGAACCAGTCAAACGAAAAACCGGAAAATATGTTACAACTGCAATGAAGGCGATTCTGTCGCACATGAAGTCAATTCCAAAAAATTTACAAACAGTAAAGAATTCTACAATAGTGATTTTACGAAGTTGATGGAAGAGTACAAAATTAATCATTACAGCACGTACTCATCGACCAAAGCAAGTGTGGTTGAAAGGGTGAATCGGACTTTAAAGAATCGGATGTGGAACCGGTTCATTCGTGGATTAACAAAAGTGATTTACTTGTATGATAAATGTACCTCTATTTTCTCTAATCATTTCTATAGCAAACTTTTTTTTCAATAAAACACTCTACGTAATATAAGATTTTTATTACAAATATACTGAGAATAGTTAGGATAAGTAATTTGAATAAAAGTTCAGTGTTGGAGCCTTGTTGAATTCCTTCAAGTTTGGATATTGGTGTGCCAGCTCCATAGCAGTCCTGATGTTCTCCGAATGCGGCAAATCAGAGATGTGTTGCATAATGAAGTCTCGCACATCTATGTGCTTGGTTTGTACATCCTGGACGAGTGTGGTAAAATATTTTTGGAACTCCTGAGTTTTCAACATATTCATCGTATAGGCAATCAGCGGGGCTAATTGAAATAACTTCAATACGGTCTCTTTACCCAAATAAACTACATTACTCCACCGATCTTCAATTTTGATGGTTTGATAATCTGAAAATCTATCAAAGCTGATACAGAAGGAGTTACCTTGGATCGGATGGAAAATATCATCACTGAAGGAAAAATTGGTTATACTGCCTTCTTGATTCAATACTTCATATCAGTCTTCTTCATTTAACGTAACGCCCTCGGTTTTTAAACCCTTGATATTGAGTACAGGTTGGAAGCTCCACTGATATGCTCGCCCAATCGTAATCCATTTTGATTTAGATGGATTTAGAGGATAGCGTTGCTCCTGGATGACAATTAACGGTGGCTGAGCTACACCACTTTGTACAGATCGTACCCCTTTGTCGTTCTGCACATGTGCAACGTGTTTGACACCACCGGCACTACTCATGTTGTAACACTATGTGAAATGTAGAAGACTGGTATGTGATGCTGAGTAGCTACTCTTATACAGTGTCGATACTCCCTCCACTCACAAACACTCCCCTCTCAAAAATTGGCGCAGGTGCAATGGAAAATGATACTACCATTCATGAAGATATATTTATTTATCATATATTTCTGTCATACAACACAGCAAGTATTATTGCGTTTTGGATAAATCGCATAAGACACTCAAACATGCAACACATAATCTTCAAATTTGGTGGATGGCTATTTCACACCACATGGTCCAGAACTCCATCCTAGTGACTTATCTCCAATGTTACCTTTAGCTACGTTTTTCTTTAACCATTTAAATACAGTATAATGTCTTATCTTATTTTCTATATCAAATACAAATTTAATATCATGCTGCTGTATCACATCGATTAGACTCTTCAGTGATGCACAATAAGCCATATATGCAATTTTACATATGGTTTCATCGATATGGGATACAGTGTCTTTATATCTCTTAGTAATATTTTCTACAGGATGTGGTTTATCTACATCTTCATAGTTACTGTCAGATAACAACTTACACAAATAGTATTGTTCATATGCTGATGGTGTGGAGTGCATGTTCGTCAGCAGGTCTCCAAATTCTTTGATGCTTAAAACCTCACAACCTGTATCCTTTAGACTTTGCAGCGTTTCCTGTACCACCCAGTCAAGATGTTTCTTTCTTGTTATTACACTGGAAAGCACATCGGGGTGGCAACTATCTGCATTTGCAATCCAGCTGAATACTTCGTCGGGTACTGTAATTTCCTCCAGTACAAAACTCAGCACTGGAAATACTCGTTTTTCTGGATTTTGAGACACAAACTGTCGGAGCTGTTTTTTTAACACCTCTTCAGTTACATGACATAATTGCATGAACAGTGAATAGTATGTCTTGGTACTCATCTTTAAAACTGCAGAAGGTGAGTGGGTAAAGCATATATTTATATTCTTGTCCCCACCACAAAGCTCAAATTTCTGATCATTTCATCTGATCACTAGTCAACTCACTGGCTTCGTTCATTAAGCGCAGCAAGAGTTCCAACCGCTCTTCGTCCGACATGTTATGAAAGGTCATACCTTGATGACCCCAAGGTAATGTCTTTGTTGAGTTTGGTATCAAGAAACGTTTATCATCCATACTGGTCAATGCCACTTTTCTTATATAATTTGTGTATATATTGTGCGACTCCGATTTAAATACATAAATCGTACAGTACACAGATGTCCGTTTCTCCTCAACAATATCTTTATAATGTAACAAATGTAATTGATGTGTCACACTCGCCTTAGATATACCTTTAGCTCGTTTAGCCACTTGATCTACAGCATCGATACAGTATGCTTTGGGACCTGTACCATAAAAGGCAGACAGTACCTTGCCACCATATTTGTCTTTCATCTTACCCAACTCTGACGCTGTTCGAGGCATGTTATGTGGGTTGTCAGCATCATAATTGGATGTGTCAAAGTAATGCATGTGTGATTTCATGTCTTCATAGAAATTATCGGTTTCAACATGTACTATTAACGAATCAGTATCCGTGTATGCCAAGGTCACCTTATTACTATATTGGTGCTTCAGAAAGTTATAGAAAAAGTCATATATTACCGTTTTTGAGACATCTAAAATACAAAATCCAACATATGTGGGACGGCAATAATCAATCATTGTTTTTTCCCTTTGAATAGCTACTAAGTTTTCAGAAAATATTCTGTGTTCTTTAAAAGTTGGTTTACTAATATAATTTTCAGCACCTATTTTGTGTTTCGATTTTTCAAATTGAGTCGCTAATTTGATATTGACTCTGTTCTCCATGTTTTCAATCGTTTTGCCAAATATACAATTGATCGTTAGTTTGAACAAATCTCTTTCAAACGGATTCAGTGCGGCATTTCTAAGTGCCGTGTTTAACAGTATATAGGACTTTAACCACGCTGCTTGTGTGAATTTGATACCTCTATGAATTTTCGTCAAGATAATACCATGTTTCAAACATTGTTTTAGATTACGATAATGGATAATGTAGCGCTCTTTGTTGTGTAAATTTGGAATTAATTTTGAGCTTTGACTGTTGGGTGGTTTAAAATTTTCTGGACAAAATGGTAAATCATTGAAATAATCATGAAGCTCATTCGGTATTGTTAAATCAACTTCTAATGCATATCCAATATCCGATGTATCTGAAATTTGTGTAATTATTTCTTGAATCCTATCCATCTCATGTTGCGTTAACCAAGCAAAATGACCCGTCGGTAGGTACAGCTGCATAGTATACGTATATCCATATAAGTTCGACGCATCAAGGTATATTAAGTACGATGATGCGTTTGATAGATCGTAATGAGGTAAAAATTTATTGTTCGCCTCGACTTTCCGTGAGGTACATGTGCTGACTCCTCCACGAATCCCCTTTTTAAAAAAATGTACCATATCCACATCTGTAAGCAGCTCTAACTCTACTTTAGTATATCGTAGCATTGCATCCCAACTCAAACCAGGAGCTGTAAAATAGTGAGCTGGATCCAGCTTGTACGTTTTTAAACACAAATCTCTAAAATTTTCAAAGATATCTGTTAAAAAAAGAACATCCGAAGTCAAGTAAAAGTCCGAGTATTCCCCCAAATTTTTACACCCCATTACTTCCCAAACATGATGTGCCCGCTCATAATCCTCGTCTGCAATGTGTTCATCACGTATTTCGTCATAAAAGTCTTGTTGGGATGGTAAACATGTTTCATTGTATTTATCAAATGTTTTAATATATGTATAGGGAAATATACCTTTACATCTCATGTAGGAGAATCTTTCGTCCTCGGGAAACACTTTTCGTACTGTCCGACATTGCTCTGTGCTTAAAAGGGATGCCAATGTTTCTAATTTTGACGACAGAAACTGATATGAATCGACAAATCTCATTTGCAAAAATACGGTTTTTTGTTTTCCCTCTTGGGAAATGTACGTGTCTACCGGTACTAATTTTGTAAATGACACATATCCTTCAAAAGATTGTGGAATCACTTTAATTTGTTCTTGATTCATAGCTAAGTGTTTTATGAATAGATGAGCGTCATAGTTCTTCAAATTGTGGAAAAAATATTGGAATATAGTTCGGAGTCTTATAATTGAGATTGCATTTACTATGCGCCGCACCACGATATTTCCCTGTGAAATGACAGTGATCCCTAACTTTTATATTTGTATTGGTGAATGGTTGTTCACAAATGAATCATGATTCTGCTTTATTAAACAAAGCTTTATCGTACGTAGTCATTTTCATTTCTACATTTTGTGTTAAATATTGATAATATATTAATTTAAGATCAGCTTCTAATCGAGTAACAAACATTTTTGCTATATAGTTCCAGTTTGGATAGTGAATCATTAAATGACCATTTGATGTAATAAGCAAATGAGGATGGTTTATGTTCATACTTTCTGATGGTACATACATCCTCTGAATCGCTTGAGTCATTTTCTATCGGAGCTAGAATGCATTCAAAGTCGGCATAAACGCAAAATGGTAGCCTTAATTGTTTGTGATGCTGTTCAAATTTTAATACATTATCCATTACCGTGTTTCCAAGTCGATCAACTCTCGTTTCCAATTTCGGAAGCTTAACTGAAATATATTTGCAATAGGTTCGCATGTGAATTTCTAATTTTTCTTTTGAGGCAAAGTATTGTAAACACCCATCACAAAAGTGCTTTACTCTCGTATTCCGCGACAACTGACTTGAAACGTGTCTTGAAAAGTTGGTAATTAAGCAGTAATGATGGTTTCCTTCTGAATCATCAATAAGTAATAAGTTTAGATGAGTTTGTTGTTTTTGCGCGGTGTAGTGTAACGGTCCCACCACCTGATATTTAGGCTTCCCATCAATGAATTCCTTTTCTAATCCATAAACGTTGATTGATATATTTTGGTTTTACCATACCAACTACAATTGACCATGCAAAGCAGTATTCATCGTTATTACGTATATTGAGTACTGCTTTTTTGTTCCTAATTTCCTTTGGAAGCGGCAAATATGATGCTGCTCTCAAAGGATTATATTTATTAATATTAATTTCTAAATATAAAATCTTTTCTAACACCCACGATGAGTCTTTTTCTGCAAAATCTTTAGATTTTTGCTCTATTTTACTTTCCAAATCATGATAGATTGCTTTTAAATTTGATGATTGTGTTATGATTACATTGTTTGTATTGTGGGACTTCACCTCTCGTCGGCTTTTAGCTGGTAAGATATATAAACCAAAAAGTTCCATATTTATTTTGAGCGTTGTTTGCTTATGCAATTCATTTTCAATCACGTTTATGGAGTCATGTTCAAGATTATTCATATAATTTTTTGTATACTTTTTCCGCGATCGATTGCAAGTGTACTAAGTCCATTCCAAGACTGGACTTCAAATTTTTTGTTCCCCCTACTGAGGGTTGCCACCCCTATTTTTTTAATTCACGTTTTTCACTCTAATTTCTCTTAAATGACCGATTTTTTGAATTTTTTAGCTATCTATCTTGCTTCTACAACCTTACACTCATTATTCTCTCAACTTATCCACACATTTTTTTTCCTTCACTTACCTTCACACTCTATCTTCTTTTCCTCCTAACGTTCCTATTTTCTTTCTTCGGCTGCAATACAGATGCTTGCCTCCCAGCGGACTGTTGTCACACTTACGTTTACTATTCGATGCTATTCGCCTTTCGCAGTACAAACACTTTGCTAAGTTCTTACTATGTATATATGTGGAGCTTATTCACATATCCGTCGTATATACTCAATAGGGCATACCTTGCTCCTATGATACACCTCTCACATACTATTGATCCCATCATTGTGGTACTGATGTAGTAATATTGCTGACAACGGTCTTCGCTCCATTCTACACCCCTCGCATAACTTTCTTGACACACGCTCCATTCTACATATGCATTACTTATTACACTTCTTTCATATATCAATTCATATGGATATCACACTCTATGTCCATCTTGCAGCTCACTCCATTTAATTAGGAATCCGCTCCCTACTGACATTACTTCTATGTCGAGTCCCGGTTCCAACACCACTGATTTTCGTCATGCGTTTCGAAGATCCACCCTATTTTATGGGGACGGTGTTGAGTACATGTCCAACAATAAACTAAAAATGTCTCGCAACAACACCACCTACGAATGAAGCGAAACTCCTTTGCATGCTTCAATAGTTTCTCCGTTTGACAGACTAAACACCTACTTTTCTTCGCCAATATTATATTCTGCATCCCACTAGTACCGTACCATTTGCACCACTTGCAACTACAGAACTGACTTCTCTCGGCAAGTTCCACAATTTAAGCATATATTTCCAAGGTCATCCCATCTACATCTCAAGGTCGTTCACTCCTACAAGGTCACACCCACTCAAGGTCGAGAGTGATCGAGGTCATATATGTTCAAGGTCACACTTCAAGGTCACTCGGAAACTAAAGGTCACACTTCAAGGTGACTCGGAAACTCAAGGTCACACTTCAAGGTCGCTCGAAAACTCAAGGTCACACTTCAAGGTCACATGAAAAACTCAAGGTCACACTTCAAAGTCACTCGGAAACTCAATGTCACCCTTCAAGGTCACTCGAAAAACTCAAGGTCACACTTCAAGGTCACTCGGAAACTCAAGGTCACGTTTCAAGGTTACATTTCAAGGTTGGCACCGAAGGTCAGCTCTCAAGGTCGTTTGGCACCGAAGGTCGGCGCTCAAGGGCGTCCCAGAACATACATGTACAAACCCTATCTACTCCTAAAGTTTGCCAATTTCCCAATTAATAATTAAAATTGAAATTATATACACAGGGTGATTGGAAATTCGACCTATTCCCTGAAAGTGGTGATTCTAGAGGTTATTTGTGATAAATTAATTCCCACCAACTGGTGGTCGGAAATGAGCGGTTTCCGAGATATCAATCAATACAATTTTTTTTTAAATCTACTCATTTCTTGTAACTGAATTGATGGTTTTCTGAAAGCTGCGAAATAAGCAAATAATTGAGATAAGAACACTATACCAAAAGTTTGAAACTGTTAGAAATAAAAGGCTGTTAGTGAAGAGATTTTGATTTTTGTTTATTATTTCCGAAAATCATCATAAGTTATTGGAAATAAAATGTAGGATATTCGGTATACATATTACTAAAATAAACCGTACAAATCTTATTAACTATTTCAATAGAATTCGTAAATCCAATTTTCACAAAACAGCTTTCTCGGAATAAAGTGCATCGAATTTCTACGTGTCAAACTGACTCGTCTAACTTCGTAAGTATTCGGGTGTGTCCATCGGAGTGTCCAATGAGGTTCGAGATGCGTCATGACTGACAGTTTGTTTATCGCTTAGTAGTCTTAGTACCAACACCAACTATCTTTGGAATTCAGACGTGTTGTGATCTTACTAAACATTCCTGCAAATTGTCTGTGCGTGTAATGGCTCTTAAAATGAAGAATACGCCGACATTATGTATTGTTACGGGTTTTGTAATGGTGACTTTGCTGCAGCACGAAGGGATTGCCAAAGGCGTTTCCCTACCTGCGTTTACCTGATATAAGCGTGTTTGGTACTACTTACCGACGCATTCGAGAATCTGGCTCGGTTCATCGAAGACAAATAGACGCTGGCAGACCTGTTATCCATAATGCTGACGAAGAAGAAATTTTAGAGTGTTTTCGAGCAGACCCCACTGTGTCAGCTAGACAAGTGGCTCGGCAACTGGGCATATCCCAATGGAAATTCTGGTTTATTGCTCATACAGCGTGACTTTATCCATACCATTACACTCCAGTGCACGCTATGGAGGAGGGCAACCCTGTACGAAGGATTGACTTTTGTAGATTCTTAATTCATGCCGATATTGAAAACCCAGACTACCTCAAAAATATCCTTTGGACTGATGCATCGAAATTCGATCGTGATGGTATTACAAATTACTACAATGCCCACTATTGGGCCCCTAAGCGCGCAAAATCCAAAACAATTCAAGGAAGAGAAGCACCAGAGAGATGCTCGTTAAACGTTTGGATGGCAATTACGAGGGATGTCTTTTAAGTTTTGCATATGGAAATAAATCAACACGGTAGGTAGTTTTAAATGACTTTATTGTTTTTAGAAATATTCTCCACGAAGATTAATACACATCTGCATGCGCTTGAACCAATTTTCGAATCACTTATTCCACTCGTTTGCTATCAGATCCGAAACGGCATTTTTGAATGCGTCAACTGTTTCTTCTGGTGACTGGAACCTTTGACCACGCAGTCTGTTTTTAATTTTCGGGAAAGTAAAGAAATCGCAAGAACTTAGATCGGGACTATATGGATGATGGTCCAATAATTCCACGTTTTTTTTTCATTAAATTCTGCCTTGTTTTTGGGCTGTGTGCGAGATTGCATTGTCTTGGTGGAGGATGATTCTTCTTTCGGGGTTGATTTTTCGAAGCTCGGTGATGACTTTTGGCAAACAAGTGGTGGTATACCAATCCGGAGTAACAGTTATATTTGCTCATTAAGAGGAATTGTTGCAATATGACCCGCTTTTGACACGTTTTTTTTCGTTAAATTCTGCCTTGTTTTTGGGCTGTGTGCGAGATTGCATTGTCTTGGTGGAGGATGATTCTTCTTTCGGGGTTGATTTTTCGAAGCTCGGTGATGACTTTTGGCAAACAAGTGGTGGTATACCAATCCGGAGTAACAGTTATTTGCTCATTAAGAGAAATTGTTGCAATATGACCCGCTTTTGACACAAATGTCGCGACCGTCTTTTTCGAAGCAGTTCGAGAACGGATGACTTTTGTTGGCTTTTCTTCACCTTGGAACACCCAAACAGCCGACTGTCGTTTATTTTCTGGTTCATAACAGTAAATCTACGATTCATCACTACTAAAAATGCTGTACATATTTTTTGAGTTTCCGGAATTGAAACGGTCAAGCGTTTTTTGACACCAATTAACCCTGGCTGCTTTCTGTTCTTCAGTCAACAGGTGGGGTATCCAAAGAGAAACTAATTTTCTTACTCCTAATTCTTCATTTACATTTTTTTGAATTGAGGTCTTTGAGATCTTCAAGGACGCCTCAATCTCGCGATATGTTACATGTCTATCTTCAATGATGAGTTTGCGCACAGCATCGACGTTGTCCTGGGTGACTGCCGTTTTTGGTGCACCCACCCTGGGATCGTCGCTAAGACTCACCCGTCCACGTTTGAATTCTCCATACCAACGGGAAATTGTCGACTGATGTGGCGCTTCGTTGCAGAAAACAGACAGTAACTCAGCAAGGCATTCTTGTTGCGATAATTGTCTCTGACAGTTGTAGTAAATTATGGCGCGAAAATGTTCTCGGTTGAGTTCCATGACTTGGTGACACTTAAAAATTTACTGTAGTGAGAACACTGCACATATTGTTGTGAAACTTTGAATTTAGGTTTACTAAAGAGTGAGGTTAAGATTCAGTACTGACGTTTGATCCGCGCGGCCTACTATCCCTCGTATACATAATAAATTGATTGGATCTTTTTTCTTGCCCGACAATGTAAATGGCACCACTTATGAAAAGTTTTTAAGAAATTAAGTAGATGCATTACTAGAAGATGTTCGGCTAGCTAGGAAAATCAATATGATGTACCAGCATGATGGCTGCCCAGCCAATTATTTTCGAGGTGTACGACAATAGCTGGATGAAAAGTATGCGATTTTTACATTTGGTGTCACATGAAACAATTGAAGGGGTCAGTGCAAAAAGTAGCTAAGTCCACATTTTATTGAAATTGAGCTAAGTGTCTCCATCTGTGTAAATTTACCTGTACAATACTTTGGTGATGACAGATTTGTGGAAAGAAGCGTCCTAGTGCATGGAAACCCTTATGTAGATATTGCAATCAATCATCATTTCAGTGCAAGAAGTAACTAAGTGGCAAAAAGTTTCTAAGTCCACGGACTTATCCACTTTTTGAGTTTGACATCTTAGCATGCTGTGTTCAGGTTTTATA
The DNA here is from genome assembly GCA_963669975.1 of Acanthoscelides obtectus. Lineage (NCBI taxonomy): Eukaryota > Metazoa > Arthropoda > Insecta > Coleoptera > Chrysomelidae > Acanthoscelides > Acanthoscelides obtectus. The sequence continues at coordinate 44,969,493 of CAVLJG010000006.1, read as the reverse complement.
ACCTAACTTTTGAGAGAAGTGTCTTGTTGCTGCTCCAGTTTTGCTTGTTATAACGTTTTTGTTTGAGTTCCATACTAAAATGTCTGACAATGGTAAGTTCAAGTCCTCTTATCATGATTTATATTGTTGTAAGATGTTAGCCTGTATTGGTTATGCTGACAAGGATTTTGAGATTATACAACTTTTTTCTTTCTAGAATCAAGTAGTTATAGCGAAGAAGTATCTTCGGGGAGCGAATATGATCCTAACGAAGATAATGGGCGCAAGAAAAATCTGGCGATGGTTGGTTCAGATTCTTTCAACGAAAATGAACACATATCTGATAACTTAGACTCAGGTAATATTGGCAATAATCCAGCTCGTGTTGACGAAGATCTCGAAAATGTAATGAAAGGTAAAAAGAAGCTTCGCTCTCCAGAAAACTGGAAAAGAAGTTTGAAAAAACAAAAACTATTCAAAGAGAAAAATAAACGTCGTGATGTTGGCAACTGCAGATGTAAGTGTGGCTGTAAACTAAGTGAATTGGAGCAGATTGACATTTTTGAAAGATATTGTAGTCTGTCTAGCCATGCAGAGCAAACAATTTACTTACAAGGTTGTGTTAAAAAAGAGCTAAAACCCCGATCTCGTCAGCGTAAAGATGAAACATCGCGAAGTCGTACAGTTTTTTCCTATGAAGTTAGTAACGGAAGCAGTAAAATTAATTTATGCAAGAAGGCCTTTTTAGCAGTCCACGGGAGTCTAGATTAGAGAAGAAAGTTAGGACGCAGGCAGAACCAGCAGATAATAGAGGTCGTCACACCAGCAGGCCAAACAGAACCAAAACTGAATCTCTCCAGAAAGTGAGACAATTTATTTCCGAATTGCCAGCTCGTGAATCACATTACACAAGATCTGATAGCCGCAATAGAAAGTATCTAGACCCTAACTTATCCATTACTAAATTACATGAAAATTTCAACGCACAACACCCTAACGATACTGTATCATATGGGATTTTCGCTAAGGTGTTCAACGAAAAATTTAATATATCATTTGCGCATCCGCGAAAGGATATATGCAATACCTGCACAAAACTCCTAGTTGATATAAAACAAGCCGCAATGAAATCAGATCAAGAACTTTTGCGGACGCTGGAAGTAAATAAAGAAGTTCATCTCAGGAAAGCTGAGGTGTTCAAAACTAAGTTGGCTGAGGTTCAGAAATCAGCAGATCCTTCAGAAATGATAATATGCTTTGACTACGAAACGAACCTGCCTTTACTGTAACTAATGCACAAGATGAAAATTACGTCAGTCAGTTATGGCTGCACGTTTTCGGCATTCACAACTTGAAAACTCATAGAACAACAATGTATACTTACACTGAGAACTTTGCTCACAAAGGACCAAATGAAGTTATAACATGTTTGAATGATTATATTATGACAAACAAGGATCATCAACAGAGAAAGCTAAAAATATTTTGTGACAATGCATTTAGCCAAAATAAAAATCGAATTATTTTCACGTTCCTAGATCAGTTATGTAAAAATAACACTTTCAATGAAATTGAAATATGGTATCCAGTTCCAGGACATTCTATGATGCCAGTAGATAGAGACTTCGGTGCAATAGAGAAAAAAAGTCTGAAGCTGGATAAGGTTGACAATCCTGAGGCTTACATTGAGCTTATCAAGAGCTGTAGGAAGAAAAATCCGTTTGACGTCGTATTTATTCAACACAGCCTTCGAACAAATTGAGATCTAGCTGCAGACGATAGAGTTATTCAAGTAAAGGATTATAAAAGATGGATTATGCCATTTGTCAAGGTTTCCGTCCCAGGAATTTCTAAAATTCGTTTTGTCACGTTTGGAACTGGAAAATCCATTCAAACGAGAGAATCCATGACGGGAAATTGCACAAATATGTCCATCTATAAAGTGGGTATGAACAGAAAAATATCTACGAATCCCAAATTGGCATATGGCGATAGGTACCTGACAATAAAAACTAAAAAGTTTCAGTCAGTCACGAAACTTCTAAAACTAGTAACTTCCGGTGATATTGAGTTCTACAGAAGAACACTTATTAACGCAGTTGATATGGCTATACCCAGGAGCAATGACACTGAGGGTGATATCGAAAGTGATGATGACCCTTGTTTTGTTGTATTTTTTGGTTTTTGTGAAATGTGGTTTTCATCATAATTTAGAATTTTTTTTGTGTCGATGTTATTTTTCGATAAATGGTATACAAAAATAATACTATTTTTGTTATGTAACACTGTAATAAAGTGAAATAAAAGTAATAATTTTCACGTTTTATACTTTTGTATTAATTTTTCGACCATAAAGTGGCTAAGTCCAAATTTTCAGATTTTTTTCCTCGTAATCAAATCGCTAGTTCACATCATAGTGTAAGTCAGTATGTCCATTGAACATGTAGTTGACATGAAAAAAATTACTAGTCATTATCAATAAATTTTGTGGATGTGGGAGACTCTTTCAACATTCAAATGGTCATATCTCCAAACTTAAAAAATGTGACTTAGCCACTTTTTGCACTGACCCTTTCAATTAGTCTACAATACATCCGTTGCAGATATCGAAGATTTGAGGCAGAGGATTTTGGCAACCACCGACGAGATGAAACGCACTCTTTCAACAAAAGTAACAGTGACCCAACTACGTCGTAGGCTACGTACTTGCATACGTAACAACGGCAGGCAATTTGAACAAGATTTATAGTTTTTAAGTCCCAACGCTGTATTTGTTTCATTAATTCTTTATACAGTACCTGTTTTTCTTTAATTAATTAGATTTCAAACTTTGCGGAGCTCATTTAATTTAAAAAATTAGTTGTATCTACAGAACCCTCTGTACTGTGACACATCATACTTTCGGCGCCATCTGTTGGGCGAGTCTCCTACTCGCTAGAGCTTCATGGCCGATCTCTACTGTTACGCGAATCATGACCGCACCAGCCATCTGGCGGCGGGTGTGAGGACCGTGACAGTGGATCGTCGCGAAGTGCTCTCCAACGTTCTAGATACCGCTTTGTGGTCTTTTCTCGCAGCGGTAATTGAACTATATATAACTCGGCGGCCGGGAGATTGGGCAGAGAGTACGAAATACGGTAGAGTAGAGCGGAGTTAAGTGTCCAGTCAGTGGCGCGACATAAGAATTAGTTATACATAAATGGTGTATATAAATGTTTTATCCAGTTAAATAAATTAGTGCATTTCTTTTTGTGGAATCCAGTATTTTAATCCACACCCAAAAGAACCCAGAAAAACGCTACATTGGTGTCAGGTGTGGGGTGGTGATTTGAGGACATTTAGTGAAAATAAATCGGACGATCCGTGAAGGAAGAATGGCGCGATTGGTTGATTTGAAAATTGCGGATTTAAAGAGAGACCTGGAGGAAAGAGAGTGCGAAACGACGGGAAGGAAAGCAGAATCCCGGATACTTTCATTTTTACCGATGCATGGGATATAAGTTTACTGCTGCAAAACCTTTTGACCAAGTTAGAAAACAAGCTCACGGAAAATTGTGCAGATCTCTTAGAAAACTCAGCCAAGTTAGAAAACAAGCTCTTGGAAAATTGTGCCGATCTTTTGAAACACTCAGCTAAGTTAGAAAATAGGCTCGTGGAAAATTGCGCCAACCTAGAAGGAAAGCTCGTGGAAAATTGTGCTAACCTAGACGGAAAACTCTTGAAAAGTACAGCCAAATTAGAAGAGAAATTTATGGAAAATACTGCCAATTTAAAGAAAGAATTGGAAGATAAAATTATGGAAAAATCTTGCGAGCTGGAAAAATGGATTTTAGAAACTTTGGAGAGCAGAATTCAAGTGCAAGGCAAGTTTGCCGCTTTAGATGTCAAGACCATCGACGAACGACAGCGTGGACTTCCGTTGGAAAAATCAAGTGAGGTTGGAGCTTTGGGTCAGCTGATCATCTGCGAATGAAACCGCCTCAATTTGATGGTACAACGCGGGCAGAGGAGAAAGATGCCCAAGTATTGAGAACCACTATCATTAGTGATACCTGGCAAAATGAAGACCTCAGTAAAGTCCAAGAGGGAGATCCCGATCTTCAAATAATTCTAAACTGGATGAAAGAAAAACGGGAAGAAGTTGCCAAGTACTCCCCTACCATAAAATCATATTGGGCACAATGGATTTCTCTCGTTATGGTCGACGGACTCTTGCTGCGTAAAATGGTGGACCAAGATGGCAAAGAGGAAAGAAGACAAATCGTTATCCCCAGATGTCGGATCCCGGAGCTGCTAGAAGAAATCTATTCCGGTGTGTCAGGAGGTCATCTCGGAGTTACAAAAACCCTGGGAAAAGTGAGGGAAAGATTTTACTGGGTCAATAGCAAGGATGCCGTGAAATACTGGTGCTGGTGCAGGAAATGCGTTGTGTGTGCGGCAAGTAATGGACCACAAAGGAAACCAAAAGCTTCGATGCGCCAATACAACGTGGGGAGCCCGTTTGAAAGGATTGCTATTGATGTGGCGGAACCCTTTCCAGAAAGTGAAGCTGGAAATAAATACATCGTTGTGGTAATGGATTACTTCAGCAAGTGGGTTGAGGCATACGCTCTGCTAAATCAGGAAGCCTCTACGGTAGCCGATGCCTTAGTAAAGGAATGGATCTGTCGATTTAGTGTATCTTTAGAGTTGTATTCGGACCAAAGGCGCAAATCTGTTCCAAAGTATCTGTCAAATTCTTGGGATTAAGAAGACCAGGACTACAGCCTTACACCCGCAGTCAGATGGAATGGTGGAGCGCAAGAATAGGACGATTAACCGGTATCTGGCTGAGGTAGTCTCTAGCCATCAAAGAGACTGGGATAGTTTTATTCACCTCTTCTTATAGGCTTACCGATCGTCGATTCATGAGAGCACAGGACAGACCCCGGCTCGAATAGTTATGGGAAGAGCACTTCGTCTCCCATGCGATCTAAAGTTTGGCTGTCCACCAGGAACTGATATTGCCGGAGAAGACTACGTAAGTGAGCTGCGTAGAAGGATGGACGCCATCCATAGCCATCAGGTTCGTGTTTCAATTCAAGGTGCCAGTGACCGGATGAAGGAAGCTTATGACGTTAATGCCAAAGACCAGAGGTATGACAAAGGTGATACGGTTTGGCTTTACGACCCAAAGAGGCGAAAAGGGCTGTCGCCTAAACTTCAATCATCCTGGGTCGGGCCATACAATGTTCTGGAGGCCATAAACGATGTTCTCTACAGGATTCAGAAGGCACCACGCATTAAAGCCCGAATTGTACATTTCAACCGCCTTGCACCTTATCATGGAAACAACGAAGATGCGGCAGTGCGGCAAATCCAACCAGAACATCCAACCTGACATGACATTCGACCAATTTATGGCTCACCATGCTAATGGCCATTAGAGTCGGTATGGCGTGACATGTGAAATACAGCAAGATCTGCTTACCACTTCACCAAGGTATGCCCTAGCACACTGTGTGGCTCAAGACTTGCGAATGTCGAGAGGTATAGCAAAGGTCTTTCTTAGGAAGTTTGGAAGAGTGCACGAGCTGCGACAATCTGACCCAAAAGTCGGAGAAGTACTCCCGATAACTGAAGATGGTATCACAAACCGAATTACAAAGATGTTTGGAACGCTTTGTGTTCGTTTAGAGAAGTCTTGCTTGCCGAGGGCCTAAGAAAACTGGCAATACCTAAGCTGGCTTGTGGACTGGAGAACCTGGACTGGAGAATCATCTGAAGCATGCTTGAGGTAGTCTTCCGGTATACAGGCATTCAATTTCTGGTATGTTGTCACTAGTGTTGCCAGGTGTCCCGACTTGCGCGGGACGTCCCGATTTTCAGGGGTCTGGAGACGTGTCCCGATTTGCACCTAATCGGGACACTAAATGTCCCGATAAATCAATCAGTTCATTGAAAACGATCATTACTACAAAAAATAAACTAATCACGCATCACGTCACTATGTCTAGTACGAGAACGCTTTGAAAATAGCATGCATCATCACATCACTATAGTAAAATACCAAAATTGATGGCAGTAGCGAAACGCATCGTACGCCACTGCTATTATGCGGAGGCCTTCGAAAATGCGGCGCTTCTTTGTGAAATCTGAAATGTCGGCAACCGTCGCTGTAATCAAAAGGTACCGCATCAAAGCAGTGGCGCACGATGACTTCTGCTACTGGAATCAATTCTGGCATTTGACTATACACAAAACATGCTCTATAAGGCGCGATATCGCCTGCATGTTCAGATCTCACGGTTGGTGTACGACACATGACACATAACACCTACCTGTTCTCGCAGCGGTAATTGAACTATATATAACTCGGCGGCCGGGAGATTGGGCAGCGAATATGGAATACGGTAGAGTAGAGCAGAGTGAAATGTCCAGTCAGTGGCGCGACATAAGAATTAGTTAGGCAAAAATAGTGGTGTATATAAATGTTTTATCCAGTTAAATAAATTAGTGCATTTCATTTTGTGGAATCCAGTGTTTTAATCCACACCCAAAAGAACCCAGAAAAACGCTACAGTAACATTTTTTTTTAGGATATGCCTGAAAAAGTTAAATTTGTACTGTCTTTGAAAGCTCATGAAATTCTGTAATTATTTTTGTAATTTGTACGCCGACTGTCATACATTTTATTTCAAATAACTTATGTTGATTTTCGGAAATAATAAACAAAAATGAAAATCTCTTCAGGTGTATATGGAAATACAGGAACAATGTCATATGATGCTGATGAGAGGTCCACTCTTTATTTCTAACAGTTTCAAACTTTTGGTATAGCATTTTTATCTCAATTATTTGCTAGTTTCACAGCTCTCAGAAAACCATCAATTCAGTTCCAAGAATGAGTAGATTTTAAAAAAAAATTGTATTGATCAGTAAGCAGAAAATTCTTAAAAAATCTTGAAATGCCGATATCTCGGAAACCGCTCACTTCCGCCCAGCAGTTGATGGGGATTAGTTGAGTCATTAATTTTCAGATAATGATTGTAGAAGGAAGATAAACCAAAATATGTGTGTAAAAATAAAAAAAAATTTAAAAAAAAATTTTACCTTGTTTTATAAAGTATCCTCCCGACAAGTATTTCAGTGCGGACCCGTATTTGATCGTGAGGTCTTGGAGCACCGGCATGCCGTCCATATGTGAGGTCTTAAGTCAAATGATTCACGAACCCGTTGTACTACATTAACAAAGGCACGAGGGGTTGGTTGCACTCGATTGGGAAACCGATCCGCATAAACATGTGCCATTTTTTATTTCGTTTGAGCCACGCAACAGATACCACTATCCACTACCGACTGACACTGACTGTATACAACTGAATGAAATAATTGTAAAAACATCGTTCCAAATTCTTTCGCTTTTTTGTTTCCGATGCGATGAACCGATAAGGCGAATTATATCCGTTGTCGCCAAACACGAGCACATAATATTATTATTGAGACAGGGCGGTACTCAAACTTCCAAAGGGCTATAACTTTGTTACTTTAATTTTACCAGAAAAATGGTAAAGGAAAAAAACATTTCTTTTGATCAGATCTACTCACTATTAAAATAAATGACTCAACTTCGAAGTCACCCACGGATATAATCCGCCGTATCGGTTCATCGCGTCGGAAACAAAAAAGCGAAAGAATTTGGAACGATGTTTTTACAATTATTTTATTCATTTGTATACAGTCAGTGTCAGTGAATAGTGTGTTGCGTGGCTCAAACGAAATAAAAAATAGCACATGTTTATGCGGATCGGTTTCCCAATCGAGTGCAACCAACCCCTCGTGCCTTTGTTAATGTAGTACAACGGGCTCGTGAATCAGGTGACTTAAGACCTCACAGGGGACCTCACGATCAAATACAGGTCCGCACTGAAATACTTGTCGGGAGGATACTTTATAAAACAAGGTAAAAAAAATTTTTTATTTTTTTTTTTATTTTTACACACATATTTTGGTTTATCTTCCTTCTACAATCATTATCTGAAAATTAATGACTCAACTTCAAAGTCACCCTGTATATAATAATAATAATCAAACATTGTTAACAAAAAGTTTACGCCAGAAAGAAAAGAGGCTGTCGTGCATTTTTTATGAAAAGTTCAAATATTGCATGAATGGTTCCCCCAAAAACCTACAACCTTTTGATGGCACTGCACTACATATAAAATTGTATTAGAAGTTGTTTCGACGGCGTGAGAAGTATAGAGTAAATCTACTCGACGCTATTTTTAAGCCTCTCTTCTCAGACTGTTATATATTAAGATATAGCTTAAGCTTTAAGGATCACAAGTAACCAACACATTTTTGAGTGCTCAATCTGACCGTTCACAGACGAAAAGTTCGGATTTTCAGAATCGCAGCCACGGTTATAATGTAGGGTAAAACTGTCAGAAAAAAAACAAGTCTATAACCCACTTAATATGATTTCCCGCCCTCTTATGTATACATAAATCAAATTCAAGCGGATAACCAAATGGAAATGGTATTTACCATTTTGGATTGGTATTTACCGATCCGTTCAAGCGAGTGTGGTTATCAGTTTGGTTATAACATCCGTGACGTCATGAATCAGCTGTTATATGTCATAGTTATCACCGCAAAATTGTGGTATTTACCCAACTCCGGAGTAGTTTTATATTTCTGGTTATTATTTGACATGTGACAAGTTAGAATTTTGCCGGGTATTGGATATTTTTATTGTACTTCAGCTTCATTTTTGGGAAACCTGATATAGGCTGACTTAAGTTTTAGCATAAGAGAGCACCTTATTATTTATAATCATCACTGTTGTTGGGGACACTTTAAATCTAGTTCCTACACTTAAAAAAGTATCCTGTATAGCCATATACCACAAGAATATTAAAATATGGCCGTATAAACTCACTGGATGATGTCCACCTGTATACGGTTTTGTTAATATCTTTTTTCATCGCTTTTTCATCATTTCTGCTAAATTAATACAGATTTTCTTTGACATGCGGAAAATTTTAGAGAATTGAAAGTTATTATAGCTACAAAGCCATGGTTCCATCAGTAAAATTTTTTTTCGGAAAAAAACATTCCTCCCATTAATATTATGAACGTTTTCTTTTTTTCAACTTTCCATATCCCATTGTAGACGAAAAAGCACCGATTATTAAGTAATAATAAAAATAATCAGAAATTATATACGCGCTTTTCTAAAATAAACAACTTGCAACAAACCGCGGTTAAAACCAACGCGTTCAAGCGATTCGAGTAACTGACGTCACCATCCCGTGTGTCATCTTGAACCATATTATAACCGCGGTACATAATACGGAAATTTTGGTTATCCGCTTGGATTTGATTATAATTTTGTCTGTGCTCCGTGCCTTTTTTCCTTATGTATTTTGACTTTTGATTGTGACATTTGTGTTGTGACAGTTGGTGACAGTTATCATCATCACCTACATTTGTGCGCTTTACTTTTATTGGGTTGTGGAACTTGAATATATATTCTGTTGATATTTGAGAAATGTGAGAGGATAAAATTGGAGGAGAGCAGGAGAATACTTGGGAAATAATGCGGCATGCCTATAGTGATATTCTAGTGAGATCTATCCTGTGGGAATCATCGTGAATATAAGTATACTCGGAAGCCCGAGATTAGAAACGACACAAAATACTGCCTATTTTTTGGAATGACAACTGAGAATTCACGAATTGAGCTTTTTTTTATTTAGACACTATGATGAGTTATGTAGATCCCTCTTACATTTTACCATGGCAGTATCAAAATAATGCTTCTGAATGCAGAAATATTGTTTTACAACAGTACCTATATCCTCAAACATGGACAGAAATGGACCTCTCATCAGCATCATATGCCATTGTTCCTGTATTTCCATATACACCTGAATACACTTGTTTGATAGATCGCTTCTTTGGAGATTATACTTGCAACATTAAAGGCTTATATAGGGTACAAAACCCTCTAGCTTACATGAAGTTTAGTCTGCGGTTGGAGCAATACAGAAAGAAGGAGAGTTGTTGTGTCAGAACCCTTTTTCATGACACACCTATAGAAAACACAGAATCTATTTGCAAGAATAACTTTGACTGGCGTTGTGGAAGAAGATACAAATATGGTCCAGGTGTGGTTTCATTTTATTTTACATGATTATTCACAAAGATCCAAACCATTTTATCATGTGTACTATTTGGTCTGTTCAACATTTGCAATCAGACAAGTTTATGTTAAGATGAATTATTGTAGTATTACTTGTTCCTGGGGAAAAGAAACCAGCTATATGTCGGTCAAACATTTGAGATGCCCTTTTTTATAAAACGTTTGCACATTTTAATGAGAATTTTAAATAGTCCAGGTAGTATCTTTGCCTCTCCTCTGAAACAGTGGCACTCCCAGGATTTCAGTCTGGGAGGGGTAAAATGGAAAGTAAATTCTCAGTGTGACGTACTGAAGTGTTATAATGATTTAACATTAAAAGCATGGACATATGCAGACATATGAATTTGTTACGTTAATTTCTGTAGAAAATACAATTTTTTTTAATTTTGAATCATACAAAATCAAAGTGTAAATAAAGCAAACCAAGCTCGAGCAATCTTCATAATATATTAAAACAAACATGCAAAATAATACAATCTAGCCCAGACTTTTCTACATAACCATGTCAGACAAAACAAAAAAATATCAAATATGTTTCGACCTCTATAAAGTATAAAACTGAGTGTAAATCAAAATAAAATTCTTAATCATGAGAAAAACACAAAAAATATTCAATGCATAACTACATTCTCTTAGCCAGTCTTGAAAAACAAAAACATAAACTATGAAACTACATCAGTTCACAGTCTCAAAATAAAACAATCATTACATTAGCTCAGAAAGTGATTTGAACAGACTTTTATATCAATCTGCTGGCCAATAAATAAAACCACATATCTTGATTGGATACTTTGGAAAAGATCACCACCATGGTTTAAACGTAAGTTAACCCTTAACTACATCTGCTTTTTTATTTATTGGCCAACAGAAGGGAGATGGATTTGAGAGACAACCCTAGAGAAGTTCAGGTGTTATCATATTACAAAATCAAGGAGCCTTCTTTTTGCTGGTGAACCGATCTATGATTGTATTCACGTCTATTTTAATATCCCTATGCATATACAAAAGAGCTAAACCCACTAATCGCTCTTGTAACATAGTGGAGTACAGCCAAGTTTTTAACCTCTTTAGATGGGAGAAACTTCTTTTAGATGTCGCATCACTTACCGGCAATGAAATCAATAATAATTTTCTATTAATTTAAGGAAAAATGTTTTCATCACATGATAAATACAGAGACATTCCACTGTCTATAATATGTTGTGTATGTGCCTTCCAAAGGTCAAATTCTGCTTTTAATCTGGTACTTATGAAATTTTTGTTTTTGTTACTATTTAGTCCAAGCAAATATTTAGAGATTGTTTCTAATATGTCCATTACTTCAGCTTCAGTTTCTGAATGAAATACTGACACAAAGAAAAAATTTAAATTGTATATATTCAAAGATTCTTCATTGAACTGATATAGCAAATCCTGTAATATATTATCTAGTAAAGGGACATATACATAGGTTCAGTGTGTAATGATTTTCCTTGTCAGACGTAACTATGTTCGGTCTGTTCATTTGCCTGCTTGTTATTCTTCGCACAGTCAGTTCAATACCCAGGGTTTCATGTGATTTCATTATAGATATTCTAAAGTGTTTTTCGGCATTTGCGCGTCTTTCTTGTACAACTGACTCCGCTTTTGAAGAAGCTTCGCGGTCGTTCCAATTTGATATAATATTTATTTAGTACCTCTATAATTTTCTCGAATTTGCTTTCAAATTGGAGCACAGAATCATGTCTCTCGTTCCATCGTGTTTCGGACATATGTACTACAGGGTGGCGCAGAGGAAACGCATGATTTTCACGTAAGTAAAACATTTTTAATGTTTAAGATAATTTTATTTTAACTATAGCTAAATAAAGTAATAATAATGCACTTTTAAATTAATTATGGTAAATTATGTCACTCAAGTGTCGCCCTTCTTCGCGCTCGCACATCTTCAACCGCTCTTGAAAGTTGTGCATTACACGTAGGATCATTTCTTGTGGTATTCTTGCGAGTTCTTGACGAATAACAATTTTCAGTTCCTGTAACGTACGGAGTTTGTGAGGGTACACTTTAGCCTTAAGGTAACCCCACAAAAAGAAGTCACATGCAGACAAATCTGGGGAGCGTCGATGCCAAGGAACATCGCCGAAATGGGAAATCACATGTTCAAAAATTGCTCGACGTCAAACACGCGATACTCAGTTGTCGTCGGTACCATGGCCAAAACTGCATTGCCTCTGTTCTCTGCTGGCGGTGAGGCACAGTCAACCTACTTCTATTTGCAAAATACTATTCACTCAGAAAACATGCGTTTCCTCTGCGCCACCCTGTAATAATTTGATATCCATAGTTTTCTTTTTAATACTGTATTTCTTTTAGCGGATGCTTTGAAGAACGCAATTACTTCCTACATTATACCTACAGTATTTCTTACTGCTTGGACACTGCTGCTTTTTGAAATCGAAAGATTCAAGGCATGATTTGCCCATGGACTTTTTAGAGCATTTGGCAAGCATTTTTGCAATTCCATTACAGCGCCCTTTTGTTCACCTAACATTAGGTTACACCAATGCCCACACATAGTTTTGAGTCTAAGTTATTGGTTTTAATGAAATGCTTGACTGTTTGAGCAAGAATTTGACCTGGGAGTTTGGGCTCTATTCCTCCATTGTATCTTCATCAAAATTTGAGTAGCAATCCACAAATTCCATGAAATCCTCGTAAATATGTTTTTTATAACAATACCGCAATACGATTGACATTTCTGATTTATGGCTGATGTCTGTAGTTTCGTCAAATATAATACTATAATACTGACTTTGCCTGACGCGACTTAAACTATATCCAAGATTTCTTCGCCACAACATTTTATAATTTTATTTTGGATGCGGCTGCTTATGTACGTAGCATGCGATTTTGAGTACTCTAAGTTTTTTTTTCAATAAATTGTCGCCGCTCTCGACTCTAAACCGTATTAGTTCTCTAAAAAAATTCCTTTCATTATTAAGGCCATCCTCGTCATTCGTGTTGTCATTAAAAAAAAGTCGTCCCCTGTCTCTCTGCCCTGTAAGTGGTATATTTTGGCGTCCTAACAAAATTATAGATTCTATTATAGGAGTCAATCTTTGCCGATTTTCTGATACTTGCTTAATTCGCTCTGAACCTATTATATTTCTTATGTCATTCTCTGGATTTTCGTAAATCTTTAAAACGTTTGTAGCATCTGAAACTGCTTCTGTATGATATATTGAGTTCTCATCTGTCTCACAATCACCGGTTTTGCCATACAATTTCGAAAATTTCTTTAGTGGTATGGTAACAAGTTTTCCCAATTTAGTTGATCCTAATTTTGCAAAAACCACGCAATATTTACAGAAAAGCCGTTGTAGTTCATCTGAATAGGAAATTTCTCAAAGGGTTTTTTTGATAAGTAACATTTCACTTCTTTATTATTTTTCAAGTATGTGGAATAGGGATATTTGAAAGAGTTATTAGGGATCATTGCGCACATCAATAAGGTATATTTTTCATGGGAAGACAAGCTGAAATTTATATATGGCGCAACATCAACAAAATTGGATCCTTTAGGTTTCGCACACGATTTTCAACACTTATTTCAGCAGACAGTGCAACATCAAGAAATTTTGAAGTGGAAAGCTCAGGTTGAATTGTAAAATTATCATCAGTTTTTTCTGGTAATTCTTGTGCCGGTGGATCAGACGGTTTGTTTTCTTTAGAAAGGAAACCTTTTACTCAGCCTGACAACAGCAGCCGTCAACCAGCACTAAAAGTTACACAAATATTGTCAAATAAACGGCATAATTGGTTTCCACGCATTCACGTATCTCATAACAAAGAACCTTTTCTGTTTGGAATACAAGATTTCTTAATTTCACGCGATTTTCAAAAACTAAATATATAATTTGCCATCTCGGACGAACGAAAAGCACTGAAGTGCTTATATACAGGGACTTCGGAGACAAAATAGACATAGATAATAATGATAGCTGGAGTATGGACCAAACTCTTCATAATTTAAATTATATTAAATTTACATTTTTCCGTCTGTCATTTTTTAGACACGATTCTTTGATAGTATAAAAATTAAAAACAAACAGAAATTAATTTTCTGGCTTATGTGTGGAAAATAAAAAATCAATAGAACATAGAATATAGCGTTAATACCAACTAGATCAACAAAACTCCGCTTGTTCACTTTTCAGCCAAATTTTTTGCGGAGTCCGGACTGGTACAGAATTTAGATTTTTGCAATTTTTTGACTGATTCTGAACAAAAAAGGTCTTTATGAGCGTTTCTCTGAAGTTTTTAGTTTTTGAGATACATATAAACAATTTAATATTTTTTAACATATGAAAATGAGGCATTTTGGAATTCAAAAAACAATATAAAAAAATGTAATCAAGCATGTGCTCAATTCATATTCTGTCTTTGTGTGAGATAGTTGAAAACAGGAATTTATAAAAACAAACCCCCTGAAATGCTTTAGGATTTTGTCATTGGATGTTTTAAAAATATGTCTGGGTTGAGAAAAAGTATATTTCCAGACATAATTTCCACTTTTTCAAATATTAAATTACTTATATCGTGAAAACTATCAGCTTTAGATAAAAGCTCAGAATCTTTTTTGTTCAGAATGACCCAAAAAAGCCTAAAAAGCTTTATCTAGAGCAAACACAAATTTGGAATTTGTTTAAAAAAATCTTAGCCGTTCTTGATGTATTTTGGGCCTAACAAAATGTAGATTCAATTAAATAACATAAGAAAAAAAAACAAATCAAAATATTTTTCTTAGCCGATAGAAGATTATTCCCTGCTAAGCACACTTGCAGGCATATTTGGTTCTTGGTACCTAGTAAATCAGCGTCATTTTCTATACTTATTATCAATTTCTTTTGCTCAAACATATAATAAATTCCTTAGAATCACAAATCATTTGATATCACCTTGCATGTGCTTATCAGATTCCGATTGGAAAATGTTTTAAAAGTGGTAATCTTTAAGGAATTGGCCCTAGATGCGGTTTTTCCTGTATGTTGAATTTACTATCTTATTTGTTGGTATCTTGATTGCTTGTTTAGGTACCAGGTAGACAGATTTATTGTTTTTCAGGGGTTTACTTCAGCATCTCACCAACATTGGCCAATCGACACTCTTCCAGGAGCCGGAGTTTGGATAGATCTATGTTCATGGTGGATGTGTTGATAAGTAAAGTTTTGACAGTCCCTGAGGGTGCAGAAGTTTCTCTTCCAGATCTCTATTATGATGAAGACTATGATACTGTCTTATGTCATGGAGAGCAAACTTACTTAAAGTACTTTGATTGTGAATATTACCCCAGTTACTTTATTAACTACATTAGTTATCGGTGACAGGAGGTTGGTTTTAACAAAGTTAATTGAATATCATAAGTTGAGAACTTAATTGGAGCAATGACTTGACTTTTGATATTTGATGGCCTAAAATTTGAAAAACAGGGTACCAGAATCCTGTACCTAAGACTACGAGTTTAGATAATATTTATCTGTGATATATATATATATATATATATATATATATATGTATATATATATATTATATTAGTTTCTACCAGTATGGACATTTTATAATCCAGTCAGAGGATCTTAATACAACAGTAAGGACAATTGCAATTGAGATTACCTACATCTTCATACAATGCAATATATGGTAATCAAAATCAGATGTATAAAAGTAAAACACATATTTCATTGTTCTTTGTTGAGTTAGGCAAATATCTGACTACATCCTACTCTCATTTCTGAATGTCTCATAAAACATATTAAACTGCCAGTTTTAAATTTATAAATACAAAACGATATATATTTTAACTGTTACCCACTGATTAACGCATTCTATCAGAAGACAGCCAACCTAATACTATATCCACGCACCCAAATAAATATCCAAGGTGAAATGAGATATCCGAGCGTGGTGACGTCGTCTGGTCGTCTCTAGGACTTTGTTTGTCACAGCTATGTTTCTCCTTTCTGCACTAATTAGAAATCTGCTTTGCAGAGATGGCGCTGTAGCCCAAACAATATTAGCATGTGGCATATATTTTGCTTCAGCGCCATCTAAATCTAAATTCTCATTTCATCTCGCCTGATTCTTTGGACGTGGGTATATAGTATTAGGTTGACTATGTTCAGATAGAATGCGTTAATCAACTGTACATTATAATTGTCATCAATGTAGTATCTTCTTGAATCTTACTTGTGGAATCATTCCCAGAATATATTCTCAGGTTTCTGAAAGAACAAGTCGGACTATTAAAACCAGCTTTTATTTTCTGTGAAGTACAATAAAAATACTTAAAATATATAAATAAGTTTTATGATATTTTTATACTCCAACTAACACGAAGGCCTACGGCCTAAACACCCATGGAGTACCGTGGGGCTATAGGAGGATATAGGGGAAAGGGGCGATGCCACACGGACTCTGGCGAGGGAACACGTGTTCATGCAACATGCACACATTCTTGCAACGCCTACGAGATCCGCCGGGTGGTACCTCCGCGTTCGACAGTCGGTGACCGTCTACCATCTAAAAGTTTGATCGTTTTATTTAATTTCAACTTCATATTTCTTGCAGAAGCCTGTGGATTTTTAAATTTGTTATTATTGATAATGTAAGTATAGTTTCAAGGCATGAGAAAAAAAATTGAATGAAAATATTAAAATACTTATTCTAGGACAAGTAATATATGTATATCACATAGTTACATTTGTCTATTACCAAAGCATAATATAGATATATATAAAATGAATAAATCTGTCTGGTCAAGCTTTGTTAGCTCAAACAAAAAGCAGTGATATGTCATAGTAATATGATAAACAGTGTCAGGGAATGCTGTTGAAATTGCAAACCAAATATTTTGAAATCCTGTAATCTGAAATATACGTAAATGGATACCATTTCTGTAGACCATTTCAGTTCTGAAATAACTCAATTTTATTTCTTTATTATTATAGCATCACTACAGTTTTTTTTTTTGAAATTGTCTTTTACTTATTTTATACGCTAGCGTTTGTATTTAGCTTAGGAGATATATTATTCGCTTTAAATTTAGGTGTAATGTATTTTTGTATATTTATAATGAAATGTACATATCCTTTTCTAAATATATTTTATTCCATTATTTGACCTGTTAGAAGTACTGCGATCTAATAATTTTGAATCTGAGACTTGAATGGGAACTGCAAGTTATATACAGGGTGACTTCGAAGTTGAGTCATTTATTTTAACAGTGAATAGATCTGATCAAAAGAAATGTTTTTTTCCTTTACCATTTTTCTGGTAAAATTAAAGTAACAAAGTTATAGCCCTTTGGAAGTTTGAGTACCGCGCTGTCTCAATATCATGTGCTCGTGTTTGGCAACAACGGATATAATCCGCCTTACCGGTTCATCGCATCGGAAACAAAAAAGCGAAAGAATTTGGAACGATGTTTGTGTACAGTTTATTATTTTATTCAGTTCAGTTATAGATACAGTCAGTGTCAGTGTCGCGTGTGAATAGTGTCTGTTGCGTGGCTCAAACGAAATAAAAAATGGCACATGTTTATGCGGATCGGTTTCCCAATCGAGTGCAACCAACCCCTCGTGCCTTTGTTAATGTAGTACAACTAGCTCGTGAATCAGGTGACTTAAGACCTCACAGGGGACCTCACGATCAAATACAGGTCCGCACTGAAATACTTGTCGGGAGGATACTTTATGAAACAAGGTAAAATAATTTTTTTTTATTTTTACACACATATTTTGGTTTATCTTCCTTCTACAATCATTATCTGAAAATTAATGACTCAACTTCAAAGTCACCCTGTATAATAATATGTATTAATATATTTCTCTATTAGATGCTTCAGAATTGATCTGTGAAAAGGGGAGAAGACAGACAATAGTTATACGCTCAAGAGGGGAAAGAACAGCCCGTGTCAAGCACAGACTCGAGGCTAACCTCAGGAGACGAAAACAAAATCCGAACTGACTGACTGACTCCAGTCGACGTGAAAAGAGCTATTTTAGGAAAAAGGGCCAAAATTAGGGAGTAGTTCGCTCGGCAGCACACACTCGGGGAAAAACTGTGCAGTATTCGAGCCACGCAGCCTCACCCCAAGCCACTCCTTAAGCGTTGAGGTTGCCTGAAACGAGGGTGGTAGAGGGACCGCACAGGCTAAGAGAGTGTGTGTACTTCATTACGGTTTTATGTATTCATTTAGGAATAAAGTATACATATACCTGGGCCGCGTTTGTAAACTGTTACAGAGTGTACTTTTGTACTACTCTGTAACAATTTTAGCGTTCGTAGTTGTTTGACGTACCTGTTACATGCGTTCGGAAATAGAAAAAAGTAATTCTTCTGGCACGTCAAAAGTATGCCTTTCTTCCCGATCTCAAACTCTGGGAATAAGAGCTCTGTCACTTGTAATTCTCATGGTTCATTTTAGAGATTTTTTTCGCGAGATCCCGTAGTGAACCGGAGCGAGAACAGATGGAATTTCCCCTTCCTCGAAGTTTTGACAGTTTCAAGTTACACCGGGAGTGGTTAGATAGCGCATGTTGCGCGTTCTTCGCGAAAATTTGAGTATCGGTTTCCTGTAGTGCACTGTGCTACACCGTGGACTCGCGAAAAAATCATTTTTTTAATTTGTTATCAAAAACTGCTCCGAATTGACAATATATACTTTTCATGATAAATGCTACCTCATATCTCAAAGGTCGGCTGTCATCAAGTGTCATTACATGACTTTGTAATAATTTAGGCGTTCTAAAAATAAAGTAGTATTCCACAAAAGGTATTCCAGAGTAAAATTTCATCTGTCAATCTACATTCCATTACTGTGTACGGTTTCAAACCGGTCCCACACGATGTGGCGAATGGCTTACAACGTTGGACACATGTCCATTCGCCACATCGTGTGGGAGAGCGCTGACGGATTACATGTGTCCAACGTTCGCCACATGGCACGTTGGGGCTCTTGTCTGTAAATTTGACCCGCGTCAAAGGTCGTTACAACCTTGGAAGCATGGTTCGTTACGCTCCCACACGAGATGTCATGTTTCTGTTTGATGGTTTTAGGTAGGACCAGTAGCGGCGAAAAACATTAATCAAATTCAAGCGAATAACCAAATGAAAATGGTATTTACCATTTTGGACTGGTATTTACCGATCCGTTCAAGCGAGTGTGGTTATCAATTTGGTTATAAGATCCGTGTCATCATGAATCAGCTGTCATAGTTATCACTAGAGATTTTTTCGCGAGTTCCCGTAGTGGGAACAGAACAGATATTTGTTGGAACAGATGGAATTTCCCCTTCCTCTTGAAGTTTTGGCAGTTCCAAGTTAAACCGGGCGCGGTTAGATGGCGCATGTTGGCAAAATGTTTGCTTTAAGCTCCTTGATAAACTTAGCTGCCTTGTTTGAATCCGAAATAAAAAGACCGATCGTTTTTTGTGCAATGTACATATATAGCAATAAAATCAATCATTTGATATGACAAGTGCGCTTCATATATCTTCGATGACCTTCTACCTCGTCATTTAAAATCAGGTGAACGGATTCCTCCATTTATGATTTGATAATTTAACTCAATTTTTGGCACTGCGACGACAAATTTTCAATTGAGATGCCTGTTTTTTAAATGAAATTGACATAAGACCTGTCACCCGCTAGTACCTCACAGACGTCAGGCGGGTACCAGTACCACGTGATTTTTTGACATTCGGACGACGTCACATCCGTCTTCCCCTATTCCCGTTCTTCGCGACAATTTGAGTATCGGTTCCCGGTAGTGCACTGTGCTACACCGTGAACTCGTGAAAAAATCCTTACTGCAAAATTGTGGTATTTACCCAACTCAGAAGTAGTTTTATATTTCTGGTTATTATTTGAAATGTGACAAGTTAGAATTTTGCGGGGTAGTGGATATTTTTATTGTATTTCAGCTTAATTTTTGCCGACTTAGTTTTAGCATAAAATAGAGCACCTTATTAGTTATAATCATTACTGTTGTTGGGGACACTTTAAATTTAGTTCCTATGCTTAACAAAGTATCCTGTGTAGCCATATACCACAAGAATATTAAAATATGGCCATATAAACTCATTGGATGATGTCCACCTATATACGGTTTTGCTAATATCTTTTTTTCATCGCTTTTTCCCATCATTTCCGTTGAATCAATAAATTTTTCCTTCGACATGCGGAAAAGTTTGGAGAATTGAAAGTTATCATAGCTACAAAGCCATCGTTCCATCATTAAGAATTTTTTTCAGAAAAAAAAAACATTTCTCCCATTGATATTATGAAAGGTGACTTCATACACCGTTGTAGACGAAAAAGCACCGATTATTAAGTGATAATAAAAATAATCAGAAATTATATACGAGCTTTTCTAAAATAAACAACTTGCAACAAAACTGCGGTTAAAACCAACGCGTTCAAGGGATTCGAGTAGCTAACGTCATCAACCCGTCTTGAACAATATTATAACCGCGGTCCTTGCAGAAGGAGCGAAAACCTAATCTAATCAGATTAGTACATAATAGAAATTGTGAATTGAAACACAGCTAATAAAGGTGCATTAATTTATTCTAGGGCTAGCTTTGGACGTTTGTTTCTTTGAACATCAGCCACAGAATAATCCACAGCCTTCCATACCAGAGGGTTATAATGGTTGTCTGCCATCTGCCCTTATATAATGCCCGTTGCAAGTTCTTTGATAAATCATAAACCCACTGAGACATACTATGGAGCGAAGAGCTCTGCTGGTTGCTGGATTACCTGTAGCAACAAAACAAAGCATGAAGCCGAAAACGCATGTCATGATAGGCTTAATAATGGATTTGTAGTTAATTCATTTGAGGTCGATCATCGGTTAGCCTTGTTTGGGAGGAAATAATCTATATATTTCTTCAAAAATACTGACAGAGTCCTTTAGAGGAGTATTGATAATTGTTAGCTTGTTACCATCTCTGCTTGTTACCGAAAGCGCCTGAAACTTTTACGGTTTTCGCAAAACAGAATTTTCTTACATTTTTATTATTATCGTCTAGAGGTTAATGCATGCGTTATCAGATGGCAGAGTAGGACCGGGAAATTTAAATATTACTTTGCCGAACGGGATAGAATGCTAGAATGACCTTTTTCACCTTTAAAGAATTGGAAGTGCTGTAAACAAATATAAATTAACATTCATCTATAAGGGAATAATTAAAGTGAACCCATTATATGAACGTCGGACATATCTGTAGTTTGTATATTTTATCGTCGTTTTATCCTTGATCAGTTTTCAGTTGATATTCGCTTTTTAGTGTTTCGTCGTTCGCAAGATCAAACAACAACATTTCTCACCAGTTTCATTGACGTCGGTTTCTACTCGCAATTTTAAATTATCAGTGTTCATTTTGGATTCCCGTTTTTTTGCCAAAATCGTGCAATAATGTCCGAAAATAAACAAATTCCCAATGGACTGAAATTTCTGTTTGGGGGCACAGCAGGGTAAAGTATTTTATTATTGCGTAGGTTATGGCATCTCTAAATTACTTCAAAATTCCAGAATGGGGGCCACAGTATTTGTCCAGCCCTTAGACTTGATAAAAAACAGAATGCAGTTAAGCAAAGGCAAAGAATATCCTACTTCACTTCATGCAGCTAGAGGTATCATTGCCAAGGAAGGCTTTTTTGGTTTATACAATGGACTGTCTGCTGGACTTTTCAGACAAGCCACTTATACCACTGCTAGATTAGGAATATACACCTTTCTTTTTGACAAAGCCAAATCTAGTGAGGGAAAACCTCCAGGCTTTGCCATAAAAGCGGTTATCGGCATGGTCTCGGGGATGTGTGGGGCCTTTGTGGGTAAGATTACGAAATTAATTTTTCAAGATTGCAGAGTGGTATTTTTTTAGATTATTGTTAGATCAACAAATAATATCCCACCTGACAGCTAAAATGATAGCTTTATGGGTGTAGTGGTCATCAGAGATCAGTTCTTCAACAAACTCCCATACTTTTTGTTTACTAATATGTATTGATATAATGGGATTTTGTCTGCTATTTGATTGCATCTAGACTATGGAAAAAACAAATTCATTATTTTGCGTTAAACATTAGAGTAAAATGTTGCAAAATATTATCTATTAGCAATCTAGATTATTTTTTTGTAACATAGGGACCCCAGCAGAAGTGGCCTTAATTAGAATGACAGCTGATGGGAGGCTTCCACCTTTGGAACGTAGGAACTACTCAAGTGTTTTCAATGCACTTGCAAGAATAGTCAAAGAAGAGGGGGTATTGACTTTATGGCGAGGTGCTGTTCCAACCATGGGTAGAGCTATGGTGGTCAATGCTGCACAGTTGGCCAGTTATTCTCAAGTAATAATTACAAAAATTAGGTTTATTTAATATCCTTTACACAAAAAATTGGTATTGCAGCATTCCTATCCCATTTATGTGTTTGTTGAAAATTTATTTAGCGTTAGGTAATACTACAATGTCAATTTTGTATAACTATTCGTTTACACATTTATTGAATCCATTTTCTGTAATTTTACATTTTTGTCTATTAAAATTACATCACTATGAATTTTGAGTATTCCTAAAGTGATTTTTTAAATAAACCGTAAACATTTTTAAATTCCAACACTGTTTAACAGCATTATTCAATTTAATAAATTCAAATACTCCTTTTTGAAATACATATTTACTTGTTATGCTAATATTACAATTTTGTAGATGAAAATCTATACTGCCTCTAGTTTTGTAGTTATGATAATGACTATTCAATTTTGTGAAGTTTTCTAAATGTGGTGGATATAAATGATTTTTCAATTTGAATATTAAAATGAAAGCTAAATAACATTTCTTACATTCAACCACTGTAGTTCTTCTAACATAGACTTAATCCTAGCATATTTGTATTTTTTCTAAATGATTCTCATAGCTGTATTTTGTAGAATCGGTAATTTTGAATATATGTTTTCATTTAGTATAAACAAGATGGTTGAACACTATAAAAATAGATTATGGGAAACAGGGAAATAATTTCTTTTTTGATATTTTTGAAATAATGTATTTATCATGCGTGTAAAGTAGTAGTTTACTATCCACATACAGTTAGGTGCAAAATTGAATTTGTAACTTATGTTTTAATAAAAAAAAGCGTGTAAAGCTGGGATTAACTACTAAATATATTTGAAAACCTTATTTATTATAATTCTAATTAAGGAACTAATAAGTTCTTATAGTAATTTTAATACATAATTATTTCAATTATTATATTTCAATATATATATTATATAACAAAAACATATTGTTAATATTTTGTTCACACCTTTTTCTTTTTTAACAGCATGTAATCTGTTTACCAAACTTTTAATGAGTTTTTCACAGTAGTTGGGTGGAATTTTGTACTACTGTTGTTGTACACGTCTCCATAGAATGTTTAAGTTTGGTGATGGTGCTTGATATTCATTTAATAGCATGCTTTTCAAATATGCCCATAAATTCTCAATGGGATTGATGTCAGGACTCTGAGATGATCACAGAAGGACTTGAAAATGTCGCTTAACAAGCTAATTTTTTACTATTTTTGCTGTATGCTTGGGGTCGTTTTCCTGTTGAAATAATATTTTAGTCACAGGATATGGCATATTTTCAACAGCTTCCAGCAAAAGTGTCTTAAGAATGTTGAGATTCATTTTTTCATCCATATTTCCATCGATTTTGTATATTGGTCCCACACCATAAGCTGTTAAGCAGCCCCAAAGTTTGATGTTACCACCAACATGTTTCACTGTTTGCATAAAATCCTTTGCTTGTAAAGGTTCGCCTTTTTTCCAAGTCGCCCATCTGTGCTGTACCTATTAATTTTTGTCTCATCAGATCATATATCAAACTGTTGAACTTTTCGCACATGAGTGATGGTAAACCATTTTAATTTTGATAGGAATTCGCCATGTACTAAACAATCTTTCACCACTAATAATGATTTCTCTCCAATTATATTAATGTCGTTTAGAATATTTTTTGAGAGATTCTTACTTGGATTTTCATTAGATTTAAATTCTTAGATTGTTGATGTTTATCGACCTAAGTTGATTCATTGATGAATTGTGATATACTTGTAATGAGCATATGTTTGATCACCTTCATCAATCTTCACTATTTGATCTATACTGTCTATAAAATAAGTGTTTTTTCTTTCTAATATAATTATTTTTTCTGACTCCAGACACATCTTCGAAATGCATGTTAAATAATTCAGTATTTCTATTTGGAGAAACAATATTCAATGTTTTTCACATCATTTTAGAATTATTTTTATTGCTATCGATCTTATTATCTTAGTATTTTTTATTTTCTCTCTCGAGAACTGCTAAACACTCATTTTTTGATTTTGTATATTCCAATCATTTTCACTTTGCGTTATTAAATATTTTCTGTAGCCGTCATCGTGTTTTAATTTAGACTCATTGAATATCTGTGAAAACCAGGGTGTTTGGTTCACCTTTTCATATACTATTTTTTTGACCATAGATTCTCGCATATATTTATCCATATTATCCATAATTTATTCGAAGTAGTTGTATGCATTATTGATACTTTCAGGAATATTGTATTGTAAAAGGGTTTCTTGTAACCTTGTTAAATCAGTTGCTGTAATTTCTTCCATTTTATTTACATTGAATACATTTTCCACTTCGAAATATATCCATGAGTGATCTCTTATTTTGGGGCATGCAGCAATTAGATTTTGTTCATTAGTTATGAGCAAATCTATCGAAAAGTTCGTAATCCTTGTATTGTCATTTATTTTCTGCCATAATCCATGGAAGTTTAGCACTTTTTTAATTTATAGATCTTTACTGCCAAAATTTATATTGAATTCTCCTAAATGTAGATTTGTGCAATTCTTGGAATAATGCTTTTCATCTATACTTTCAGAAAATTCAATCCATCGATTGGCGCTTCCACTTTGAGATCGGTATTAAATATACAGATTGTAATTTTTTATTATTATGATATTCAACGACTTCAATGTTCTGTGCCCTGACTTCAATGCTATATAGTGTATATGTCAATATACCTCCTGTATGCTTTGAAACAGTGTTTACTCTTACAGCATGATAGCCGTGAACATCGACCTCTCCCTCCTCAATATCTTCTGTTATGCGATTCTGTTAAACAAAGTATTAATGATTTCTCTAACACCAAGAAATTTAAAATCTCATCTTTATGTGACAAAAACCCTTGAATTTTTAAGTTGTATATATAGTTTATAGCCTGTTTTTTTTTGGAATTACTATGATCTGTCTCCATAGTAAGCTTTTTCGAATTCATCACTGAAGCCTAATACTTTAATCATTGATAATTTCCTATGCCCAACACTCACTTTATAACTGTGTCCTATATGTTTTTCTACTTCTAATTTCAATTTTGTGATGTAGTCATCTTTCTGATTTCTAATTGTTTCTATGGAGACGATCATTTTTGCAGGATTTATATGTTTGCTGAGTAGCTTTTTTGTTTGTAAACAGTTTTGATTTTTATCGTTTGGTTTTATGATAATTGTCTTTTCTGGATGTACTGTAGAAGTAACAAAATTTCAATTACTGTTTGTATCTTTGACTGTTACTCGGTGTTCTGCATGTGTTTCAAGTTCTATTGTTGTTCGACAGAGTGGGAACTTCAGTAATGTCAGTTTCTTTATCTAGATTTACTACTTTTTCTTTTCTTTGTTGTACTGCACAACATCTGCAAATGATTCAGTTTCAATTTTATCTATTTGTAATTCATCTAATTTCGCTTGCAGATATGCTTTCTTCTTTTGCTGCTCTTTTATCAACAAATTTTGTATGTAAACTGTATAATCCTTCATTTTTATTATATCTTCCTCTTGAAATCCATTTTCTTTTTCTTTTTCAGCATTTCTTGTGTTTCTATTTTCGTTTTGGCTTTCGTTCAGTATAGTTTTTTAATGTAAAGAACTGGGTTACCAGTGGAAAAAAATTGTCAGTTATGTCATTGATCTACCTCGAACCGTTAATCTTCAAGAAAGGACTTTGTATCAGCAGTCTTCGGTTTAGAAAATATCCCAATAATCTCCAACACTTCTTTGAAAGATGGCAGTATAAAAAATTTTGCATCCTAACTCTGGTCTTACACCAGGAGCAATCTCAGTTCAATGAACTATACCGGGCGTTAATATAATTCATTCTATATATGCAGGGTGATCCACATGTCGTGACCAAAAATGAAAAATCATACAGAGAACCGCATTTTAAGGGGGGTCTTCTATGTAACATCTTTTCCTCGAGGGCTTCATCAAAAAGAAGTTTAAAAATAAAACACAATTTTTTTTAATATCTTCAAACCCGTCAACTGGAATGAATAAACTGTGGTATGTGGATTTACCTAAGTATTATCCACATTCAAAAGTCTTTACTTGAAATTAACGTGCAAATAAAAATATTACGCTACTGTTTTCTTCAAAACGTGTAATTTTACGAATTTTACCTTCAATTTGCTACAAATAGTTACTCTTGTGTTTTTTCCTTGAGTGCATTGTTTTCGTAAAAATAAAAATAAAAACAAATTAGATAATCAAAGCTTTATTTCAATTAATTAATGTTCAAAAAGACTATCATTCTGACGGATCAAGTGCGGCATCGTTTTAATAAAGATAAACGTATTTCCGCAAAATTTGTTGTGGCTTGTATTTGATGAAACGCATTATCTATTCTTTCTTGTAACTGATCAACAATACTAATTTGTTCAGAATATACTAGCTGTTTGAAAGCGCCCCACAAAAAGAATCCAGGGGATTCAAATCAGGAGACCTTCGCAGGCCAATCTACGGGACCGGTTCTGCCAATCCATCGTTGCATTTACATTACAGAACCCGCCACAGCACTCAAAAATGGAAAAAAGAAACTTTTGACTTGACTTTTTTAAAAAAAGGTAGTAGTAATGATAACCGTATAATACATAATTTTGACAATCTCCCAAGAAACGTCAAGTCGGTATCAAGGCCTACTATTTTATTTTGAAACTAATTGTATCTCGGCTCTTCATGAATGATCTAATTTGTTTTATTTTTATTTCTACGAAAACAGTGCACTCTAGAAAAAAACAAGAGTAATTATTTGTAGCAAATTGATGGTAAAGTTCGAAAAATTGCGCGATTCGAAAAAAAAAAACAATGGCGTAGTATTTTTATTGGAAAAATAATGTAACTAATCCCCTGTATCTCCAGTTAATTTTAAGTTAAGGACTTTTGTCGTGTTTTAGTTCATTCCAGTTGACGGTTTTGAAGATATTCATAAAATTGAATTTTATTTTTAAACTTCAACAGCCCGTATCTTTTTAATGAAGCCCTCGAGAAAATAATGTTACATAGAAGACCCCCCGTTAAAATGCGGTCCTGTGTTCTGTTTCATTTTTGGTCACGACTTGTGAATCACCCTGTATATTGGAGTAGGAGAAAGCTAGATATATTATGTCAAGCTAAGCTTCAATACATACTACTTACATTCATATACTTTGAGTCTGCATCTTTTGTAAAATATTTTGATTATTGACAGGCCAAACAGCTGCTGATCGAAAATTTGAAACTTAGTGAAGGTATTTTCCTGCATTTTGTTGCCTCCATGATCTCTGGTTTGATCACAACCGCTGCCTCAATGCCTGTTGATATAGCAAAGACCAGGTAAGATTATTGTATATAGTCTACTTGTATGTGGGTAATTAAGTATTTAGGTTTTCAATGTCAACTAAGAAAAATAACTTTCATATTCATTATGTCACAAAAGGCTGTGTGATACATATTTTCATTTTGACAGCTTTTATAGATACCAGGGGAAAATGTGTGGCCAGGAGGGTGACATCCAAACTAAGAAACATTATACACCTACTTAAAATAAGATATAGATGCCTTTAACTAAATAAAGTCAATAGTTTTTTTTATTAAAATCGACAAGTCTTCCATGACATTGGTCTTGGAACAAAATAATCATATAGGTTGAGAGATCACAGACCCTCTGGATAACAGTTGTGGTTGGAAGCTAGAATTTTTTTTATAGCGAGTAGCAGCCATTGCATTCATAGTTTATATTTTTTATTGTAAAGAAATTACAAAAGGTGGAAAGTAGAAAAAGGACAGCAGAAAAAACGATTGACATGAAAATTTCCAGGGAAATGACGCCAGCGTAGGGATAAAAACATATATGACCTGGAAAAAAATGAAGATACATCATTTATTTTATTTTTGTATGTGACTCATGACTTTATAATTCTGAAACTAATGGTATCTTCCGCCACTACGTGAGCAACTGGTTACTGGTTTCAGTAGGCCAAATCGCGCTAGTTTCAAATTATCATTTCTTGATTTTGTACACATTCATAAAGGTCAAATCACGAAATTTTCACATTTACACGAAAATATGCAATTTTAATTGTGCCAAGTGGGGATGACACAATTTTAAGGAACCACTAAGAACGCGTTTTTTGTATGCGTTTATATAAACTTTTCGTGTCCCTTTTCATGAAAATATTGTATAATGTGTATCCAGCAATACAAAGAGTTTTGGATATTGTTATGCCAGATCCATATACAGAGATTTGTTCATGTTGGTAGTGAAAGTCGGGAATGGTGCATACATTTTGTCAAGTTCCAAGCATGGTGTGCCTAAATCCTAATTGTTATCTCAAATTCATCATATGTTCCAAATAAAGCATATTTCGTAATATTTGGAATGTTTATTTCCATAATATGTCGATTTGCTTAAGATTTTTCTGGCACTGACATTGAAATCTCATATTTGGGATATAGCATATATTTACCCATACGCATAATGTACTCCTGAAATTTACCGAGTGGTTTTCATGTTCATAGGACTTCATTGTCTGGCCGAATCAAACCACATGTTTTATGTTTATTGTATGACATTTTGGCCACCATGGAGGCCTTTTTCAAGTACAATAAACAGAAATAAAAGCATGTGGTTTTATTTGGCCAGACAATGGAGTCCTTGGTATATGTTATGCATTTATTTACATCTCACACAAAACACAAAATATATACAAACAGTTGATACATATTCAATCTATTTATAATTATAACAAGGTTGTTGTTTTTAATCCTTTAATTGCTACAGCCTTGTCATTTAAAGATGAATGGTAAAGAACATTTATCAAATTTCTCCAATATTATGATTGAAATTGCTTTATTTGATATAGATCTCTTTTATATTAAATCTGGAATAATTTATGTTTGCTATAAATAAAATAGAGGACAAGGTCAATATATGCGAGTAATTGTCCAATTCATTGCACAGGCAAATAAAAATACTCGACGCACGAACGTATACGAGGGTAATTCCAAAAGTATTGTCGCCTACTATTTTACGGTACAATCAACCATTTATTTACAATGGTTGATACATTATTATAAGACTTAAACATAGGTCTGTTCTTGCCGCAGCTTCTACAAAAATGCATCGACCGGAATGGCAATTATGTAAAAAACTAGGCCAACACTTAAGCTTCCTAGATATATAGATTTCTGTTGGACGCATTTCGTATAATAATATATCAAGTTTATCCTCTAACGCAAGACGTTCACTTCAAAAATGCATGTTATGTAGACAAACTACTTGAGAGAACAACTTGAAAGTTTTCATACGACCAAACAAAGGAATTATAAATGTTCGTAGATTGGAGCATTATATCTGTGCCAGGCCGAAAACCTTTCACCTTATCCTCGTAATAGTTATTTATGTCTTAAGAACGCAATGTGCTACTTTGACGCTTGCGAAATTCGTTTGATCAGGCGAAGCATGGCTATATTTCGAGAGCGGTGCTCACATTGCACATAAACGTTTCATTTATGCTGTAAAATCGACAAAAATCTTTGCATATACATTGCTGTATCATAATATTATGACATCTGGCATTCTCACAACCATCGCATCGGTATGACCGCAACCAAGAGCGAGCGTTTTTTACCACGCTACCGCTTTAAAGCTTTGCTTTACCGAAACAATTGATTAACATATTCTACCTGAAAATAGCCAACTTAATAGTATATTCGGGCGTCCGAAAAATTATCCGAGATGAAATGAGATACCGTAGCAACTATGAAAATTTGTCACATATAATTAGGAATCTACTTTGAAAGGGTTAGTGTCTCTGGCGCTGTAGCCAACTATATATTAGCATATAGTTACAATGCCATCGATTAAACACTAACCTTTTTAAAGTCGACTTCCCTTCAAAAGCGATGAAACCAGCGCCAACTACAGAAAATATCGACTGGTACAACCAGTATAAAAATTAATTCATTGAGCTTGCGAGATAAACAAAACAAAAAGATTACCTACATAAATTGGATAATAAATTAAATGATCCTAGACGGCTTTGGACAACTATCGATGAGATCTCTGGAGCAACAAAATTTAAAGAGTGTGCCACTGAATTAAACGTAACATCGGGAGCAGTAATCAAAAATACTCAACAAATATGCAATGAATTTGTAGAATTTTTTAATGATATAGGTGAGAATTTACCAAATAATAGACAAAAAAATGTGCCTAACACTCATCTTCCAAAAAGATCTTTGAATTGATTTATTTTGGATAGAGCAGAATAACGTGAGGTATACACCATTTATGTCCTCATAAAATCGAAAAAGCTCTGGGCTCGATGGAATAAAAAGTAGTATTTGAAAATTATAGCCGAGGACATAACAGAACCACTCACTTACCCAATCAACAAATGCATATACCAGTCAATTAAAAAAATGAATGCAATGCCGATACATAAATCTGGAAAAAAACAGATATTAATAATTATCAACCAATATCACTAATATCCAGTATAGCAAAAGTTTATGAAAAAGTTTTATCTACTAGAATGGTTCAGTACCTCACAAAATACAAAATTTTAATGAAAATAAATATTGATTTATAGAAGGGAAGTCTACATCGGGTGCAGTAATTATAATCAAATACATCAAAATTTTGATAACAAAATTCCTTCTATTTGCATTTTTGTTGATTTAAAGAAATGTTTCGAGACAGTAAATCATGAATTATTAATAGAAACATTGGAGAGAATTGGTTTTAGAGGAAAAGCATACTCACTGAACGAAAATTACCTATCAAACCGCCCACAATCTGTCCAAATATCCAGATCATTTAGCAAGGAAATGTATATCAAGTGCGGTAACCTCCCTTAGGTCCACTGTTATTTTATATGTATATAGTTAAACGATATTTTCAAAATTAGATGTGGTGCCAATATAACTAGTTTTGCAGATCGTGCTGCAATATTGTATGAAGGTAATGACTGATCTTATCTGAAAAATGTAACTGAATATGATTCGGTCGATATTTTTCGGTGGTTTAGCAGAAAATTGAGCATTAACTGTTCTAAATACATTTTTACCATTTGCATCTTATGCTAGACGTTTCCCAAATTACACAGATATCTTCCTTCGATATTAATGATAAAAAACTACAAATTGGAGTTCCAAGCACTACCTTGGAATAATGTTGGATACTCACTTACGTGGAGACATCCATGTCAATGGAGAAAGAAAGTTTGTAACATAAAAGTTAAATACCTTTGCATTAAACTTACAGAAAGGTATCTTCGTACATACCATACACTGATTGAGCTTCATCTCACATTTGGTATAACGTAATAGCATGGGGAGCTGCATGTTTCAAAATTTATGTTCCGAAACTTTATCCCACTGATAAATTCTACGCAGATCTACAAATGTATAAGACAGCTTTATTTCTTACACATTATTACTCACTACCATAAATTTGTCAACTCAAGAGAAATATATATATATATATATATGCGATTCATAGTTATTGTCGATAATAATTAGTTAAATGAAAGACTTGTCTTTGGGGATATCGACAAATTAAGCAAAGTGTACCCTTCTGACTTGCAAATATTCAAGCTTTAGACAGGCTTTGCTGTCATCTTCAGGAGTTCGACAATGAAGTAGGTGTATATATATATATATGCTCCTATTATATATATATATATATATACAGGGTATCGCATCGGGAACTCCATGGATAGATTTCTCGAAAAGTAGGCATATTATATTTTTGATAAATTTGGGAGTATACTAATATCGATGGGGCAACGGTAGCTAAAATATTTTATATATATAGAAAAATCTAGGATTGAAATTCATAAACTCATAAATACGAATATCACATATATATCCACAGTGATAATTCTTGTCCTTTTTTATAATTTGTATTCTATTGTTGCAGCTTGAAATTATTGGTCAATGCACAGGCAATGCCTCATATTGGGCCTGTTTCTATTTAAAATTTATTTAGTTATTTTGTTGTCATTGTACTGTGAGTGAATAGATATTATTATCAATTATTGCGGAGGGGAGAAACATAGCTGTGACAAATTCTCATAGATGACGCTACGTTATTTCACCTCGAACAATTTTTCCCAAGCGTGAATATGGTACTAGATTGGCTGTTATCTTCAGGTAGAGTATGTTAATCAATGATGAAACTCTGAAAATGCCTTAACATTTACAGGATCCAGAATATGAAGACAATAGATGGCAAGCCAGAGTTTAAAGGGCCACTTGACGTTCTAGGGAAGGTCATTCGCAACGAGGGAGTCTTCGCCCTTTGGAAAGGGTTTATGCCCTATTACTTCAGGTTAGGTCCACACACGGTCCTAACTTTCGTTTTTTTAGAACAAATGAACGCGGCTTACTTCAAGCATGTACTTGGTCAAGAAGTGAAAGGGGGCTTATAGGAGATGCCAAGGCTAAAAACTAAAACAACGAATTGACATGTGATGTATTCTCATCTTTTAATGCTACGAGGCATACTCGTAAAGTATGCGTATATTTAATTACAGGCAGGGCTGACAAAGTTGAACGCAGCAGTGCCATCTACTGATTGTTTCGAGGTCACTAACGTCATTGTTTCGATTCTGTAGTGATTTGATTCACTTGGGTTTCGAATTGCGTGCCGTAATTCGGTGCTATAATGTGTGATAGATGATCTTTTCTATGACAATTTTGAATGTGGAACTCCTGAAACGTATCCTATGGTGTCCATGCTGATAATCCTTATAGTTTGTTTGACCGCTAAATGTAAGCACAAATGGTTTTAACCCTGTTTACTGACGAGGTTTCGGCCATCACGGTCTATTTCAGGTACAAGTGGCAATAATATTATTGCACTGCAGGTAGCTAAGCCCTTAGATATCAACAGGGCACCATATGGAGGATAATTCTATCCTCCTCCTCTAATTATATCCTGGTGCATCCAACAAGAGGAAATGCATAAACTAGGCCACTAATTGTCAATCGTTGATCAGATCGGAGTGTTGGTCCACTCGTTGAACGAGTTTATCGGTCTGGATAGTGGGTCTTCTACATCGCTCTGCATCATTTTCATTTGTGCAGCGGTCTTAAGTCTCGACACCATTGTTTATCCTTTTCTTCTTTCATAATAGTCGATCGATAAACTAGGCATATGTTCTGGTGAATTTGAGCTGCCGTAGATCCTTTTGCGCAAAAAAACAAATTACAAGTACTTCGCAAATGGTGGGATCAACTAGACGTTAGTGATTCTTCACTCGTTCACTACGACCGACTGGTATTACAGGATCCCTATAATCCAAGCGAACTAGTTGTGAGTGAACGAACCAGAACAAGAGAGGAGACAGGGCACCACCATAGGCAACCAAGTAAGCAGAAGGTTGTTTAACCGGTTGTCTGAATACGATCGTGGTTTAGTTCACGTATATGGAATAGAATGACAAATTCCGTTAGTTAAAAAGGCTGAAAGAAACAAAAATTAGGTGACTTTCATATAACATTTCACCCATCGAGGCTAATGAAAAAATTGGAACAATATTAAAATGAAACTAACTTAACTACAGATTTCCATTTGAAAACTTTTTTTGGTCTTGATCGGCTTTTAGTCTATTTTCGTCCGCCAGACCAGACAGCAACCCATGGACATCTGTTTCATGTTTTTTAGTAACTCATCAGAATGGTCTAGCCTTATTCTCTGGGACAACTAACGAAAACAAAGCTACTATCCTCTATCCAAGGTATGAGATCTATGTAAATAAGGCAGCGCAAGGCGTCATCTATTACCAAAATCGAGCACTGCGAATGGCGACTGAGCTATCAAACGCAAACTGATATCTTTGTAGTTCCAACCGATAGCTGCTATACACTCTCTAGTGCTCGATTCTGGTAATTGATGGCGCTTTGCGGTGTCTTATTTTGATTGGCGAGATCAACAATCGTCGCGGACATTATTGGCCATGTTTTCACCGTTTACACCATAGCCACGGTGTAAACTGGCCTAGAACAACGTTTATGCAATAACTATTGTGGTCTGAGGCTATGTCAAAATCACGAAGGATGACTATTACGTCATACCATAAATTGTACTGAAGTAATCAAGGGACGTATGTCAATGATAAAATCACGATCTCAGGAACATATATTATGACAATGAATTTATATTATGATTTTGCGAAGTTAGGTTATTTCGACTATATCCAAGGCCCGTATCGTCAGTCGTCCCTACAAGTGTAGGGCTCGTTTATGGCCTTCTTGATTGTCATAGTTTTCCACTTCTCCGTGTCTGAACTCTATTTTGAGGTTATGTCACAAACATCTATTCGCATCAAATTGTGCTTGCTTTTGAGTTATATCATGTATTATCAGCCTGAAATTTCGTACAATTTAAAAAGAAAACGTATCTTCACAATAGGAGAGCGCTGACGCTGACACGGAACAAGTATAATCTAGAAATTTTTGAAGGAGAGAAAGGAGTATGACAATCAAGGAGGCCATAAACGCCCCCTACAATTGTAGGGACGACTGACGATACGAGCCTTAGTGCTTAGCTACCTGTGGTGTAAACAGGACCATTTGTTGATAAGGAATCGACTACTGAGTTAAAACAATGACTTCGGAAACAAACAAGAGATGGCAGCGCATGCGTTAGATCCACCAATAATCAAATATATGCAAACGGCCCTTTCTTTACGAAATAAACAGGCAACAAATTGATGTTCATATATTGCATGAATGTGTCAAGTTCTTATGTCAAGTGCTTGACCTTCTACTTCTATAGTATTGTCGATAATGTTTAAAGGGTGATTTTTAACTTATTACAAGTTTTTAATTAATTTAGGTAATATATTATTTGAACGGTGTTCTGAAATAATGGTATAACCCCCTTACCTGTCGTTGTGAGATAATTAACATATTGTATTAGATCGCGTTAAAAAAACACAGATTGAAAAATAACTTTTATTATAATTTTTAAATGAACTATAGATACTCATGAAAGTCAAAGGCACAACATTTTAAACAAAAAATTATTATTTACTGGATAAAAAAATAAAAATACCGGTTAGACCATTGTTGCAAAATCAAAAATCGTTATAAAAGTGTTTGCAACAATAGACTACCAACTGAAATAATTAGTTTGTTTAGATAAGTGAGTGATTATTATTTTCGACAACTGTACCAAGATCTTCCAATTGCTCCTCGTCGATTTCAAAATCTGGAGTAGGTCCAAGTCCTTCTACATCTTCTTGAAAATCGTCACCTTCAATGGTTTTCTGGAAATTGTAGAGCGGCTTTGCAGCCATCGGGAATTAACTTTTATATATCTGTCAAGTCTTTTACCTTTTCTGCTGAAATTTGTTTACCGTTTGATCACAGAGGCGGTAGGTCTAGTCTTCCAAATGCAAACTTTCTTACTTTTCCTGCACTTTCTATGTTCACTGTGGTACAGATGAGATATGCGACATGTTTTTTCATGTATAGAATGGTGGGTCCTTTTTTATCAATATCACGTGAGTTTTCAGCCAACTTACAGTGTCTTTGGTAACTGAGTCAAACTTACGGTTTGTTATGATTGAATTGATTTTTTCTTTGACCTACCTTCATGATTTCCATAGAGTCCTTATCTGTGAACAGTCTCTGCTTCTCTAGTCACTATTGCTGGGGCTGGAAAAGATTCGTAAAGGTAATGATTCTCTCCACCCATTCTGCCGAAGTGTCCATGCGTGTTAAGCTGGTACGGTGAAAAATCGGCATGGTACAAAGCGTTCGAGGCATCTTTGAAATCACCTATACTGCGCAGGTAACTATCAATAGGAGCAGGGACTGGATATTGGTTGTTTTTATTGCGGTAAATATCTAACATCCCGCGTTCCTCAACAGTTATGTCTCCGGTGTGATTTTTGATAGCCATAATCCTGGCGTACAAGTGTTGGTGGAAATACCACGTTGCCATTGACTCGCTCATGTACTTTGCAATTGACTTGTTTGCAACGCAGAGTTGGTTGAAGGTCTCTTTACATAAAGGTAAGAAACCCTCGAAAGTGGGCGCAAACTTCCGATCCGCGTGGACTTGTCTCATTGGGTAAAACCCATCGAGATCCACATCTTGATACATAGTATCGTTCTGAAGTGGCGAGGCCTTTGTAGACCTCTTCTTTGGTTCCAGGCTCGTGTCTGTTGTTGGTGGTATTTTAGAGACCGATGCACTGTCAGGGTGGTTGGATTTCTTACTCCCTGAATTGCTATCGGACGCTGGAGCTACATAAGCTCCTCTTCCACGACCACGTCCTCTGGTTCCGCGACCACGGAATTGTTGTTGTTGTTGGCCTCCTCTTCAGAGTTGCGAAACGGGCGCACTTTCGGCAGCTCCGGCTTCCAAGTTAGTTGTCTCTGTGTTGTTCATCTTTGTCTTCTGACGCTATAACACCTTTTTATATGAATGAATTCTTTAAAATTTAGTGAGATTGTTTCAAGGGAGGGGCGATTTTGCAAAACATGAATGAGCATCAAAACTATTTTAATACTTCTGTTTTGACCCCCACAGGAGTCTGACCATAAAATGAGTTTTTTTAACAGGAGCACATACTTTTGTGTTTATACAGGGTGTTCCTTAATGATATGCGAATATTTAAGGGTGTGAATCTACATGAAAAATTAATGTTAGTTTGCTTTATAAACTATGGTCCAACAATGTTTCCTTACAAAAACTCGAAGTTTTAGGAAAAAAAAGGAAATTAATTAATATTTTCAGAACCGCTTCAGATATTTCACTGATATTTAGTACGTAGTGCAAGTTAATAAAGTTGTATATTTTTCAATACAAAAATAATTTTTTGCTTTAACAGTGGCGTGCGTACGGGCATTGACCGATATTTTTTAAGAAAAAAATGGTACGCCAATGGTTTTTTGCCAAATAAAAATTATTTTTGAATTCCCCGTTCAATTTAAAACAAATGATCTCTCTTGAGTTGCTTTCCTTCGATGCGCCATTTTTGAGTAAAAAAAATAAAAACCGTTCTATTGTCTAGCTTGCAAAATTATTATTAATTTAATTGGAAAAAAATAAACACATTAGGGGTAATTAACAACAACAACTGACAACATAAACATAACACTAATACCAACGAAATGATTACAAAAATTGCTGAAATTGGCCCCCTTCACTTAGTATGCATGCTTCCGCCCTCCTTCTCATGGAATTGCGCACTCGTTGAAATATCCCTGGAGTGTTTTTTATTCTATCACAAGCTGCATCTATTCTTTCTCTTAATTCCTGTACAGTGATAATGAGACTTGTGTACACTAGTTTCTTAAGATAGCCCCACAAAAAGAAATCTAAACTGTTGAGGTCTGGGGACCTTGGTGGCCATTCTTGGGGCCCACCGCGGTCAATCAAACGATTTGGATAAACAGTTTGTAAATATGTAATTACGAACCGATACACTGAAATGCGCTGGTGCACCATTATGCATGTTATATTGTTTCTTATTACTAACGGAACATCATCAAGCAGCAAAGGCAACTGTTGTTGAAGAAAATTGAGGTAAGTCTGTCCGTCAAGTCGTCCCGACAAGAAGAATGGGCCAATAAAGTGGTTGCCAATAATTCCTGCCCATACGTTAACCGAAAATTGGTGTTGGAAATGGGTTTCGGTTACGGCATAGGGATTTTCTTCTGTCCACAAATGATTATTGTGGAAATTCTGATTGGCATTTCGAGAAAAATTAGCTTCGTCCCTGAACAGAATCATTGATTCAAATTGCGGATTTTGTGTAATTTTTTGAAGATACCACTGACAAAAGGTCACACGCCGTGGAAAATTAATGGGAAGTAATGCCTGTACTCTTAAAATATGGTAAGGATATAACAAAAAATCCACAAAAATTCTGCAAACAATTTGATGGCAAATATTTAAGTATCTAGCCATCTTCCTCGTACTCGTTTCAGGATGTTCTTCGACTTCGTGCAGCACTGCTTTCTCAATTTCAGCTGTTCTCACACTTAGAGGTCTACCTTCAGATATTCCTTTTCGGACAGAACCAGTTTCAACAAGACGACGATGAATATTAGAAAAGGTTCGACTATCTGGCAAAGCACGATCGGGATATCTCTGGTGATAAATCCGTCTGGCTTGCTCACCATTACCGTCGGCAAGGCCATACACGTAATGCATTTAAGCCATTTATGCATTTGAATAATTCACCATTATTAACAAGATTGTAAAAACTAAATAATAAAAAAGATGTCACAGCGAACAGATTTGAATAACAGAGACTTGTCAGATGTCAAAAGCCTGTGACATATTCAAGAGCAATTAGATATTTATTGCTAAATTGCATTCTTCAATTATTACATTAATTTTCTCGGACAATAGAACGGTTTTTATTTTTTTACTCAAAAATAGCGTATCGAAGGCAAACACTTAAAGAGAGATCATTTGTTTAAAATTGAACGGGGAATTAAAAAATATCGCAGTTAATACCAGTACGCACGCCACTGTTAAAGCTGAAAATTATTTTTGCATTGAAAAATAGGCAAGTTTATTGACTTTAAATACGTACTAAATATCAGTGAAATATCTGAAGCAGTTCTGAAAATATTAATTAATTTCCATTTTTTCCCTAAAACTTCCAACACCCCAAATTTTTGTAAGGAAACATTTTAGGACCATAGTTTATAAAGCAAACTAACATTAATTTTTCATGTAGATTCTCACCCTTAAATATTCGCATATCATTAAGGAACGCCCTGTATATTTACGTAAGCATGAACCAACCTCTTGTGTACCCTTCCCTGCTTTTTGTTCTAACCACACATTAAAAATACCTTTTCCTATACTGCCAACGTATATTTCTAAGTATAATAAATTTAACTGCCTCTTGTAGTATATGATACCTGTTGATAATTTTGGCATTGGATGTGTCTTTTGAAGGTCAAATGTTAAAGTTTCCAACGTTTCATCGGTTTGCATGACTTTTATGTCACGTTTCATTAGATTTCGCAAATCCTCTGCACTTTTGAGGTGCTCCTTATGATTCGCTTCGAGTGTATCTTTTTCTATTCCCTTAAGGAAATTAGCCTGCGCGATGTGTCACAAACAAGACACATGTCTTTATGAGGGGTTTTGAATCTTATATTGAAATTTGAATAGAACACATTCTTGTATTTTGTAAGGCTCACTGGCTGGTCAGACAGCTCCTTATATAAATTATATATCTAGGAAATGAGGATATATGCTGGTTAATTTCTTGAATCCGCTTATCATCAATTGCGTTTCTTCCACCACTATTCAATCCCCTCTTATCGCATATAATATTATTACTTCTTAACTGATACAGTGCTACCCAAACATGGTTGCCATTGATTTGGAGGCTATTTAAAAACATTTCTATGCGCACTTGAAGATCATCACTGTAATACTCTCTGGACTTGGTTCTCTTCGATTTCTTGTTTTTTGTATGTCTTTTTGTCATACTCCTTTACGGATTTGACTCTCAGAGCACATCTACCCTCAAAAGTGCCCATGTTCCAAAATTGATCAAAGAATCATTTTCTGGTAGCGTTGTCCTCAATTTTGGTGCAGTTTCTCAAGCAGATACAAGAGTAATCTTGATCATCGATTGGCTTTGACAACTTTGTTCCTAGCTTAAACATATTCTTTATTATAATTGGCAAGCCTTTTTCTATTGTCATGATAGGTTGTGTATCTTACTTACTCTTTTTTCCCTTTTTCTTCCTTACTTCATTTTCTCTTATAGTATGACCAACTTTTTTATATTTTAGATGCTTTTTATCATTCACTTCTGCCAGTGCTTCTAGCAATTTTGATCTTTTATTCATCCTGGAAATGAATAAAAACAATATTATAAAAACTATTGTTGTTGGTAGACATAAATAATTTTCCTATCTACAAATCGATCTATTGTACCCAGGACATCTGGGTAATTTAATCCTTAACGACAGACATAAAAAAGTTCATCAGATAGTCCTTATGCAGCATAAAGAGATGAAGTTTTAATTTACGATAAAATCGTGATGTATTTATTGGAAAAAGAAAAACAATGTGAGCTATTAAGCTAACCAGATATGGTTTAAATATATGCAATATAAGCATGCTAAACACCATGTACGCAGCCCTGCTCCATACTTTACAGAATGACAGAAAATTTATTTAGGTTGTGTTTCACAAGCGCTCATCAAATTGTGAAAATATCATGCAACATTATATAAAATGAACCATTGTACTCGCCTTAAAGGTCTTTGCATGACAAATTGAAAGTTTACAAAAAGACTGCAACTATTTTAACATGTCTGGAATCGACGTCAACAATACGCATTCACGCAGCGTATCTGTGTACTACCTTCAACTAGCAGTTTTTCAACAATGGATTATTCCACATTGTGGGTTAGGCCCTTGTTGTAAATCCTTATACTGGTTTGATAAAATGTGGCTTAAGACTTTCCTCATAGATGTCGCCAGGATATAAGGTGTGACTTAGATCAAACTGAGGGTTAGACCATTATTGCAGAACACCGTACATTTGTTCTTAAATATCTGTTTATTAAATAAAACTGGTTTTTAATACAAATCTTTGCCATTATGCCACACGATGCTCATTTTAATGGAAACATGAATATTTTATAATTTCAAGATATTTTATGTTATTTATCACGACTAAGCAATGAGAGATGAGAATACAATGTTTTTAACGATAATACTAATATTGATGTACATTGATTTACTATTAATCATGTCGCAAAGTAATGCAATATTTTTTTACAAAAATGATCGTATGCCTTATTTTTTTACAGTGAAGCACAAATTGTATATGGTTATATTTGTTGATACCTGTTATTGCTTTTATTGTATCATTTTATGTAACTACTGTGATACCGTTGTCAAGATACCATAAATGTTGTTTACAAATTGCTTTTTTGTTCACCCAACAGAAATATTAGTGACCACATTTTTGATGAAGAGGAAAATTTATTTTTGCACCATTTAACAAATTGAAAAGGAAAATTAGGGTTGGAAATGGAGAGATTGTCGAAAAAAGTCAAGTCAGTCGAAACAAATGTTCATTTTTATTAATCATGAAATACTGCCTCATGACCTGGAATCTTCATTTTATTTTTACAGAAATATGTACATTAATGTATCCACTTATCACACATGTCACCCTAGAATGCTGTCTTGTATTTTTTAATTTCGACCATGATGAGATGAATGTTGACTAGTTGTGATCGCACCTGAGGGCTCAGTAGTTTGTGGAACCTAAAAAATTATATTATAAACAGGTTATTCTAAAAGCGTATGCAGATATTGGATCGTTTAAAAATAAATATCTAAGCACAGGATGTACCAGTCAAACCAAAAGATTTGAATTGCGCTCCGCATAATCAGCGACTCAAATTACTTAGGCCTGATTTTTCAGTCGCAGGTCAACGTTCAGCTGGTAACTATATCTTGCCTATAAATTCGTTTTTCAAGTTCTGGTTAACTAATCCATAATTGTGGATGCGGCAACGCAGCTTTCACGTGAAAACTATCATATTCTGTCTGTTTAGTGATGTTCGGTATTTGTGTTCTTGTGTCATTAGTGACATGACAATGTCAAGCAAAAAAGTTTAGACATTTCGATTTAACTACAACTTTCTAAAGAATCCATAAACCCTATTTCACGAGTATCCATCACGTTTTGACGTCTGAGGTGAACAGTTGATCAACAAGTGACATCTTTGTATTATTCTGTACCCGTTGGCAATGATAAATCGGGTGCAAAACTATACCATATTCCGTAGTCTATTTACGCCCCGGCACAACAAAGATGCAGCGCGGCAAAGCGGCAGCTGCCTAAGCGTTGCAATAGCTATTGGTCATTCGGCCATAAAACTATGAACAAATGCAGGATTCGACAGGATAGAACTCAGGCCCGCGATATCGCTGGCAAGCCGACGCCGGCAGTTGCTGTTCATATTCGGTGCATACATAGCGTGTGTTTATACGTTAGCATGTCGTCTACGGATACAGCAAAAGAAACAGAATATTTCTTTCAATACCTCCTTTAGCCATGCTTTCTCTTCAAAGATGTATCGTCCCCGAAAACGGTACAAGAAGGGACATTTGAATATTCAGGCAAAATAAATTGTCCTTAACGTTTATAAGAGCGAAATTTTAGAGCATCCTGAAATGAAATTTCATGATATTGAAAGACATGTGGCGAACAAAACAGGCTTATGTCCTAAGACAATTTTCAACATTGTTAAGGAATATAAAAAAATAAATTGTCTCCACACAAGAGGCTGCATTGCACGAAACTGTTGGATACAGTTGATAACTTTGATTGGTCTGCCTTCAGACGCAAAGTCCAATTTTTTAAAAGGCAGGATCGACCCACCATAGAAAAAGTATTATAGGAGGTTAATAGTGATGAAGACTTATCTACTTTCAAAAGGACCACATTTTATAGTTTAGTCAAAGAACTTCATTTCGAGTATAGAAAACGGGACAGGAATAGTATTTTGAGAGAAGAAATACCGCGACCAGTGCAGGAAGACTTATTACCTGGATAAATGCAGGACATACAAACCCTAAAGTATGGGCTGACTCTAAAATTAAATCAGCAAGGCAAGCCTTCTTAGATGGACAAACCACTGGCCTAAAGAATCCGTCAGGTACGTGTATCCAACCAATTCGTCATTTATGTTGTAAAAATGGTATCAAGTAGACAGAATCTATGAGCCCTCGCTGAAAACTACACTAAACTTAGCTATATCTGTTAGATTTGGAACCAACACCTGTTAGATACTCTGCTTGTATTATTATAAGTTTTCCTTAATACTATATGGAATAATTATTTAAAAGGAAAATGATTTGTTATCTGTCACATTGGCAGTGAAGATGGCTTTGCCCACTGCTCTATGGGCATTTGAGTCAAAGAAAACGACCGACTATCATTAAGAAATGGACGGGAGTTCATTTGAACGATGATTTGAAGAAACGCTCCCAAAGGTTGACGACAATGCCGTCATTGTACTTGATAATGCATACCACATTAGAAAACTAGAAAAAATTAATTTACACGATGTCTACAAGACAGGCAGAAATTCAACAGTGGCTCTTATCAAAAGACATTAGTTTCAATGAAAATATGGTCAAAGCAGAACTTATCTATCTAGTCAGGCAGCACAAATATAAATATAATCTTATTGTTATTGACGAAATGGCTAAAAACCAAAATAAGACCGTTTTAAGGCTACCCCCTTATTACTGCTAATTAAATCCCATTGCAACAAATTGAAATGATTCCCGCAAATATAAAAAACTATGTGGCTTCAAATTTTCTGACGAAATTTGTTTTATGAAGCTGTCAACAGAGTGACGGCAAACCATTGGAAAGATTGCATCCGTCACGTTCAAGGGACAATCGAAAAAAGATGTGAGATCTGGACAATATGATCGATATTCAAATTGAACCTGTAATAATT
The DNA here is from genome assembly GCA_963669975.1 of Acanthoscelides obtectus. Taxonomy (NCBI): domain Eukaryota; kingdom Metazoa; phylum Arthropoda; class Insecta; order Coleoptera; family Chrysomelidae; genus Acanthoscelides; species Acanthoscelides obtectus. The sequence continues at coordinate 44,925,436 of CAVLJG010000006.1, read as the reverse complement.
AATATTAACCATTCGTTGACGTTGATTCAAGTACTTCTAGCGAATAAAGAATTGTGAAAAGTATGTTGCACTTATTTTTTTATTTTGTTAGATTATTCCAAGACCATTGAGGAGAATACCTGAACAATGTTGCTTTTGGGCACGGTGTGTTTTGTCTGGGCGTAAATCGACTACGAATGGGGTATAGTAAAACTTGATGGTAACATCTTTTTTGTATGCAAATGAACTTTTCTAAATAAAAGAGTTGTTAGCAAATACAAAATAAATCCGTAGCGTACAAAAAACAAAATAATATAGGGCTATGTCTACCTGGCCTTGACGGATCCGTCAGAATTATGAGTCATTTGGCGATAAGGGGAATTTTGAAATAACACCAAATAATCAGCTGTCATTCTACCGTGATGGATAGTCGTGAAAAAAACCATAGGTGGTCCTCTGGTTAAAGTTAACTAATACTGTATGGTAAACATAACAATAATAGTAATAATAATAATCGAGATTTAGCTCAAGAGCTATTCCTCCACTTGAAAAATATTTATTGAGAGCAGTTAAGTTACAATTTACCGGGTCTAAGGCGCAGTTACTCAATTGCTTGTTAATTTCCAAGTTGGGTATTTATAACTTGAAAGTTAATTACCTTTTCTATACATTCGTTTTTCAAGTTTACGCTCTCGCGTTCTCTATGCTCGGTATTTATGTCTTGTGTCAACAAGACACTGTCAATGAAAACAGGCTAAGCATTGCAATTTAACTACAACTTAATTAGTATGACCTTCTTCTTCTTCTTCCATTTTGGGACTGACCTGACTAAAAAACGCGTTCAGAGGGCTTTGGCTTAGAGGTGTACAAAATCTCATTCGCTTGTAACAATGACTACCAAACAGGGAAAATGGAAATTTTGACTAGCGAAAATAGAAATTCTGGTACATAGAATTTAGAAGTTTTCTATGAGACAATTTCGGAAAAAAATTGCGTATCTGCGATTTGGAAAAGAATTCACCTCCTTGGGTAAATTGGTGCAAATCAAGTTCTACTAATGACACTTTCAAGTTTCATTTGCTTGTAGGAGGGGGAACAAGTCTGATCATCAACCTGACGAATCAACCAAATTTACAGATTATAAACCGCTTGAAAATCTTTTCAAGAGCACTTCTATTGCATTCTCAGGTCCGGGTTTTCAATTGCAGTTAACTGTAATTGTACTGGTAACTGGAAGTTAACTCTCAAAATGCGTTCTTCAATGTCAAGTTTATCTTAAAATGGTACTTAACCAGAGGACCATCTGCGGCTTTACTAAAAAGTTGTGGTTCAATCGCAATGTGATTTTTTATATCGAATCAGTCGCTTAGGAAGAAGCCTGAAAAAAGGGTACCACAGCTGCTATAAGGAGCTTCAAGATACCTTGTTGACAAGATTTTTGGAATAACTAAGCTTAGTTGAACTGGGAAAACCTCATCATGCAGATTGTTTCCCAATCTCGACACCTTAGGGACAAAGGAGCGGTCGTACCGCCAGTTCCTGGATGTTCGAAGTTCGACATGATTAGGATAGGAGGCCGATTGAGCGTACAGGAAAGAAGGTCTTTGATATGTAATACAAACAGTGTCGGTGCCAAAACCGATCCCTGGAGAACACTCGCGTTGACATTGTGGAATGAAGAGAGAACCCGTCGATTACGACGTATATCCTGCGGCTAGAGGAAGTCGGCCACTAATCTGCAAAGCTTCTCCAGTAGACCGTAGATTGGAAGGGCAATGAAATGAGCCACACCATATGACTAGATGAGTTTACTCCAGAGTTATATGACGTAAGTTAGGAGGTCTCCCGTTGTCCGTTGGCGGTGGAAACCATACTGCGTGTCGCTAAAGAAGCCAACGCCAAGCTTTCTGAGTGTTAAGAAACGTAGAGGACGCGATGGTGCAGAGACAGAAACAGCGTTGGGACATCAAAAATTATGGGTTAGTTGGCCAGAATCGAAAAAAAAAACAATTTACGGGAAACTGGTAGTTATCTTCAAAGTTATAATTACCAACTTTGAACGTTAACCTGCGATTGACAAACGGATTTAATGGGTACATACTTTTATACAAAAAGTTTAAATGAACAGACAAGTAGCCATACCTGTGATAATATTGCACGAGCTGAGTGAGCGCTAACTGCAACAAACTGGAGCCTGTGACGAGATTCGGAAATGAGATGAGCACCTCCCTGTTGAGTGCCTCCAAAGAACTCTTCCAATTGGCGGTGAAATTATGCGCGATCTCCACTGATTTGGGTTCTAACTGCTTGAGTTTCTTCATATCTGCGTGCTCCATATAGTGCTCGCACTCCTTCACGTACTGGATCAGCTCGCCAAAGTGTGGATGGAGAATTTGTTCGGCGTACTCGCCGCTTTTAGCGGAGAGGCGTTGACGAAACACCTCGGCTGCAAAATTACGTTTTGGTTGAAGTACAGGTATTTTTGTAGCGAAGCTACTTTTTAAATGATTGAATCTGGGTCAGTCAAAGATTCTGTTTTACACTGAATCATATGGGCACAGAGTACTACTAGAGACGAAAGTCTGTAAAAAATCGTGTATGCTGAGTGTGGTAGGTTTTCCATTACTGTAACTGTTATATATTCTAAGAAAAAAAAGTAGAGCAAGCAATAAAAACCTGTCTTTCACAACTATTTCCCTCTACGGATCATCAGGAATAAATTAGTATTAACTGATATAACATGTAACTAATATGGAAAAGCATATTTTTTTGCCGCCCCAGAGAAAATTTGTCTCCTGCTCTTCAAGAAAGTTTCATATATCTGTAGGAGTGTTTTTTGCTCTTTACATAATTTCGACAGCAAATTCGTATGTTTATATTACCCCTCCTGGAGAAAATTTTTACAGCCCTCTATGATAATTGGCAGGATACTTGTCAAATAGTTGGCGACACCAAGATCAAAGAGACTACTAGTCGTTATCTGTACCTGACATTCTGTATATGCTTATAAAGCGAAAAGTTCAAATAAATGTCTCATTATTAAGATACAAGTCTCGTTTTAATTTATATGCCATTGAGGAGGCTGAATAAGGATAAAACAAATATTGTTCATACAACCCTATGTCGAATTGAGATTAGTTTCCTAATAGATAGACATATTATGTTCTCTTGCCTGAATGACAAATATAACTTAAAACTAGACTATAACATAATTACATACGACGATCTAAAGTAAATTAATTGTGCAACTTAAACATGGTATAATATGGTTTACATATCAGTAAGTTCACGGCAGAATATCTTTAAATTGTTAATTCTTTTGATAGCATCAGGAAAACAAATGTAAACTTTCAGAGATTTACGATCTTGTTTTCGTCAAATATCATAACTTATATGTAATGTTTCAAATTTAGATTTATTTTAGAAAATATGAGTTGTTGCTTCTGAAATAAACAGGTCTGCATGTAGTTCTAGGATTGCGTGGTTATACGAGGGGTTACAAAAAAAAAACGGAATTATTTTTTATAAGCTACTTATTTTTAATTTTTTCACAAAGTAACCTTATCTCTTTCAACATACTGTCCACTACAACTAATACAATTGTCCCACCGGTGCTTCCACTGCTCGGAACATTTTTTGAAGTCTTCCTTAGAAATGTCTGACAGCTCCTCCATCGTTTTTTCCTTGACCTCTCCAATGTCGTCAAAGCGGCGTCCTTCATACCCCTTTTCATCTGTGGAAATAAGGCACGGAGCCAGGTCAGGCGAATAAGGTGCGTGAGGTAGCGGAACCATGCCATTTTTAGCCAGAAACTGTCGAACAGAGATGGCTGTGTGCGCAGGTGCATTATCGTGGTAGAAAACTGACTGCCACAAATCGGGTCTTTTTGCCAGACACTGTTTCGCAATCGTCTTAAAAGCTCCAAATAGCACAAGCTCTCGATTTTTTCAACATTTTCGTCGATTCGGGCAGTTGATGGACGTCCAGAGCGAGGTTTGTCATCAATAGACATGTTGCCATTTTTAAATCGAGTAAACCACTCGTACACCTGAGTTTTTCCCATAGCATCATCTTTGTAAGCTATTTTCAACGTTTCAACATTTTTACCAATTAGAACGCAAATTTTCACAGCTGCACGTTGCTCACTGAAGCTTGCCGACGTAAAAAACGAAACAAGCACGAAACAGCTCTAGCAAAAATAATGACTACAGAGGAACGAAACAAGCCAGTTCGACTACTCAGGTGGCACTGAACTGGTAATGAGTTGCGCTGTACACCTCTAGGGGCAGAAATGTACTACACAAGCTCCGCCCAATGCAATGCTATTCCGGTTATTTTTGGGTACCTCCTCGTATATCTAATACACTACATATAATTTTCAAGGTCAGACCACACTAACCAGCGTATTTTCAAATTAAAACGGGTTAATGTTTTTTATGCGGATTTTACGTCAAATATTCAAACCAATTTTTCTCCAAAAGGAACAGTCCGCCGAATATTTCTCAAGAGAAGCGATTTACGTAAAACTGAATACGCTATTCAAAAATGCAGTAGATGTTTCAAATCATTTAGAAAATAATTTTCTTTTTTTTTAGTATTACCTACGATTTTTTTGTATTCAGTGGATATGCTGTCAGTACTACATGTATAAAAATCAAATTCAATACCTTAATCCACTCTGAAAAAGGCAACCGTGATGAACGTAACGAAGTACAATAAATAGAAATATAGTTCTGTGCTTCAAAAATTCGTGAAAAAAATCGCTATTAATAATTTGATTTATAAATAAATGCTTTGATTGAGCGCCAATCATGGAAGTCTTCATTTGATGATGGGAAATGTTGACGAACGTTTTTCAGCTATTAGAAAGACAGATTCATTCATTCTGGATAAGATTCAAATACTTTTTTAAGTTATAGGTATAGATTTATTAAAGCCCGGTTTTTCAATCATAAGTTACCTGCAGTTTCACTGCTGACTGGAAGTTAAACCTCAAAAATCGTTTTTCGATGTCAGGTAGTTAAATTTTGGGCAAACGGTAAGTTTTACGTAAGGTAATGATGACAACATTTCTACATTACCTTCTTTGCTATTGTCCCTGGTCCTTTCCATGATGATGGCGAGTATCATGTCATAATTGTTGATGAGGAATATGAGTTGGTCTTTCCTTTCTGGAAAAACGCCCGCCATGCGGAAGATGAACATCTCCACCTCGTCCTGCAGTTCAGCTAGCAGTGAGCTCACCAACTCGTTTGGAAAATTCTCGCTGATACTTACAAGGGCAGCGCTGAATTCTGCGTACCGTCGGGCGATCTAAAAAAATAATAGAAGTAATACTTTTATAGGATCATCATAGTATAGGGACTATCTGCTCGGGAAATTCTGAATCGGCTTTTTTCCATAATCTTATTAAAAGAGAACCCATGGATCTGAAGATAAAAAAATGTTAAATTTCGAAAATTATTTTTTTTTCGCTCTGGACCATGTTGTAGGTTTTTTAAATTATTCTTATGAACTTTTCTCTAAAGTTGATGGTTTTCAAGATATAATACAACAATATGAGAAAACGAAAATTTTAACGATGCCACTGTTCCTAGATATTATTCAGACATTTGTTAACAAAACCTTTGTGGGGGTATCGTTATTGTAAACCTTTGTTCACACAGACTATAATCGAGCACACTTGATTAACAATTCAAAAAATGGTGTCAAGTAGGTTGACTCTGTACTTCCTACGCAATTCAAGACAAATGTACTTTTTATATGCATACTTTTGTACGTTCTGGAATTTTTATTGTCCGCCGGCTATGAAAATCGTTGTACCCGGACATAAGGCCAATGCCATTGGCAAAAATACGCACAATGTATAGAATCTGAATCGCGTTCTTACTTTCTGGCTATGGAAATCCTTATTATTGAAGAAAACGTATTGTCAGCTTTTTTTAATACTCAAGGACAATTTTCGTAGCTCTGGTATTATTTGCTTGAGGAACAGGTACTAAATTAGATGAGATTCCCCATATCTTCAAATTCACAGAAAAATGTCGATTTGATATCTTACACCTGAATAAGTACAGCTCTGATACTGTCACCGTATCTGATCATTTATATTCAATAAATTATATTGCCCTCCTAACATTTCGTGATTACAATATACTTATTTGCCAGCAGTATAGGAAGTAAAACAAAGGTTTACAATAACAATACTCCTGAAATGCTTTGAGATATTTGTTAATGGACGTTTGAAGAATGATTAGGAACGTAGGCAACGTCAAAATTTTTGCTTATTATTTTTCAGGGTCGAAAATGGCATATTCGCACTTTTTCAAATGTCAAATTGCTTATATCTCTAAAGCTACCAACAACAGATTTGTTAAAAGGGTTACTGTTTGAATAAAATTATGCGAAATGGCGAATCAGAATACTTTTGCGATCAGATACGATCGAAACTTTAGCTGAAACGTCACAATGCCATCTACAAGTGGAACTCTGGTTGATGATTTTGGTGAAAACAGCGACTTCGAGAGACCAGTAAAAACGCTATTACACAGATACTTACATAGTGTGGTCCAAGTTCAAGGTTGAAACGTGTGACATCGCAATCCTTGATGCTCTGTATGTTTAGCCGTACGATTTGCTCAAACCGTGGTAGCAACACCTCTTTCTCCATGTGTTCCCAGTAGTTATCTAGTGCTGGAACGCACCTTTTGTGGCACATGATTTTGTAGCGGAGTACCAGATGGAAACACAGGAAAATCGCTATCGAGTCGTAGCAGCTACTTACATATGATTCGATGTTTTTCTGTAGAAAGCATAGAAACAAAGGATAGCCTAGTACATTTATTCAAAAAGTTCCATATACGACTGAACATGTATCACGAACGATAGACGTGTGTAAAAAGTGCTCTCACGATTTTGTCGAAAATCTACGTTAATACTTCAGTAAAAAATCTGATTTTTTACAGAAATGGCAATCGTGTTGTGACAAGTATGTTTCCAGTGAAATATTGGTTGTGCACATATTTTTCATTTGAGGTTAATTGCAGCACGTAGGATACATTTCTCTTACAAAAAGTGTACACAGCAACACAACAAAAAGTTTGCTTACAAAAAGTGCCTGTTACAAAACAATAACCATCAGAATAACTAGCTGGTGTTATAGTCTAGTTATCCAGGATCATATCCAACAAATATCTGTTTGCATCAAAATGTTCATGCTTTTGATTTATATCATCCTGAAATTTCCTACAATTTTTAAAAAGAAAACATAGCCCCACAATCATAATAACCATCACAAAACAGAATCGATGTTTTTCTGTAGAAATCAAAGAAACAAAGGATAGCTTAGTACATTTATTCAAGAAGTTCCATATACGAGTGAACGTGTATCACGAACGATAGACGTGTGTAAAAAATCTTATTTTTTAAAGAAATCACAATAGTGTTGTGAGAAGTATGTTTCCAGTGAAATATTGGTTGTGCACATATTTTTCATTTGAGGTTAATTGCAGCAAGTAGGATACAAAACAGAATCGATGTTTTTCTGTAGAAATCATAGAAACAAAGGATAGCTTAGTACATTTATTCAAGAAGTTCCATATACGAGGGAACACGTATCACGAACGATAGACGTGTGTAAAAAGTGCAATCCGGATTTTGTCGAAAATCTACTTTAATACTTCAGTAAAAAATCTGATTTTTTACAGAAATCACAATAGTGTTGTGAGAAGTATGTTTCCAGTGAAATATTGGTTGTGCACATATTTTTCATTTGAGGTTAATTGCAGCACGTAGGATACATTTCTCTTACAAAAAGTGTACACAGCAACAAAAAGTTTGCTTACAAAAAGTACCTGTTACAAAACAATAACCATCAGAATAACTAGCTGGTGTTATAGTCTAGTTATCCAGGATCATATCTAACATCAAATTTTTCATGATTTTGATTTATATTATCCTGAAATTTCCTACAATTTTAAAAAGAAAACATAGCCTCACAATCATAATAACCATCACAAAACAGAATCATTAATTATAAACAAGGATGGAAGGCAATGAACCTGAAGCCGAGGTATGCATGAAACGTACAACAGAATTTCATGGAGACAGTGGTTACTATAAATGTGAATCACGTTTTCGGAGTGTTCATAAGGATTGTGTCAATTTAACATCTTCGAAGTATGATGTATGCCACTGCAGAAGAGGGTTCTTTTGTTGATTTGTGATGAATGCAAGCAACTAATAGCAAGAATGCCCTATGATTTGAAAGCAAACTACAGATAAGACACTGGATTGTGTTAAAAAATACAACATCCACTAATAAGCCCTGTCTGCCTACCATAATAATTAGGCCTAAAATCCAACAAAATATAGGAAAGAATAAAGAGGAGGTGCAAAGGTTGATAAATCCATGCGAAATTAATGTTTGAATTAGAAATATTAAGGAAACTAAGAAAGGAAATATTGTTCTAAAGTGCGACACAGAAATAAACATATAAGATACAGATACATAAATGAAGTTAATTTTCCAGAAAAGATGTTACCGAAAATGAAAATTGTAGGATATGTGGGTGATAAGGAGAAACTTGAAGAATGTATAAGGAAGCAGAATACATGGATACAGTCGAAGATAAATTATATTAGAAGACAGAAAAATAAAGATATCTCCACAATTTATGTGGACTGTTCAGGAGACTTATATAACAAAAATAATGAAAAATGAAAAAAATTACATAGATTGGGAGCGTTTGCCAGTGTATGAGGATCTGACTGTATCTAGGTGTTTCAAGTGTCAGGGCTTTCAACACAAAAGTAACCGGTGTCTTAGAAAGCAAGTATGTGGAAACTGTGCAGGGAGTCACAATACAGGAGAGGACGTGTGTGAACTGTGACACGGCCAATAAACTGTATAAAACTAAGTACGCAACAGATCATAGTGCATCAAGTGCAAACTGTCCATGTCTAAAATACCAAATTGGAATATTGAAGTCCAGAACTGAGTATAGTAAATAAGCTTAATGGTAAATCACATAAATGATGAAATTCTGGATATAATTAATGAAGACGATGGTTCTTTGAGTAAAATAATTGACAGTGAACAGATAAAAACCTTCTTGTCACAGAATGCTCATTAATTGGCTGTAACTGTGATTCATGTTAATATAAATAGTATCAATAGAAATTTCGATAATTTTCTGGCTTGTACAGTAGTCATATAAGCTAAATAGATTTGACGTTATTGTTTTCACGGAAACCTTTCAAATTGTGTCTATTAAGAACTGTAATTTACCTGGATACCAAACTTTTTATAATGAAGGTAATTACAATAAAAATGATGGGGTTATTGTTTTTGTTAGGGATGGTATTAGGGCGAATTTCTCCAAGTGCCAATTAAGTATATCAAGGGCTAGTTTAGCTAGACTGACGTTTGAACGGGATGGGATTTTGTATGATACAACGTGCGTTTACAGTCCACCTCCAATATCAAAGAAAGACTTTACTTATGATTTGCACACTTATTTGAAGCTAATATTGAAATATTTCTGGGGGATATTAACAAATATTCTGGATAATGAGGACACTCTGGTGACAGAGTATCTGTCAATGATGTCTTCTCTTGGCTTTAACGTATTTATCAATAAACCTACTATACTGTCTTCGGGAACATGCCTGGACCATATATTTGCTAGGCAAACATTGAAAACCAATTGAAGGGTACCGGGGGAAAACGGCAATAGTCCATTATTTGGCTAAATTGAGCTTTCAATTTATTTTGGTGGCATTTTCCTGATGCTATCTTGTAATCAGCTTCTTAAATTGTAAAAAAGGTTTAGGTTCACAAAACAACAGCTATAAGATTTCCTGTGCTTGGGAAGAATGGCATGAGTCCCTGCGCGTGTATGGAAAAACGGCATCAGTCCATATGGAAAGGAGGCAATGTTGAAAACAAGATTTCCTATGAATCCTTCCGAGAAATCTTTGAAAAAAACTTCAAGATATCGTTCGGTTATCCACGAAAAGATACTTGTAGTACGTGTGATTCCTTAAAAGCTGATATATTTTCACTTACCGCTACCTTAAATTCCCACACGGAACAAACTAGGCAGTCAGGAAGTAATAATTTGAAGAAAAAGATACTTCAGAAGAGACTACATCAAAAAATGAGTGAGCAGTGATGAATATGTGGATGACCCGCCAATAGACGCTTAAAGCAGGGCAAAAGTGGCACGAGTCCAGAGTTTAACATCATCTTTTGTTTGTTACGTTACTAGTTTTGAGTAAAAGTTCATTTTGTATAATCTATTTTACCAATACATACACTGTTTAGCAAATATATTTTTTACGACTTATTTTTTCATCAATTTTACTCTCCAACAAGTAAGTAAACCTTAATTACCGATTTTCTCAAAATTAGTCCGGATGGACTATTGCCGTTATTCCCCGGTACCCTTCAATTGTTCAATTATTAAATTCTTATATGCTCAATGATGAAATAACGGATCACAGTCCGACAGTGCTTTGTATATCTAATAAAGCACGACCTTCTGGAATTTTGCAGGTTGGGCAAGTTGTAACAAGAAACAGACTAAACATACATAAATTTAAGGAGTTTTTGAATGATTGTTATTGGAATTTGGTAACTAGTGGGACTTGCTGTTGAAAGTCACAGAAACAATTGCCACAAGAGTATCAATCCCAAAAAATAAAACCATGGATAGGCAACAGAATTATTTTTTCTGTAAAAAAAATGGCTAAAATGGAAAAGAGACTTCTAGCGAATTATAGTTTGTCTTTGGAGAATCAGTATAAGGATTATCGTAATAAATTAAATAAATTAATACACAAACAAAAGAATAATTACTATAGAACGCAAATTGAAAAAAATAAAAATAACATAAAAAACTGTATGACATCATAAAGGATGCAACGTAATGATGGCAACCAGTTTACTGATTCTATTGAAATGGTAAATTTTTGTAATGAATATTTTATTGATGTGGGGGTGCTAACATGGCGCGGACAATTCCCACTCCTCAATCTGAGTGTAAATTAGTGCACCCCCTCCAGAATTTTATTTTCTTAAGTCCCATTACAAGGAATGAACTGATAAAACATATCGCATTTTTGAAAAGTAATAGTGCTCCTGGCTATGATGGCATACAGGCTGAAACTATAAAGCAAACATTTTGAAATTTTAACACAACTATTACATATTTACAATTTAATTTTGGAAACTGGAATTGTCCGAAGGAGTTTAAAACGTCAATAGTTATCCCGATACATAAATCAGGGGATACTACATCCATTGGAAATTACAGGCCTATAAGTTTAATAACATATTTTGCAAAGTTATATGAAACATGTCTTAAAACTCGATTAATGGATTGTTTTAAAACTAATAATATATCATCAGATAATCAATTCGGGTTTCTTGAGGGTAACAGTACACTGGATGCTATGCAGAAATTAATAACTGAGATTGTCAATAATCTGAATAACGGCAACAAGAGTATTGCTGTTTTTTGGATCTTGCTAAGGCTTCTGACACGGATCCTCACGATAAGCTAATCGACATTCTCCACAGATAAGCTAATCGACATTCTCCACAGCAGTGGAATTAGGGGAGTGGGTTATGATTTACTGAACACAACTGCTAAAACTAAATAATATAACGAGCAATGAAAAAATAATTAAGATTGGTGGCCCGCAGGGTACTGTTTTGGGGCCGCTCCTTTTTATAATTCATATAAATAAGATGCTTAAGCTGGACACGGGGGGTTTAACTATTTCTTATGCTGACGATACTGTACGCCTTTTTGCAGGTTCTAGTTGGGAGGATGTAAAGTGTAAATCAGTGTATGGTCTAGGTATGGTAAAAGACTGGTTAAAAGAGAGTAAACTAACATTGAATTTATCTAAGACAAACTATATTGCGTTTTCATTGACCAATAAAAACAGGCCAACTTACAACACTATTATGTTGGATGATAATTATTCTGTTAAGGAAGTGTCTCAAACTAAATATCTTGGAATCATTATTGACCAACATTTAAAGTGCCAATCGCATGTTGATTATGTATCGAGTAGAGTTAGAAAATGAATCCATAAATTTTATCTACTGCGAGAGTTTCTCGATAAAAAAAATTCAATGACAGTTTATAAAGCATTTGTTGAATCTATAATTATATATAGGATAATAGTGTGGGGGGGGGGATTGTATAATGATGCTCTACATAAACTCATTATTATTCAGAAATATATTATTAAGAAAGATTCCCCACTAATAAACTTTTTACAAAGGATGTGTGTAATAGAACCTTGTACGTAATGATAGCATCAACTTTTATTCATAGAAATGAAAAATTACAGAAATAATTAAGTCATAACTACTGTACTCGTGCAAATGTGGGCAGACAAATAGAAATTCCCAAGAATAATAATAACCTAAACTTAAGATACATAACGTATATAGGACCAAAGATATATAACATTCTGCCAGAACACTTGAAAAAGATGAAAAATATTAAAACATGTAGCACCAGCTGCAGAGAATATATTTTTGTATCATAGTATAATTGATTTATTGTTCGGGATATTGAGGTTGATTATTGTTTTTTATAATTCAATAAATAGGATTTTCTTTTCATTTGTAAGTCCCGATGATGAAAGCACATACAGGTGGTTTGAACCATCTAGGTGCATCTTTCTGTCATTGGGATGTTCTTGATGAAGAGGAATTATATTGTTGTGTTATTATATTTTTTTTTAAAGTAAGTACCGTTTTTAAATTACGCCGCCGCGGCGCTGCGGTTGCCGTTTAGCACTTGCGCGTCGTGTTGCTACATCTGTTGGGAAGCCGCAGACGCCACTACGGAACCATCCGATCGAGTCTACATCTGTTTGCGTGATTTTAAAATGCCTCCACCGACTGAGAATCCCGCAGACTGCGAAGTGTGTGCTGTAATAAGGTTTCTGTGTGCTCAAGGGTTCAAATCAGTTGAAATTCATCACCAAGTCAGTGGTGAAAACATTATGAGTGATGGAATGGTGCGGAAATGGGTTAGGGCCTTTGAAGATGGCCGCACAAACATTCATGATGAGAAACGAAGTGGGAGACCTTCAGACATTACCGATGACCTGATTCAAAAAGTGGACTGTAAAGTGAACGAGAACAGACGTTTCACGATTTCGTCCTTAGCTGAACAGTTTCCTGCTGTCTCAAGAAGTGTTCTTTACGAAATTGTGTCCGAACGTTTAAATTATCGGAAATTGTGTTCACGCTGGGTGCCAAAAATGTGAAGCAGTGGTTGTTTACTCAGGCGGCAAGCTTCTTTGACGATGGCATACAAAAGCTGGTCTCAAGATACGATAAATTCCTCAATCGTAAAGGGAATTACGTAGAAAAGTAGAGTAAAATATGGCCTTTCAAGTGAATAAATTATTTTTGGACAAAATTCACTTGTTGTTTTTTTAGGTCAAAACGGTACTTACTTTAAAAACACGCCTCGTATTTATGTGTTTAAAATAAATAAGCTGATATTCACAGTATCTTCCATTGTTAGTGATATTTCTTCAGTTTATCACAAAAGTGAATGAACTTTTTCTCCTCTTGCATATCCTGTTTCATTATTAATCTAATCATAAAATCTGTTTACAGCACTAATAGCACTCACCTGAAGTAGTGTAAGGGTCTTTTCCATGATCTGATTGAAAAGATTCATAGCAGCCTGATCCTTTACCATGAAGTACTCACATATAAACAAGTACTCTCTACAAGCATTGTCCACTAAAGCATACTGCACACTCCTAAATAAGCCTTCAAAAGGATACTGGAAAAGAAGGTCTGATAAAAAATATTTGGTAGGGTTGCTTTGAATCAAACTGAGATATATCTTTCTAGTTTTGCATAGTTACGGAAAAATTACATAAATATCAATATCTAAACCATTGATTAAGATATTCTACATGAAGATAGCCAACCAGATACTGCATTCCTGTGTCTAAAAGGAGATCTGAAATATAAGCGGCATCTATCAGGCATTAGCAGAACACAAAAATGAATTTAGGAATTTACTTTGAAAAGTGTTTGGTTCTGCTACTGACTCATAGTTGGCGTTAGGATCTGCAATTCCTTTTGGACCCCTCTAACGCCTAATTTGAATTGGGTGTCTTCAGGCATTGATTAACGTAATTCACTTAAAGATACCCAATTAAAATAGGGGCAGAGGCCAAAGAAATATTGAAGGTCCTAGCGCCATCTATGAGACGGTAGCAGAACCAATCTATCTTTTTGAAATGGATTTCTGAATTCATATCTTCAATTAATTTTTAAACGCCGAAATACAGTACATTGTTGGTTATCTTCAGATATAATATGTGGGTACTCAGAAGGAAGAGAAGCAAAACACATCATACGCCCATCGCCCATGCTAACGCAATACGTTATGATGGGTTACAAGCAAGCCAACCTTGTCAATTCAAAGAGATGGGTGTGAGATGTGTTTTGGTGCTCTGTTCCTTTTTGGTAACAGAGATACTTAACACATATATCTACTAGTGTTTTAAGCATTTCTATGAACATTGTAGCTCTTTTGTATAAATGATATAAATGAATTTCATGACATTTGCTGAGGTGTAAATTTGCAAATGGTACATACAATATACCATATTCAAAGATTACTTTAGTTACACCATTTGGTAACATATTCTACCTAAAGACAGCTAACCTAACGCTATATTGGCAAACAATTATCTGAGGAAAATGAGATACTGTAGCCTCATCCATGAGAATTTCTCACAGCTGTCTCTATATATGGTTTGGCAAGGTTAGTGTAATAGATGGTGCAGTATATGAGCATATACAAGCCATGCTTGAGACACTAACCTTTTCAAGGTATGAATAGTAAATAGAGAAACAGCTGGAATAAATTTTAATAGATGACTCTATGGCATCTCATATTATTCAGATATTTTTTTGAATGGACTATATATGCTATCTTCAAGCAGAAAATGTCAATCAATGGTTACACCCTTATATTTTCTAGTAATTAAATATCAGAAAATAAAACATATATGATTGAAAAGAGTCTTTTTATGCATACCCTGTTTTTCGTTTGTGCATGTGGTACAATTATAGGTGCCTCAAGCTCTTGGTTGAGTATGTTTCCTCTATTACCAATGGTGAACACAGTTGCTTTTTGCTTCAAAGACTTGTTGAATAGTCCACGAGTATTAGCTGTATCTTCAATGCCCATCAGATCGTCCTTTGATGTTGTCTCTTCATATTGCAATTTCATCACTCTACAAAGATGTAGGGTCAAAAATGTACAACACTGTAAGAAAAGCCTAAATCTAGTAATTTTTGAAAATTCAAGTTCTTAATCACTTGAGACCAACCAATCCCAAAATCTTCTATCTATATACCTCATCTTTTAATAATGCCAAAGAAAATATTAGTTAACTAGAAATAGTGAAAGTACCTACCTGCTTTCATATGATTTGAAATAAGAGTAATAAATTTTGCTCATAGTATCAACATATTCATTTCGAATCTCTTCAGCGATATTCCTCTCATTTGATAATAAAAATTCATAATGCCCTTTATGTTTTAATAAGTTATTCTGTGGAATCTGATAGTTGGCCATTGGTTTCTTAAACTTTGAAACTTGCTCCAACAGGTATGCTCTTATTTTTGACATGGATTTTATCCTATAACAAAAAATATTATGGGGTTTACAGGGGCAAAATAAATATAAAAATAGCTAGTACTCTATACCTATTTCAAGGCATAATATTTTCAAATTAACAGTGCTTAAAAAGTACAGGTAAAGCAACTTTATACCAGAATATCCAAAATATAATATGGAATAGATTCTAGTATAGCATTATAACTTGCCTTCTCCTCTTATTTTACTTACTGACTTACTTGAGCTTCTCAAGAATTTCTCTTATATCACCACATGATTTGGTCTCCTTGAAACTTTGCTCCTTAATAAAACTAAGTTTATGATTCAATAGTTGAAGTTGGGATAAAAATTCTTTGTCAGTTACTGGTAGATCCATAATTGCTAATATTAAGTTTTCAGGAACTAAAATAAAAAAGTTGACATGAATGAAATAAAGGTAATTGTACTAGTAAACTCTATTGAGCTGGTATTGTAGTAATATAAGGTTATAGATGATCTATTTGATATTTGAGCAGGATATTGAAAATAAGGATCTGGCCAGTTGGTTACCAAACATTGCCACTAGCAAAAAAATTAGCAAAAAATATCAGAAAGTGTGATAAGAATAAATGTATAAATAGCCTTTTCTCACAGATTCTTTACTGATAGGTAAGAAGTTTAATTTTCCAGTTTCTCATATCTTCATGAAGGCCTATAAGTTTTATTTGTTTTCTTAAAAAATAACCATTATATAGAAAGATATATAAAAATATATTGAAGCAATCATAGTACAAGAACTTTGGCACTCATTGTATGATCATGTTTTAACACAACATACTCTAGCAGTATATGACAAATTCAGAATGGATTAATAAGGAATGAAGAACCACTACTCTTACTGAGAACCAGTTTTGTTTTATTTTTAGTGGCTCCTATTCGTCCTCCTGCATTAAAGGCCGCCGTTTTTTGTGAAAGCCTCCTGTTTTTTTCTCTCCTTTAGGAAGGCTAAAATTCCTTTATGCTTTCCAAAAGAGGGAAAGGCATCCTTGAAAGTAGGAGCACTTGAGTATAAGACCTAGGGCAAAATCCAATTAAAATAGATTGCTACAAGGTTAACTGCAAGTCCAAACCAAATTTTTGGCTTAGTTAGTGTCTTACATAAATGAACAGAATTTCATCTTAGTAATAGGGTGGTTGTGCCAGTAACCTGGATACTACCAGTAGTAGGACAAATGTTATATTATTGGTAAAAACTTGAATATTTGAAATCCTATATATAAAATTTCACATCCATAGTTGTCACATTGACAACAGTATTAGCACGTCAAACACAGCATGGGTTTGATTCCTCAATTTTTGTCATTTGTGTAGTGAGTGACATAAACTACTTGCCTTTAAGGCAAGTAGAATTGTCAGCTGACAATATATAAGCACTGTTCTTGTTACATATGGAATTAAACAAACCAAACTACAATAATGATATTGTGCCTGACTACTGGAATGAATAAGTATCCCATAGCTGCTTGCATTTCTACATAATTTTTCATTTCACATTAGCACTTCATTCAGGATGGATATCAAGAAAAAAATAAATTCTGTATATATAGCGGAGGCAGGCTAAAGGAGACAGTCCTAGCTGTGAGAAATTGCTTGAAATATGTAAACAGTATGGTGGTCCAGAGTCAACAGTGCAGGACTGGATTATAAGAAAAAATTAGTTTCTTGTTCATTTTTACCTAGTTAGTATGTATTTTTGATAAAAATACCTATATTAAATGGACTCAGTATGAGTGTGTTTAATTTCTTTTCTGAAAGTCTTGATGAAAAGAGATTTCTATTAAAAAAATACTCGAATCACTGTGAAGGAGAATTTTAGTTATTAATTTTACTTATACTATCCCCTGAAAATCTAGAAAAAAACAGGATAACACCTTGCATTATTGGTTTCAGGGGGGTATTTCTTGGAACTACATATTCACAACCTCAATTTAGAAATCACATTATTTTGTGGATTTTACCTGATATATCATCTATAAATTGGCTAAGTTGCCCTCTAATGGCCTGCCTATTAGCAAGCTCCTGGCTCATAGAAATAGACTTCCTCTGCAATGTGAGAATCTCACTAGATATGCTGCCCAGATCATTCTGAAAATCGAGTAGCATATTCTCCATGCGCTCTAATATCTCATCACAAGCTGTAATTTGATTATGAAGGCTTGCAATGTTTTCACTCTCTTTCATGTACACCTTAATGGACTGATTCTCCGTGAAGCGTAGTTCATTTTCGATCTCTCTCGAGTAGTGCCTTAGATCTGTGAAGGTGTTTAGGATGTCCTGAACAACTTTATCGCTGCTGGTTACGCCAGTGCTGCTGCCAGCGACTTGGATATATTTGTTGTTGTTCATCATTGTGGTCTTAAAAGGGGATTTGATGATACTCGAAATTTATTACAAAGATTTGCTTGACACAAACAAATGAGAAGAAAATGTCATGTTTCCCGATGTTTAGGGCTAGCGATGTGACATCGGGTTCGGGATGCCACAGTATTGCATAGTGTGGTTTTGTGTTCACCTTAAGTTTTCAATTTAATAGTCACAAAATAATTAGTTGTGAATAAAATGGGTGAAAAGTGGTATCCCAAAAAAACAGAGAATAAAACACCTTCAAAACGAAAATTGGTAAATATCAGTCTTATGTGTTTTGTGGTAAACACAAGTGGTAAATAATCTAAATGTGTTAAAATTCTATTTACGTGTTCTCTGATAACAATCACATAACAATGACAAAACAACAAGAACATTTGTGAACTGCATTGCAACCCCTCACATAGAACTGGAGTTATCTGCCATTTTCATTTCTACAGCAAATCCTGTCGTGCGCAAAGTTACCACCTTTGGTAAATGTTTAAATGATAATAATTGCTCTGAATTGGAAGCATTTTAGATTATTCTCTCCTGAGCTGGTTTCTAATGGGTTTTGGATTGAGAGTGATATGATCGTGAAGTGCTCTAGAAATAATGCATGGGAATACAACGTGCAGTGGAACAGTATTGATGCTGAGCACTACTGAGTTATCCCGTCTAACCCAACTGGGTCACGAAAGCAGCTCTGAATACGTGGAACCTTTTCTTACCTGCTTCCCTATGGCCCAATTGAGTTACTCGGAGTTACTCTTAGTGGAAATTACTTCAGATGGGCGATCATCTATTGGGGTGAAAATGGCTGTATGGAGGCGTCTATCTTCGTTTTGCTTTGCATCTATGCTCTTTATTTTGATGTTCCATGATTTACACGTGTCGTTTTCTAACCTGTAACCTCATTTGTTTCTGTTTCTGTTGTGCTGTTTACCAAGATTCGTGGATCCTGTATTCGAAATCTAATGAAAATAGAAAATTATACCTGGAAATAGGAAAAAAAACGGAACTTTCAAGTTATCTATCTATCAGCAGTGTGTTAGAAGGAATTAGGGAAAGCGAGGAATATATTCGGAAACAGTAAACGTCGTGATTTCTGTGGTGTCCACAAACTTAAAGGCTCCAAAAATGTATCTCATGTACTATTTGGGTGAAGATGGCAATAGAATATATACATTAAAGGTAGATACTATTTTTTTTGTAATTGGCTGCTATTCTCGTCAATCGGCAGAAATGCAAATTTCTAATCATAAACTTTGTTGCAGAAAACTGATCCAAGTGGGAAACCTACTTTGTCTGCACATCCTGGTAAGCTGACTAATAAGTTTCTGTTGCTACAATTTTATATAAATTAACACATAATTTCTTATTGGTGAGAGTAGAGTTTTTTTAGTATAATATATATAATATAAGGTACTACTCTTATGCTTAACTAGCTTCATCGACAAATCCACCCCCTACAATGTACTACCTCATCCTCCTTGAAATGGTAGCCATTTTTATGTTTACGTTAGGATTACAGTAGTGCATGTATCAAAATTGTAATAACTCAGTATGTAAGTGTCATAGAATGATAAATTTGGTGCCATTTGAACGATGACATGTTGTCCTAGCTATTATTGAAAAACTTGTTTTGATACTAACCCTCAAATGTACTAAAAACAGACAAAAACAGAAAAACATATGGAGGAAAATTGATTATTTTGTGCAAAATTTAGTCTGTGAAGTTGTACTTTTTTGTGCTAATTTTACAGCTTTTTGTTATCCTAAGTATTCTAAGTTCAGCAATAAATGCTATCTAACATGGGTCAAAATGGGTGTGTTAAAATGCAAATTTCAAACCTTTTATACATGAAAATGAAAAATCAATGTTTCTTATAGAGCGTTTGGACATGTTTAATGTTACAGAAGCTGTTCAAAATGTCCTCCACATATATATATATATATATATATATATATATACAGGGTGACTTCGAAGTTGAGTCATTTATTTTAACAGTGGTAAAATTAAAGTAACAAAGTTATAGCCCTTTGGAAGTTTGAGTACCGCCCTGCCTATTATATGCTCGTGTTTGGCGACAACGGATATAATCCGCCTGACCGGTTCATCGCATCGGAAACAAAAAAGCGAAAGAATTTGAAACGTTTATCACGATGTTTTTCGTCAGTCGATAACGCGTAAGTGAATAGTAGTGTGTTGCGTGGTTCAAACGAAATCAAAAATGGCACATGTTTACGAAAATGCTGAACTTGTGGACATGATTCTTATTTACGGGGGGGCAGTCTTTACAAAATGCTCCCGGATGCATCACGGATTTACGCGAATCGGTTTCCCAATCGAGTGCAACCAACCCCTCGTGCCTTTGTTAATGTAGTACAAAGGGCTCGTGAATCAGGTGACTTAAGACCTCACAGGTGAGGGCATGCTGCTCCAAGACCGCACGATCAAATACAGGTCCGCACTGAAGTACTTGTCGGGAGGATACTTTATTAAACAAGGTAACATTTTTTTTTATTTTTTTTTTTATTTTTACACACATATTTTGGTTTATCTTCCTTCTACAATCATTATCTGAAAATTAATGACTCAACTTCAAAGTCACCCTGTATATATATATATATATATATGTGTATATACAGGGTGACTTCGAAGTTGAGTCATTTATTTTAACAGTGAGTAGATCTGATCAAAAGAAATGTTTTTTCCTTTACCATTTTTCTGGTAAAATTAAAGTAACAAAGTTATAGCCCTTTGGAAGTTTGAGTACCGCCCTGTCTCAATAATAATATCATGTGCTCGTGTTTGGCAACAACGAATATAATCCGCCTTACCGGTTCATCGCATCGGAAACAAAAAAGCGAAAGAATTTGGAACGATGTTTTTACAATAAATTATTTTATTCAGTTCAGTTATATATACAGTCAGTGTCAGTCGGTTAGCGTGTGAATAGTGTCTGTTGCGTGGCTCAAACGAAATAAAAAATGGCACATGTTTATGCGGATCGGTTTCCCAATCAAGTGCAACCAACCCCTCGTGCCTTTGTTAATGTAGTACAACGGGCTCGTGAATCAGGTGACTTGAGACCTCACAGGGGACCTCACGATCAAATACAGGTCCGCACTGAAATACTTGTCGGGAGGATACTTTATAAAACAAGGTAAAAATTTTTTTTTTATTTTTTTTCATTTTTACACACATATTCTGGTTTATCTTCCTTCTACAATCATTATCTGAAAATTAATGACTCAACTTCAAAGTCACCCTGTATATATATATATATATATATATATATAAATAAGGTACTAACTAGACCAATATCAGGTCAGGGTAAATACAAATTGTTTTATTTGTTTATGGAAATTGGCTTGTATTTACCTGGTAAATGAAAGTATGGCAGCATTATACAAAAAACAATGCTTGAAAAGTATCATAGAGTGAGGCAGTATTCTGATTATTTTACAGTCTCATATGCTGCTGCTATGAGCTTTATGGCTAAATATAATCTTATCTCTCAAATAAGTGGGCTATCAACTTGTGCAAAAATATTAAGTACTTGTACTCAACTAGTTTGTCAATTTTTAGCTATTTCATACAACGGTATTTATTGCTAACATGGTCAAATTTTCTCAGCCGATGGATAAAACGGATGCAATTATTTTGAATTATTTGCAGCCCGCTCTTTATCAATTGGTCGAGACATAGTACAGAATATCACAGTAATTTAAAATCAAAATTACATTTATAATTTAGAAGATGGCGATTGGCAAACAATGCTCTCATTCTAGCATATCTCTTTTTAGTTAGTGACATGGCATGGTCCATAAACCTTAATTTGCTGTCTACTTCAACCCCTAAAATCTTAGCTGAATGTGTTAGTTGCAACAGCTAACCAAGATGCACTTAAAATGATTTTTACACATTTCTTCTCCTTGCTTCTGAGCAAAATAGTAATATTTGCGTTGTAATTATTAGATTGTGGTCACTTGAATATTTTTGCATTTTGCTCAGATCCTGCTCTAATAGGACAGCAGCATCTTGCAAACATGAGGTGTTAAAATATACAAGTTGAGTGTCATCAGCAAAATTTTGCAAATCAGAATGTGCAACAGATTTTTGTAAATCAAAAGTGTGTATCAGAACAATACTTGGCCTAGTATGGAACCCTGAGAGACGCCTGATGATATTATGCTGGCTTCAGACAGCCTGTTGTCCACAGAAACACACTGCATATGCTGCTGAAGATAGTTGTTAAAAAACTGAACACTCTCATTGTCAAGACCAACATAATGTAATTCGGAAAGCAACAGTTGGTAATTGATGTTATCGAAAGCTTTAGAGAAATCTATTGACACTTGAAATACCGCCATCTTTTTGTCCATAGCTCAGATCACATTATTGCACAAATTCAGTAGCGCAGAGGTTTTACTTTGGTGCTTCCTAAATCCTGATGAATTAAAAGAAATAATACCATTGTCTTCAACATATAATTGTACTTGAAACTTCACCGTCTTTTCTAAAATCTTAGATAACACAGGCAATAAACTTATAGGTATAAGATTCGTAACATCAGTTTGCTTAGGGATTTCAGGTGTTGGTAAAATTAACGCACTCTTCCATTCTTTGGGAGATACACCTTTCTCAATACACATGTTCACTATGTGCAATATATGATAGAATATTATCGGTAAACTAATTTTAATCATCGTTATTGACAAAGTATCAAGGCCTTTTGCATCCGATTTCAAATTTTTTATAATGTCAAAAATCTCCTGAGGAACAAGATTTAGTGGGATTCAGCCTATTGTTTTTATAAAATCTGCATGTTTCTTCCGGTACACTGTCACCACTATGAACAGACTTAAAGTTGTTGTTTATAGTATCCACGTCACTTATGATTTCTGGCAGAGCAGGTTTACTGCGTGAGTTGATACTAAAATTGTTTAACCCTGACCAAACTTTGCTTAAATGATTTTGCTTGGAAAGCACTCCCAGATAATTTTTTTTTGCTATTCTGATATCTATAAGAACCTTGTTTTTGAGGGGTCGATAGCTTTCAAAATTATTTGAAGTTCTGTTTAGTCTATATATCGCCAATGCATCATCTTTGTCTTTCATGGTCTGTTAAGTTCATTATTAGCCAGTGTGCTGGAGGTTTAGATACACAAACAGTCCTGAGTGGAGCATGCTTATTGAATGTTCCAACCACGATATTTGTTAAGTGCGCAACCTTATTGTCTACATCTTCAGTAAAAAATAGATCATCAATAGACGAACAAGAAAGATCATTAATGAAGACTGTATTGTTAAAATATTTAAAGTCTCTTAAAGTAATCATCCTTTGTTTTAAAAGAACCTACCTTTACGTTACACATAACAAGCTTATGTTCAGATATTTGATCTGCATTCAAGAAAAAGGTCAGGCTTGCTAGTGAATGTAGGGTCAAGTAATGTTGCTGTGTACTACTTTACATGGGTAGGACAGATAATAATTTGTACAAAGCCAGTTGAATTGAAGCAAGGAAGTAGGATGTTATTTTGATTTAAAATATCAACATTCAGGTCACCCAATATGACTACATTGTCGAATTTACTCGAAACTTTGGGCAAAAGAACATCTAACAATCTGACACAGTCATTAATATTTTGTGATGGTGGTCGATCGATACATCACCCCTACAACAAATATACTTCTATTAACATTCAGTTTTACCCACAATCATGCCAAATAAGCACTTGTTTGTACATCTAAGTTTAAAACTTCAACACGTAAGTTAGACTTGAAATAGATGGCTACACCACCTCCTCATGTCTCTCTGTCACAACAAAATATATCATAGTCATTAATACTTACAGAACTATTTGTTATATCTGCATTCAACCACGTTTCAGTGACGGCAAATATATCCGAATCATCAGATTTGACGAAGTTGACAATCTCGTCAAAATCCGATATCATAAGATAAGGTGTCCAATTTTCAGAATGCAGTTTAGTCTACTTTTAAGATTTTCAAAATTTGTTATATACATTGCACAATCTTTATCATTTGCCTTATGTCCTATACTTGCCGTGAATTTTTTCATTATGATTATGACAATTGATACATTTTTCTGTATCAGTGTTACAATCCTTGAACATTTGACTGCCAGAACATTTTAGACAGGTGCTCTACAATTTTTAGCACTATGCCCAAAACGACAACACTTATAGCACCGAACGACGCTAATATGGTCAACCACTTTATGTCTCCTCCAACCCATGTATATAAAGCCTTTATAGATGATTTTCTTCCTAGCGAGAAGTGGAAGCTCCAAAACTAAATAATGGGCATAGCTCATGTTTAGCGTAGTAACAAGTTTTATATTAGAGTTACTTTAATCTAGGTTGTTCTTCTTTTGAATGTATAGCTGACAACACCATGTCAGTTTCTCATTGCACAGGAGCCACAGGGGGGCTAGTGGGAGCCATTGCCTTCCTTGAGAATCCAGACCTTTAAAGCATATTTAGCAGAGTTATGTGTACAATACTAGTAATTTTCAACCCTGAGAATATTTGCTGCCCCTTTCTCATCAAAAAGTTTGCAAGGCTGATACATTTTCATAATATACCAATGTTTAATCCCTTCTGAGAAACAATCCTGTAGGCGCCCATGGCCCAGTGTGTAATACTTTTATTACTAGTTATAGTTTCATTAATATATCATTTTTTTCAATTTTCAGCAAGGTTTTCTCCAGAAGATAAGTACTCGAAATATAGGATAATAGTGAAGACTCGTTTTGGAATCTTGAAAACACAGACACCATCTCCTGTTTATTGATGAACCTGTAAATATTTTTTTTTAGTTTCTTTGAATAATGTTTAATATAGGTGAAATAATAAATATAATTTAAGAAAATAAATGTGCTTTATTAACAAAACTCTACATTTATTACAAATTCATATTGTTAAAAAATAGTTGCGAATTAGATGGATCTTTAGAAACTTTATATGAACAAAATACAGTTCTACAGTGGGATGAGTTGAAACATTTTTACTTAAAAATAACTGAAAACACACAGTAAATATTTTATTTGGATTCAGACTAGAATTTTTCATTTTTTTAAATCTATGAACAAATTACCCAACACTTAATCTAAGAAAATCATTTTTTGAAGTTACAAAATGGCAGTTGGTAATGGCATCAGTTCCATTTAAGAAAATATAGCATAAAACAATTTTCTGTCCCTATTATGATATGGAATATGTATATATATACAGGGTGTTCCATAATTATTGCGACAAAATGATAGGGGTTGTAGAGGGCATAAAAATATGCAATTTTGCCTTATAAACCCCTGTTCGTAAATATGCCGTTTGAGCACTACAGTTAATTTTACCTTAAGAGCTCATAGGAGAAACAAAAAATTCACCAGCTGCAAAATGTTCGTCTAGCACATTTCATGGTCTCGCCGGTTTGTAGAAAAAGCCTGCTGTGTTTACATTTTTGTTATCGTACACCCGTACCACCTTTTAAAAGTCCAAGCCATGGGTCCAGCAGACTATCTGCCGCGTCGACGTTTTTGTCGTTTGTGGCTGCAGCAGGAGTTGAGGCAACCAAACTTTGGTCGCTACGTTTTGTTCACTGACGAGTCCTGTTTTACAAAGGACGGTTATTTTAATAGCCGTAACAGTCACATTTGGGATGAAGAAAACCCTCACGCCATAGCCATCCATAGAGACCAACATCAGTTTTCAATTAACATCTGGTGCGGCATTGTGGACGAGCATATCAGCGGGCCATATTTGCTTCCACCACGTTTGGATGGGCATGCTTATGGTTGATTCTTACAGCATGTGCTACCGGAACTATTAGAACATGTGCCACTGAACATAAGAGCCAACATGTGGTTTCAACACGATGGCGCTCCAGCCCACTTTTCTTTACAAGTGCGGCGGTATTTGGACGACAAATTTCCAAATAGGTGGATAGGCCGAGGTGGCCCTGTGCCTTGGCCTGCGCGGTCACTTGACCTGACTCCACTGGATTATTTTATCTGGAGCTATCTGAAAGCTTTAGTGTACGAAACTCCTGTTCCCAACCAACAAGAGCTACTGGGAAGAGTGATGGCCGCGTCCGCACATGTTCAGGACATACCGGGGGTATGCTACAGAGTTCGCCGATCATTGAACAATCGTGCACAGGTGTGTATTGAGCAAGGTGGAGGACACTTTGAGCAATTACTGTAGGTAAGCTGTTTCAAGAAACTGATCTTTTCTTTTGCTGCAGCCCAAACGGCATGTTTCCGAACAGGGGTTTATAAGGAAAAATTGTTCATTTTGATGCCCTCTACAACCCCTATCATTTTGTCGCAATAATTATGGAACACCCTGTATATATATATACATGCTTACAAAATATTTTTAACTGATATACAAGTAATTCATACTTATGTGGACAGAAAAACGCTATACTAACAGTCAAAGTAACCTTATTAAATACTTTCTAGTATCAACAATCTTTCATGGATTTAAAGACATCAGAACACATAGATCAGATTTTGGCGATGAGGTGCACAAAACCCTCGTTATCGATTCCGTAAAATTTAAAATTGTACCAAAAATTCACTTAAGTTATGTGGGACTAAGGATCACTATAGTTGAAAATAGAGAACTTTTGGTACTTTTGATGGTACAGTTGAAGCATAGCAAAATTCGGCAGGTGCTCCGGTTGCTTCTAAATAGATCGGTCACTGTGACAAAAGGTGGGTATACATCTAGAATTTTATAATTTTCACCGATTATCTTCGCTTCTCTCTAAAAGTTCTCTGAGCGCGTTAATGTAAGTCTGTGCCATTTGGAGTGTTTCAAATTTACTAAGTTTGTGATCTGCATCTAAGCTAGGTATAACTTCTCGCAACCTATCGAATGCTTCGTTCAAGCCGTTCATTCTTCTTCTTTCCCTCGCGTTAGCTGCTAGTCTTCTTTTTTTCATTATCGTCGGAGAGGTAGGACGATCTCTAACTATATTTTTTCTCCTCCCTACGATAAAATATACCAGGATCAAGTATCACATGATGAAGAGCTTGAAACACAGAGGCAATATTACTTATAATACACTGAAGGCTGCTTTAAACATGATTTTTTTAATGTTCTATTACTGAGAGACAGGGTGGAGAAGACAATTTTGAATTTCAAAAAAATCGTACCTTCGGGCTTCAAATTTTGTACCTATATGTGGCTTCGCATGGCAAAAAACCGTGCGGTATGTATAGTATATTTACCTTCCATAACTATACGCGTTTCATCATCAAAGTCTACAGATAAGAGCTCTCAGGCGGCTATCATGGTTGAACATTTTTTATTTTTTTACAGAATCATAAAAACGTTACTTCAAAATTTAAAGGAGAAAGCCACCCTCCCATGGGTGCTTGCAAGAACCTTCTCAAGACGGGGAGAGAGGTTCGCAGTGGTCGATTTTGGTAACAGATCGTACTTTGTGCAGTCTTATTTCGATGAACCTTATACTCTGAATAGGGTGCAGTCGCTGTGCTTTCGTTCGTTGTCCACCGAGACCAAGCCTATACCATGCTGAGGAGTTGCCAAATAGTACGAAACAGCTGTCCATGGTTAGCCGTCTGTGGTCGGATGAACGAAAACTATATTACTAGCTTTTTCCACGATCTTGTACACAAAGCCATGCTAAATATTCACTTTTTACGGCTAATTGGAGTCTTAGGATGCCCATATTTGGACTTTTAGGTTTATAAGTAGAATCTTTTCAATCGAAGGACTGCAGACTTAAAAAGAGCGTTAGACAACAGTTCCGCACTGAAAAACAAAAATTAATCAAACTAATTGAAATTTTAATTAGGTCAATTAAAAAATTTAATTTACGATGTGACAGCTAACAAGATTAATTGCTTTAATAAAACTCCGATTTTTGAAACAGTTTACTTGAATCTATGAAACCAGTTTAATTAAGCCAAAATGCAACGTTTAATTGAATTTATTAAGCCGTTTATTCAGATTAAGTATACCAATTTACTTAAAATTGATGATCTATCAAATTGGGTTTACCTGCTCTAAGTAAAACAACTTAGTTATATTAATTAAATGTTTTTAATTAGTTTAGGTAAACGTATTTGCCTAGTTTCAATGGATTATTTTATTTAGATTTAAAAGTATATTTGGATCATTGGAATTTAAAAGAACAAATTGAATTTTACTGAATGATGTATATTATAACTGTGCTGTCACAAATCTTATATACCTATCAAAAATTTTGAAAAAAATTGATATCGATATTTGATTGATATTTTTTATTTTCATTCTGAACTTATTATACATGGGATCAAGTTTTACTAATTGTTTTTCTGATTGTCCAGAAACAGGTTATATGCACTAGAAGCAATCTTAAGTTTTAAATTCAGAAAGTAGGGAAATGGATACCTGAAACTGATTAAGTGTGTATGTACATGTACATCATACTATACGTATATGTATATCAGACATCAGAGGCCGACATATCAGGGTTATAGGTAGTTTGGCCGTTCGTTTCGTTCTATAAGCAATCAGGTGATTTTAGTTCGGATGAGTACCTGGCCACAAAGAAGTCTTTTAATGGCCACACATATGTACTACAATGTATGGTTGACAATTAGCCTCATTTTAGGGTGTACTAATAATATGTGGTTATTATACATTAGAGCCTGCCTACTTGACAAGTATACTTGTACCGGGTGGGCCAATAATAACGGATGCCAACTGTATCTCGGCAACCGCTATCGGTTAAAAATTTTTATGATAGAAGTAACCGCTCAATTTCCAAACTTTTAGGATTGTAATTTTTTCATATTTTTTGTTTAGTTTAGGGTGTAGGATTGGTTGAATGTCATTTCAGAAAAAGTCACATAACTTTTGTTTCGCTCCACCGATTTTGACGATCTTGGTTTCGTTTGAAAGAGCATTAAGCTGAACTCCTAACAGATGTTCAACCAAGATTAGTTCAGTTTGTGGCCGGCTGTGTTAGCGTTTTAAGTCTTTTCGACTTAGGTTACAATTTCCAAATACTACTAGATAAGAAGACGGATATATGCTACGAATAGTTGTATAAAATGTACCAATTGAAACGCTAGGGGGCGAAGCTTAGTTATTGCTTAAAAAATAAAAAACATTCTTTCTTCAATTATACCTTAGTTGGATTTGAAATATAAACAATTCAAAATATACGGCGTTACCTTTTTGTGTTATTTAGATCCACTAAGGGTGCGAATTGTGAGATGTAATATTATAGGGGCTACTTCGTGTAAAAGAGCGTATTAATATAATCTGGTGTGCGATACCATGACATTTTAGAATAGAAACAAAAGAAGGATAATCAAAAATAAATTAGCGCAAATGCCAAAACCCTTGAGGTCGCGTCATTCGCAAGATTTTAATATTTTCAAAATGCCGCTTGGGAACGAAGCAGGTTTTGACATGCTTGGTGTGTATTTTGAGTGCATGCAAAATGCAAATGTTGTTGATAGGGTTTATGCTGTACGATATCCGCACATGCGTTGCTACGATGGGCGAGTATTTTCCAGACTTGCTCAGCGATTGAGGAGTAACCACTATTGCCGGAAAAAAAGCGTGGAAAACGTAATACCTGTGTTAGGCTACGTGAATAGTCACCATTTCAGCACTAGAGGCATATCTAGGACAACTGTTAGACGAATACTGAGAGACCATCAAATGTTCAATCAAACGTGTAAAACTAGTAACTACTTTGGCTGTAGACTCAACTACTGTCACTGATTTTAAGGCATGCTTGCCGATAATCCAAAATAGCTTCAAATATTTTATGGACTGACGAAGTTACATTCATAAGCAACGAAAATTTGAATTTGCGTAACGTGCATTACTGGAGCCGCAGAAAGCAACATTAAGGTCTATGGAAGGTTTTTGTGTGGTGTAGGATATTGGGAAGTAGAATCATGGGCCCTTAGTACCATTATGTGAATATATTTAAATTTGGAAAAATACACTTATTTATGCAGGAGGTGATCTTTTAAATAATATTTAAACCTATTTAACGCCAATGGGACGTACAGAGTAGCTGCGTTAAATTTGTAAGATCGGTTAAATAAAGCTGTCTTGTGGTGTGGCATGATGAATAAATGCGGCGATCTGATACATATTGGATGAAATTATATTTATTGTTAGTTTATTTTTCAAATATAATAGCTTTTCATTATTTTCAATTTTGTGTAGAAGAGTGAATAAATAATATTGGAAAAGCCCAACGGCTTATAACCAGCCCACACTATCAATTCTTCTTGAAGTATGGTAATATTTTTTAAATTATTCATCAGACAGCAATAATTATTGTTAATTTTTTGTAGTCGTTTAGCAGTGGTTTAATTTCAACATGTAAAATAAAGTGTAATACAATATAGAATTTTCGATATTAAAAAAACCTTCGCCTTAGGCTTTTTTAATAGGTTTTGTCACAATGCATTTGTTTGCATCTATAAGCCGTAATAATAAATATCAGTTTCTAGAGAATTGACTGAACCACTAAGCTTTAATTTGTTTTTGTTTCGATAAAAAGCTGCTTACTATTTCTTTAGTAGATTATTTTCCATTTTGAGCTGAAAAGGATAATTCTACTTTTTTCAGCGTTGTTTCAGACCGTTGTGCTTTGCACTATCTGAGATTGCGTTTAAGTCATTATTAATTAGAGAAGTTGAGTATTTAAAATTTTGGTGATTAAGATATACATACAGGGTGGCGCATCGAAAACGAAACAGACGCATTTACTGGCAGCTCAGTTTTTTTTAAAATCGCTCAGACCCGTCGATTTTGTTTTCGAGGGGGACTCAAGTTTGGCAAAAAATCACGTTAGCACGTGCAGCCCTCTAAGCGGGGGTGACACCACCCCCAAAATCTTAAATGGAAAGGGGGGTCGAGTGATACCTTATTTTAAAGGTCTTTCAATTCCCTTTATAATGATATACAATTAATGTACTTTAGTTCAGTAGTTTTGAAGATTTATTGATTTAAAGCTTAAAGTAGACTTTAAGGTACATCAGATTAGTTTCTACTAATTTCAGAAGAAATTTGACTAAAAGAATTTACTTAATAAGTAAATGCTTTTCTTCACTACGCCCATGGTTTGTTTATCATTTTGTTGTTGAAAATAGCTATTGGAGCGTTTTTTTTTTGTGGCAAAAAAGTTATTTCTTAAAGAAAGATAAGGAAATATCTCATACTTATTTTAAATAGGAATTTAGTAGATAGTTTGCGATTGATTTGACCAAACTTTGTTGTTAAAATAACTTGTAATGCTTTATTACCTAAATTAACCATGGTATATTCCACAGCAAAAAGAGTTGAAATTTTCGAAATATTTTTCGGAAATAATCAGTGCGCTAATAGAACAGCAGAAATATTTAATGAGCGACATGGGAACAGTAACGTGCATCGAAAATATGTTTTAGAACTGGTAGCTAAATTTCGGGAAACTGAGTCAGTCGCCAATAAAAAAACGCAACATTGAAAATCCCATAAGGAACGAAGCAATAGAAGTGGGGGTTTTAGGGCAAGTTTATGTAGATCCTACGTTAAGTACCCTCAAATTGGAGACTGTGTGTGGTGTTAGTCGACGTAATGTCCCACGGATTCTAAATGCCCATAGTTTTCATCCGTATAAAATTCACCTCGTACAAGAACTTAATGAAGACGATTTTGATCGGCGATTACAATTTTGTGAAGATATGAGTGAACGAATTATAAACGATGAACATTTTCTATTCAACACTTGCTTTTCCGACGAATGTTCCTTTTTCTTAAATGGCGTAGTAAATCGTCATATCTGCCGATATTGGTCCGATTGTAATCCCAGAATTTATCATGAGGTTCATACATAGCAGCCACAAAAATTAAATGTTTGGCCTGGTATTTTTGGCGACCATTTAGTTGGTCCTTTTTTCTTGCCTGGAAATTTGACCGGTGAAATGTATTTAGAATTACTGGAAGACGCCATAGATCCTGCATTAACAGCCATAATTCGGCTATACTGACCCAGGGACTGTATACATGGATCATTCACCATAACTTTAAATATGAAGAGATTCTCGGCCTTTCTACCGTTGTTATATCTAGGACACATACGCACTCATACAGGGAGAACCTCAAGAAGCAATCTAAGATTAAACTCTTGAAAATAACGATATTGAGCCAAATATGTCTTGGTAAGATGTCGCTCGTTCATGAGTTACAGGGTGTCGATGTTTATTTTCAACATCGTTTTTTTGTTATAGCACAAGCTGTTTCTGTAATATCAACTTAAACATTGAAATAGAGAGGTTTCTGTCCTGCAACAGATCCTGTAGAAGGCACTAGTTATGCTCTAACCTCGCTATTTTATGCCATAACTTTTTTGATAGCGCCTTCCATTGTTATGGATAGCTGGTAGAGCCAATACGTCTAAGGTACTGTCAGAGTTCCAAAATGATTTTTTCATAATATAGGTACCATACTCCCATTACCTACCTACTGGACATGACGTTATTTGACTGAATCATGTTTTACTCCCAAGCAATGTCGTCTGTGAAGTAGAAATTTGCAACACCTTGTACCTATCTTGGGGAAATTCTAGGATGTATACAGACTTCTTTATGCCGCCGGTAATAACTCTAAACAACCAATAAGCTGCGACTCAGCAAAAAACAAACAAGGTAATAACCAAAGTGCAGCTAGCGCACGGCCGCACATCAGCGCGGCAAAGAAGCAGGCATATAAATATCAGCCTGACATGGTGCGTAACGCAGGCAGTTCTAGTTCCATCGCCTTACCTCGGGTACTGCTGCTGCTATTTTTTCCTACTTGATTGAGTATGGTCGCTCCTGTTGTCTTCTTGCCGGCGACGCAGTGGTCAGCAGCCGATTCGCTAAATTGGCTGCTTCGTTTCAGAGAGATGAAGCTGGAATCATATACAAGTTCACAATAGAGACCTTCGATTTTTTTCTGAAACAAGCCTCATGTATATACATACTTGTTATAGTCTAATCATATTAGCAAATTTCTCCGAAATAATTGTAAAGTTTGATCTTATTGACGCAAGTTGTTCAAGGGGGTATTTAAAACATGGACGCATAAAATTGGTACACCAATTTTTGTGGGAAAACTTTTTATTCGACAACAAAGAATGAGAAAACGCGTTTTTTGGGATTCAATCGAAAGTGTTGACAGGAACGAAAAAACTCTTCAAATAGGACTTTTAGGTATTTACGAGACCTACAAAATGAGCACGACCAATAGCAAAAAATCCAAAGCAAAATACAGGTTTTGGCATTTGGTAATGCGAGATAGTTTCACGTAGATACTTCAAATTTTTCAGATTAGTACGCATCAAACTTCTAAATAACCACTACAAAATTAGAGTAGATTGGTCCAGTAGTTTTTGAGAATTTCTAATTGCTTATCCCAAAACACCTGTTTTCCGGCCATTACTTTTAGTTAGCAACATACAGAATTTTACCTTGCCGCTATGAATCACAAACCATTCCGAAAGATAAATGTTATTTTTATGCAAAAAACAAAGGGTTGCGTTTTTTTCTTGTGAACAAACTCAAACATTTCGTATTTGTGAGTAACTGAGCAGATGTGCTACGATATTTAGTCTAATTATATTAGACGAAAATACCCCTGGTTTGCGAAATAATTGTAAAGTCTGGTTTTATTGCTGCAAGTTGTTCAAGGGCCTATTCAAAACATGGACGCATAAAATGGGTACCCCAATTTTTGTGGGAAAACTTTTTATTCGACAACAAAGAATGAGAAAACGTGTCATTTGGGATTCAATCGAAAGTGTTGTCAGGAACGAAAAAACACTTCATATAAGAATTTTAGGTATTTATGCGACCTACAAAATGATACCATATGTAAAAAGATCCGGCTAATAGCAAAAAAGTGATGGCAGAAAACCAAGGCAAACTGCAGGTTTTGGCACTTGTTGGTAATGCGACGATGGTTTCTCGCAGATATTTGAAATTCTTCAAAGCCGTAGGATTCGTACTTCTAAATAATCACAACAAAATTAGAGTATATTGGTCAAGTAGTTTTTGAGAATTTCTAATTGTGTTTCCTAAAGCACCTGTTTTCCGGCCATCACTACTAGTTTATTGAGCAATATACAGGGTTAGTTCAAAGGGCATAAAAATAAGTTTTTCTAGTTAAATCAAGTGATTTACGACGTATTTCTTAATTTCATATGGGCATTAGGGGCCTATTTTACACAAATCGTATGATTGTTTCAGGGTCAATTTAGAAGAAATCAACCATTCATTAAATCCATTACTTCAAAGACTCCTTCTCATTGGTTGAATTTGTGACCCGGCTCAGTAAAACCGGGTATTAATGTACCAAATACACTTAGTTGCTTGTAAAACAATTCTGAATGCTGTGACATCTTTACAAACACAGAAAAGACGATGTGTATACTCAAGCAAATTAATATAAAACTGGTAAAATGAACGACTGAATCAGGCAAGTGCAGTAACGAAGTTAATGTGGTTGTTACGGTGTTCGACTGCAATTGTTCAGTCATTACAGGAAATGATTGATTGAAGTGCTTAGTCAAGCGTTGTAATAATCAAAGTGTTACGGTGTTTGCCGGCAATACGGGAACTGACTAGGCCTTTCAGGGAATGACGGATTTCAGCGTTTGGCGCCGACATATATACTGTGATGAGATTTCAGAAGTTCAGTGAGCACAACATAAGCAATAAACGCACAAAGTTTTCCGGCTCAAACTAAACCAGCGACTTAGAAACTGGGGTACCTGGATTACTAATAGGAAATATTTTCTACGCCACTGGCTTTTTCGGAGAAAATATGTGCATCTTATAAAACATAATTCAATATTCCCTAAGCTTTGTGCCTCAAGGAATTTTTGTCAGATCACTTGTTTTGGAGATATTTAGGTTTGAATGTTTGAGGTAGAATTCTAAAATATCCTTATGAAAAGGTTTAGCCTTTTCTAATCTGAAAACACCTTGATATTGGAAACAAGAAACTTATGCACCTCATTACAACATTAATTGAATAATATGCATGTCTTATCCTCAATCAGTAGCGTAGAAGTTATTTATTAAACCTTTCCTGTGCACGCCACTGGTTTTGGCGGAATATTCATTTTTGTTTATAGACGAAGAAGCTTCAAATCTAAAAAATATTTCTTTAAAAATAAATAAGAGCTCGTAAGAATTAAACACCACAACAATAAACAGCACATTTGATAAAAATTACGTGGTTATTTCTAAATGAATGAGGACATAACATTGGGAACAAAAAAGAATGCTGAATAAATGCTATAACATCCAACCTAAAGATGTTGAAAGTGGATTCAACACAAGCCCGTGTACAAAGGTTCTCTATCCATTTGGAAAATACCTGGCGTAGTACGAACCGTGTTGAAAGCCGTTTGTTATTTGGTACTCATACTTCGTGTCCGAAGTTGCCAACAATTTTTTGAGCTCACTTAATCCGAGATGCTAAAGAAGTGAAACAATAAGAATTATACTCAATTTGATTGGTTCCACAATAATCAAATACAAGCGGATAACCAAATGAAAATGGTATTTACCATTTTGGATTGGTATTTACCGATCCGTTGAATCAGCTGTTATATGTCATAGTTATCACCGCAAAATTGTGGTATTTACCCAACTCAGGCGTAGTTTTATATTTCTGGTTATTATTTGACATGTGACAAGTTAGAATTTTGCCGGGTATTGGATATTTTTATTGTACTTCAGCTTCATTTTTGGGAAACTTGATACAGTCTGACTTCAGTTTTTGCATAAAGTAGAGCACCTTATTAGCTATAATCATTACTGTTGTTGGGGAAACTTTATATCTAGTTCCTATGCTTAACAAAGTATCCTGTGTAGCCATATACCATAAGAACATCAAAATATGGCCATATAAACTCACTGGATGATGTCCACCTGTATGCGGTTCTGCTAGCTAATATCTTTTTTTCATTGCTTTTTCCTACCATTTCTGCTAAATCAATAAATGTTTTATTTGACATGCGGAAAATTTTAGAGAATTGAAAGTTATCATAGCTACAAAGCCATGGCTCCATCATTAAACATTTTTTTCTGAAAAAAAATATATCTCCCATTAATATTATGAAAGGTTTCTTTTTTAAACTTTCCATACACCGTTATAGACGAAAAAGCACCGATTATTAAGTGATAATAAAAATAATCAGAAGTTATATATACTAAGTGACATATAAATCCGAACACCCAGTTTAAATGGTTTTATTTTAATAAAAGTTGGTAAATGTATTTATCTTACTGTAAATAACAAGTGAAAAAATTTTCAGCCTTATCAGTTGGACATTCCGGTTTTTATACTGCTTTTTTTAATTCAGTAACGCTCTAAAAATGAATATTTCAGCCGCAGTAAAGAATCAACGTTGGCGGATTTTGGTTCTTGACATCCTTTACGATCGGTTGATCGGTTACGATGCCTAGAGTACGGAGACCTGTACGATTTCGTCAACTTAGTGAGTTTGATAGGGGCCCTATAGTGGGACTTCGGGAAGCTGGACTTTCTTTTCGGGCAATTGCAGTTAGAGTGCAAAGAAGTGTAGACACTGTGGTTAGGTGTTGTCAGGCATGGCTTCGAGAAGGCCGTACGCAAAGAGCAAGGGGCACTGGACGCCGCCGTAGAACAACAGACCGTGTAGATCGCCGCCTAAGATTATATATAAGGGACCGTTTCTCCACTACCAGGTCCATTGCAAATGAATGGTTTGCAGAACACGGAAGACCTATTGGCATGCGAAGTGTTTACCGACGAATGAGAAGTTTTGGCTTGTTTTCATACCGGCCACACTGGGTCCTCCCTTTAACTCGAGAACACCGGCGTAATCGCCTCGAGTGGTGCAGACAATGGTCACTCTGGGATCAGGAATGGAACAGTATTGTCTTTAGTGACGAGTCTCGATTTTGTTTAGGCATGCACGATGGTCGTGCCAGGGTTAGAAGGCGACGTGGTGAAAGGAGGAATCCACAGTTTTTTGTTGAAAGACTGTTGGAGTTATGGTTTGGGGTGCTATAGCTTATGGTTCCAGGTCACCTTTAATCTTCATCAGAGGTAACATGAACGCGCAGCGTTATATCCACGAAGTTCTAGAACCCCATCTTTTACCCTATCTTGACACCCTGGCAGATCCAACTTTCCAACAAGATAATGCCCGACCACATGTTGCAAGAGTCACAATAGACTTCTTTCAACATAATGATGTCACATTGTTACCATGGCCACCAAGATCTCCCGACTTATCCCCAATTGAGCACGTGTGGGATATGATGGGTAGGAGATTGCTCAATTTGCAACGTCCTCCTCAGACTCTAGAAGCACTTCGAGAGGAGTTGGTGGTTGCCTGGAATGAGATACCACAGGAGGACATTGACCACCTGATCAGAAGCATGCCTAGGCGCGTTGGAGAATGCGTAGCACATCAGGGTGCATCCACACATTATTAAAGGTCAAAGGGCTTTAAAGCAGTGCAATCATTTTGAAATTTTTATCATTTACTTATTATGCTTCATTAAGTACCTATACAAAATTTTATTAAAATAAAACCATGTAAACTGCGTGTTCGGATTTATATGTCACTTAGTATATAACCACGATACATAACAGAGAAATTTTGGTTATTCGCTTGGATTTGATTAATTACTAGATGTGATTTTAGTCAAACAGAAGCATCTACTATGGGTAATAGCAGGAAACGTGTACAATGGCAACCAGTGGTGTGCATAGACAAGGTTTAATGAAGACACACATATTAATCAATTAGTGTTGTAATGAGGCGCCACGGTGTTTTCGGATAGGGGAGGCTAAACCTTTTATAAGAATATTCTAGGATTTTACCTAAATATCCCCAAAACGAGTGATCTGACAAAAAATCCTTATGTGACAAAATTTATGGAAAATTGAATTGGAATTTTATAAAATGCACATTTTTTTTGTAAAAAGCCCATTTGTATAGAAATATTACCTCCTGGGGTCCAGCTTACCCAGTTTCTACGTCCCTGACTTAGTTTGGGCCGGGAAACTATGTGTGTGTAAATTATATCCTAACTCCGTAGATTTACCCGCTCCGTAAATATATTTTTTTTAATTTCGTAAATAAAACTTCATCACCCTGTATCTCGGTAGGGGAGCATCTTTATACTCATATTTATAGGGACTTTTTTATTATTTTTGGATGGACTATATAGCCTAGAAATATTGGTACGTCTTTCTGAAACACTGTAGAGAGCTTGTGCACTCAAGACAAGACATGAAGTGGAATATCTGAAAGTATTAATTTCTGCTTTATTTCTTAGACCATTTATTTCTTACCTAAAAGACCCCGTAGCGTTGTACCCAGCAACATCACCCACCGTCGTCGGTCCATCTACATCACTAGACGTACTGACGTAACTGTCATATGTGTTGACGTCATAGATGTCATAGGGTATGGGAGTTGGCGTGGTAGAATGACGAAGCCCGCCCAGAAAGGGGTAGTAATCATGGTGGACGGTAGAAATGGTCCTTGATAGGGCAGACGCTTCTAGGGCCTGGGTGCTGGAAGAGATGTTGTCGGAGTAGGCGTCGTAGAAGGAAGCTTTCATTATGTTCATTCCGGGTGTGGCGAAGGTTTATGGTGGACAATGCATCTGCAAGAAAAATTATTTGATTTTGGAATCAATTCGATAAAAATTATTGTCTTTGGATAGTGTTCCCAAATCGGATGACTTTTGTTAAAAATTTTGGACTTTTATGTTCTAAGATGTACCGTAGAAGAATTTTCAACCGATGTAGAAGCGTAGGTCCTTATCGGCTGCCCAAAGTTGTATATCAAATCTAAACTCTGAAAAATTCAACACAATTCACCACAATGCGTCATTGAGAAATAGCTTTTTTCCTCATATGTACAACAAAAAATTGTATTCTCTTAACTTTATTAGGTCATAGAGACAAATGTTGAAAGTACAAACAATAGCTACAAAGCATTAAACCAATATAGTACCAGTTGTTATTCAAAAATTTCCATTTTTATTCTCTTCTGGGGGATTATTATTTCTTAATTTATTGTTAAATGCCTGAATATTAAATTGAAAACTACGAGTCTACTTTTTTAACCCGACTTTTTTAATACATCTTATAACTCTGCCATGTGAACGAAGTTTGTATGAATTCTTTGTGAAGCGTTATTGAAGACAAACTATTCTTTCAACTTTTTCACTGTGTATGTAGAACATTAACTCGTATAATTTCAACGTGAACATATTCCAAGAGCAATTCATTTTGATCCATAGATCGCTACCTACTTACTGAAAAAAATAAGAAGCAAGTGCAGCATTTTTTCAATTTTTTTTTGTGAATGTTTTGACGCACATTCCACCAAAAAATACACCTTCGGCCAACATTGGGTCAAAATGGGCCAAAGGTGAGTACCGAAGGTTTCGAAAATTCTGTACTCGCGAGAACTTTTGTCGAAAATATCGCTTATAGGGGAGTAGAATACACGTAATCTTAGTCAACGAATTTAAGAACAATTGAAATACTTTTACAAATTTTTGCCATTTATAGCTTATAATTCTCTTTAAAAATTCCAAGATACCGTCTAGTGTACCTTTGTCTTCACCGGCCAATGGAGAAGTTATATTTACGGGTATTTGGTGTTTATTATTTATTAACATATTCAGTTAGATTTGCTTGGCATGAGCATTATTGCTGCACTCGAAGAATACTACTCGTATATGTGATTTAGATCTTCAAATTTTGTTGGGTGGTAATTGCAGGTTGAATTTTCTGCCAGTCCAATCCTGTATAGGTGGGCTGGGAATAGACAGTGTCCGACATTAAGCCTGGATATGATCGCGCTACAGCTCTTATTATAGGTATACCTGTTAATGTGTGGTATGTTTTTGGGTAAGATAGGGAATAGGACGAAATATGAACATTTATGTTCCTTGACCGTATTGTTCCACAATAATCCCAACTCTTTGGTCATACGATATTTGCAATAATTATAAATGTCCCTCTAATGAAGCACCCGTTGGCTGCAGGTTGACAATCTACTAGCCCATTTTGCTGCAAGGTCGGCTTTTAGGTTTGTCCAATATCCCATTATGTACCTTAACCTAGATGCATGTAATATGTTTTCCACTGTTTTTGAAATCTTGTAATATTTGTTTTATTTTAGGATTGATATGTTCTAATGCTTAATGACTACTGAAGTCATGTTTTGGTACATAGAAAGCGCTTCCTATACCATAGTCAGTTTTAGAACCATCCATGATAACTCCTATATGTCTATTTCATGAGTTTTTAATACCTATGTTTCTAAGCTCATTGTTATTTTTTGAGGGGAAATCCGTAATTAGGGAATATAATGGCAAATTTTCGTATTATAATTTCATAATTATATTCACAAACCTTTGATTTTTGTTTAAAAGCTACCATACTGTCTACGCTACCGCATTTTTAGCATTGAAAACCTATTAGTTCATTAGATCTCGTCAAAAATTCACTTAATAATAATTATAGTTGAAAGCAACTTTATCTATTCAACCTTTTTCCACTGTCAATGAATAATAAAATAATTCAAATTGTCAGTTTATTTGAAAAAATTGCCTTTTTTGTCTGCGAATGTGTATTCGAGGAAAAAATATCAGAAGGTTATAAATCCCAAAATAGTCCTTATTTGATCATAATTCCTTAATACCTTTTAACCACATTGCATTTGTATATGATAAAGCTACTATCTAGAAGTATTTTTTAGAAAAAATGAACAAAGTATACCCTTACTTGTACATGCACCTAAAGTCCACAGATGAAAGGGTTCGTTTTATAAATTTAAGAAAAAATTCAATATCTCAATAACCACTTTTATATAGGTAAGCTTTTGTTATTTGCGAGGTTAGTCCAAAGACTACCTTCTACTCAAGTTTGTCGTGGTACTTATTGGATAGCTATTAAATTGAATTATTATATATGTTGAAAACATTCACTCTTGATCTATTTATCTGAATTTCAATATGAATAAATTATATTAAAGTAAAATAAAGTTTAGCATTGCTGGGTTTTTCCTTTGAACGAGTAATAAAAATATAATATGAAAAATCTGCTTTTGCACAATATAAAAGCAGTAAATCACATGTCACTGTTTTTTGATTTACGGCAATCACAGTCGGAACGTCATTTATTTTAGGACTCGACAACAATTTATTATGATCTGCAGCAATACTCATTCACTTTTGTTGTATCGTAATGATATTATTTACGTAGTTCGAGAAAATCAAGATTTTTTATCTCAATGTACAAAGACTTCGGTTTTTACACTTTACTGCCTTTTGCCTGAGCATGGCAGTATAGCACTCCTTCCGAAAAATTGAACAAAAAAAAAACAACTCTTTATTTTGCAATGAAAAGCCTAACAAAGGCACAGATCGGAGACATAAAAATTTGGCTGGACAGAGCCGAAAAAAGCCAGACATGTCCGTCTAAAGCCAGAAGGGCCGCCAAGAAATTGACCTTCAATCGGTCCTCAAACATTTTGTGTTAGCGGTTTCTCATTGATCTAAAGAAAATAAAACTTGTCATGAATGCTTACCTACTAGAACCTTACCTACCTTCTCCGATCCAGCACCGTATCGAACCTTTACCAGCACTAGAATCACATCAGCATCTCGATAAAAAAATCCTGTCATCAGTGATATCAAATATCTGATCTGAATTCACCTGCGGCGCGTGTCGTGGTACCTCGCGCGCGTCGCGGAAGCTTCGTTGAACGGTGATACCGAGTACCGGGTCGTACACTCGTGGGGTTGCTTCTTCGATAGTGGATGTTCCCTGGTCTGTCTGTCCGGTGACCTACGCGGAAGTGCTTGGCCGGCGCTAGGGATGGTTCGATGGTTGGGGGTAGCTGCTGTTCGGTTTTCAAGCAGGGGCTGCTAACCTGCATCGTCGGGTCGCGTGCCACCGCTTTACCATGGTTGAGGAGGCGGTGTGAAAATGTACCGACACGTGTACGAGCCGTAGGCCAGGGAGACAGAATACTTAGATAGATATATATTTATTTTCCAACAGACACGTACGCACTCAGTAACATTTAATGATTGAATTAAAATAAAAAACAAATACTGTTGTATGAAAATAAGCAACTGAATAAAAAAAAACAAAAAATACCCAAAAAAGTTACATGTTAAATGTGTTGTACAGAATAGATTATAGATTTGTAAACGGACGCGACAGGAGTGACATTAATGTCACAGATGATACCTACTAATTTGAAATTGGTACAAATGATTCGAACAGGTGATTCAGTCAAAATATTAGTTCTAGTACAATCACAATAAAACACTAGAGAATTTATATTGTTATGCTGGGCACCGAAGGGGAATTTCACAAACTATATTCCCATGAACCAGTTAATTCAAAAAGGCTGTTGTTGAAAAAATATGCCTTGCAATCAGAGAAACAAATTTTGCTTCATTAACAAGCAAAGAGTAATCAAATCCTTGCTCAGAAAATACGCCCGTACTTGAGATACTCGTATTTCAAAAATAGTTTCTGAAGACGCTCGATCCTAAGGTGGGTCGTTCCTCTTGATGAACCCCATCAGCTTATTAGCTAACGAAACAGTGGTATCTATAAGGGCAGAAAAAACATTTGTTGATCGAAGAGAATTCCTAAATCATCAACTTGCTCTTGACGCTTAAGGCTAACGTTTCCAATGCAATATTCAAAAATTAAAATATTCTGTTTTCTTGTGAAACACTTGTCAGCATTTACATTGAGATAATTGATTTGGGACCATAAAGATACTGCCATTATATCTTGCTGCAAGATAAGGCAGTCATCGATAGTTTTTACTGAGTAATATAGTTACATGTCGTCTACATACAATAATTTTGAACAAAGCAAGTCTAGAGTTAGATCATATTTGTATAATAGAAAGAGTAAAGGTCCTAGACTTGAGCCTTGGGGAATTCCTGAAGTAGGCCTTATGAGCGGTGAACGGCATCTCTTATATTCAATACATTGTTT
This sequence comes from Acanthoscelides obtectus, assembly GCA_963669975.1. Classification (NCBI taxonomy): domain Eukaryota; kingdom Metazoa; phylum Arthropoda; class Insecta; order Coleoptera; family Chrysomelidae; genus Acanthoscelides; species Acanthoscelides obtectus. The sequence continues at coordinate 44,882,292 of CAVLJG010000006.1, read as the reverse complement.
CCTATTCAAAAGATAAGAGAGAAACAGTCATAGAAGATCATCAGAGAATCCAAACTCAGTTTTTTTAGTAGGATGCCTAAATTTACTCTATCAAATGCCTTTTCCATGTCGATATAAACAACATCAACCTGTCCTCTATCGTCCAAAGTTTCGCAAATAGTTTATCAGGCAAGCGAGGTTAGTGACATATGATTTTTATGATGAACGAAGCCTGATTGATCGACAATGTTTCCCTCGTCGCGACCAAAATGAATATGTAAAGTATAATTTGAAACAAGTTTGCAAAATTACAAGATTCCGAGATAGACCTATAGTTATTCATTTGAGCTGAGCTACCTTTCTCAAAATTGGTGAAACTCTAGTTTCCAAGTTTCTGGAAAAGATAATAATTAAGTTATAGATTGGCACTAAGGACTGAAACAATGGTATAATGGGATCTGCAACTAAAAACTTGGTATCTGGTCTGGCCCTATAATTAATTTTTTTTATACGATTTAATATCCACCACTGAAATCGTATTAATAGCGGTAATAGGCAAGTTAAAATACCAATAATACATAACTGACTGATTTACATTGCGCGCCATTTTTGATACACGCATTTCAGTAGGTGGCGCCGCAGAAGTTGTTTAAAGCACATATGTAAAATTCATCAAGGAGCGCTACACGATCCCACAATGCGTCCGTGTTGTTAAAATGTTTTACTTAAATGAGTCGAGTGTTGCAATGATTTGGAAGCTACGACAAGATTTCGGTCGAAATAATGTGTCCAGTTTCAACACCATTCGTCAGTTTGTGCGGAAATTTGAACAAACAAGTGAAGTTAAAGACTGTGTTCGTGAAAGTGAAGTGGAGCGCCCTGGGACGTCTACCAGACATCGTTCTCAAGAACTGAGTATTCGTCGCACATCATTATGCACTATTTTAAATAAAGACTTGCATTTGCGGCCATACAAAATTCAGTTAACCCAAGAACTACAGCCTAGTGACCATGAAAGTCGGCGACAATACATACAGTCATGCAATTTTGCAGCTTAATACCCAAAATAACGGTTTTTACCGAAAAACTGATAATGAGCGATGAAGCTTACTTTGATATGAACGGATTTGTTGAATTAAATTCTATTTGGGCATTAGAGAACCCTCGTGTCATCCATCAACGATCACTACATCCTTGTCGAGTTACAGTTTGGTGCGGCGTTTGGTATGGAGGTGTCACTGCACCTTACTTCTTTGAAACCACTGCAGGTAATTTTCTTACTGTCACTGGCGAGCCCTACCGTGATATGGTGCACAAATTTCTGGCTCGTCAAATTCATCAATTAAACTTGCAAAACATGTGGCAGGACAGACCAACTTGTCACACAGCTAGTGAAACAATGAATCTTTCGCGAACAATATTTCCGGTATGTTTAATTTCTCGATTTGCTGATGGTGGTCACCAGGGTCACCGGATGTAACGGCGCCTGCCTTTTTTTATGGGAATTTTTGAAAAATAGGGTTTATGCCAACAAACCAAATACGTAGAGCAGCTGAAGAACAATATTACGGAAGCGATTGAAAATATTCCTTCCTAAACCTACCAAAAAGTGATGGAAAATGTAATCAAGAGGGCTCATGTTTGCGCGTTTTCTAGAGGCGGACATTTGTCTGACATTATTATTCATACATAAGTTCTAAGTTTCAATAAAAGATTGATGAAAAAAAGGACGTATTTTTCACAATTATTAAAAATACAAACCAGTCCGTTAAATATCGGCCACCCTGTACTACTGAGGTAAATTATCAGCTAGGTTAACATCAGTCGTATTATAAAAAAGCATTTACAATATCTTGCGCAGGAATCCTAATATTATAGCCTTTTTATTTAATGAAATTCCAAAATTGAGATGATCGCTATTTATATTATTTTCAATATTTCTGATAAAATTACGATAATCACTAATCAATTCTAAGCGAATAACTAAAATTTCTGTGTTATGTACAGCGGTTATTATATGGTTTAAGCTGACACACGGGTTGATGACATCAGTTACTCGAATCGCTTGAACGAGTTGGTTTTGTTGTAAGTTGTTTATTTTAGAAAAGCCCGTAGGTATATAATTTCTGATTATTTTTATTATCACTTAATAATCGGTGCTTTTTCGTCTACAACGGTGTATGGAAAGTTTAAAAAAGAAACATTTCATAATATTAATGGGAGAAATGGTTTTTCTTTCAGAAATGATAACTTTCAATTCCCTAAACTTTTTCGCATGTCAAAGAAAACATTTATTGATTTAGCAGAAATGATACGATGCCACTTAGCATTACTAAAATACAGAAATTGTTACTTTACATAAATCTAGTCTACACAATGATAAAGTACTTCACCAAGACGTTGCATCAAACGGTTTCGACTGTATGCGTTTTTATCACCTGTTTCGATGGCATTCATTTTCTACCACCGCACACGCACAACGTCTATTTAGCCGCACTTTTTCATCGAACTCTCTCCCTGATTCCAAACGCAGATAATACCAAACTATAACCGAACGCCCAAGACACACATATAGTGCAGGCATTTCATTCGTACATAAAGAAAAATTATGTTTTTTCTTTAATGTGTGAGTATATTCATGTAACACTAATTGTAAGTGTTAATGTTGTTAGCTCAACGAGTTCAATTTTGCGAGTAAATCTCTAAAAGCTCAAGAATTATAACTTGAAGGAACCTAATTTACCCAAATCGGAGTTTGGTGCAAGAGGATCTAGTCAGAAAAACTGCCAGAACCTAAAAACTGCTTGGCATTTAATACTAGGAGGCACCTGAGTTTTTCAAACATTTTTTAGTAAAGTCGGACGCGCAATTATTTTTCTACCTTAACAGTCCGAAATAACCAACTACAGTGAGATTTCCTTTGGACGGATACCAACGGGACCGATTGAAAGTGTCCGTTCAAGAGGGGAGTCTGTATAAAAGAAATACAACAAAAATCGTGTTTTAACGAAAACTGAATATATTAAAGAAAATGGGACATACAAAACGTAGGTATATCGTATATGCATATAAATGTTTTTAAAATAAACAAAAAAGGTTTGTTACCTTTAGATATAAACAAAGTATGTACATATGTATGTACATATTTATATGTAGTAATACAAAACCGTGAAATAAAAGATCACTTTAAGGACGCAAAAATTCATATATTGTCGTTTGTCTCCTCTTTTTCTTTAAAATGTTGTCTTGAACCCGTATTTCTAATTCAGAAAGAAACTCCAAAGACTCTATCTTCTGATTTTCGACAAAACTTTTAAACTGCTTGGTCAGGCTAATAGCTTTATTATAATTTGGAATAGCTTCTGTTGGTACTGGAATCTCATCGACATCAGAATCTTCGGAAAGTTTTTCTATTTCAACTGGATTTTCAATTTCTTGGCCTGAATTTGGATCTTCAACATACAAACTTCTATCTAGGTTCAAAAATCGGAAGGGTTTTATTTATCAGGCAATTTCAATAAACCATTATTTTCGAGGATATCTCATTAAGTGGTAAATCATCGTCTGGGTCAGGTGTATCAGCCTCATTTAGCTGACCTTCACATTGCACAATTTCATGCTTAAATCAATTGCAACGTTGTACTGTTTCTTTGGTTACTTGGATCCAGGTAGTTTTTGCCAAATAAACTACATCCAATGACGTAATTTTCTTTATTAACTCAAAAGCTGTACCAGCATTTTTAATTTTTACCAGAAGGTATTTGAGTATTAGACTTCGATAAAAAAATAAGACAAGGTGTTTCATTTTATTTCGCTTTTTGTCCGGTTAGGAGAACATTTTCTTGTGTACGCGCCCGATCAAGAGAATGTTCGTCCAAGAGAGAGTTAATAATATGCAAATTATATGAGAGTCCGTCGGGACCATGAGAAACTGTCCGTTTAAAGGAGGTGTCCGTCTAAGAAGGGGAATTTCACTGTATGTTCTATTATTTTACAATTACAGATATGCACCTATACACTGAGAACTAAATTTGTCTACCGGCTTGAGTTCAATGTGTACGAGAAGAAAGTGTGTATAGCCACATATGTTAGAAAGAGTTTGAAGCCGGCTGGATAGTGAACCTCATCACTGCGTTAGTTTTGGGCAAACACATTTTTGAATTGTGTCGAATCTGTTTAGGATTGATTTCGGATCGGTCCTAACGGCGCTCCATTTTAGGCCGAAGTGATTGGTCAGGATCGCCACAAATTCTGCAACATTGCAATATTGGTTCGCTTGGCAACACATTATCTCTTACAAGGCAAGGTTTTGAAGTCCATGATCATAGTTGAACGATTTTGGTCAGTATCCATCTAGCGCTCATTGGGAAGTGTGGTCCTCCTTCGAAATGGTTTTCACCTGCGTACACACTGGCAGTGATAAATAATTTATATTGCGTAATGGTAACAATAACTCAGGATGAGTAGAATATTGTAGAAACCTGTGCGAACATTTTCTGGTGTAATATATTCGCAACGCATCAGATTGCGCGACTTTCTGTGTCAGCGTCGCCAGGCAATGTGGCGATGACCTTCGCTCTCCAGCCGGCTTCTATCATCAATCAAGCCATGTGTATAATAGAAGAGTTTATAGCAAATGTGACACGTATTGTGGCCTCTCTCGAAAAACTGTATTTCTACAAATTAAATCGTGTTTTAATTGGTGAAAAGTGAACTACATATTTTATCAATGGACTTTACTTGTTAACACGGCTATCGTGTGAATCTGCTATCATCCATGAAATCGCGGTATTTTCAAAAATTCCATCAAATGCAGCCAGATATAATCTGATATAGTGCAAAAAAGTGCGCAAAAACGCGAGGTGTTGGAAGATTTTTTCCTAAAGTCATTCAAAATGGTATGTGCCAATTGTAAAATAGCCATTAAAGATGAAGGAAACACCATATCGCGTGACAGCTGAAATAGAGTTGTGCACAGGAACTGTTCAGAACCAAATGCCCCCGAATTTAAATTAATGGATTTGAAAGGCTTGCTGCGATACTATTGTGATGATAGCCAAATGATGTAAAATTATTTCCGAAACTGTTGACAAAATTGATGAAATGCACAATGAAATAACTAAATTGAAGAAGCAACGTTTCTGAAGATGATTTTATAACAGAAGTTTATGAACGGCAAAAAAGAGCAGATAATGTGATGCTGTGTAACTCACCTGAAACTCCGACTCCTACAAAAACGGGCATAAGTCTAGTTAAAGAATTACTCAAGAAAATCACAAATGAAGATATCAGAATTTGAACATCGACTCGTTGAAACACCACAGGGAAATTTTTGATTTATGTTTTCTGTTTAAAGTAGTAAATGGTGTCATAGATTACTTTTTACAATTCCACATCATTCTACGAATTATGGTATGAATGAACCAGTTACTACAATTCTTAGATCTGGCAACGCCGCTGAAAGCTACAACATAGATATTTTCAGTAACAATATTAGGCACATCAAAAAGCACATGAAAGATGTGTCTATTTAACTTTTGTTTGTTCGGTTTTAAATATAAATAGTTTGGGTATTAGATGGATTTTTGGTTCTTCTGTGGTTTAAACTTATACAAGGTTACCGTAAACTGTCACATTAACGTAGTGTTTTCTTGTATGTAATACGAAACCGTAAATAAATACTTAAATAACAAATATTAAAATTTGTTGGCCTACTATTATCTTTAAGCTGCTTTTATATAATAAAAACTGAGTATGTGGTTTTAAAGCACAATTTCCATTATTCCATCTATCGTTTATGTTTACAATAAGGATTATCCTTAAAAAATTATAAATTCAGTTAACTCTTTTAAGTATACTTTGTAACTGCCTATATTCAAAACGAATTTAAAGTGGTTGGTATAACAGTACCTTCACAAGTTTTTTAAAACCAGTTGCTCAGATTAATAATAATTTGGTTTTATTGTCCGCTCTTAGTACGGGCTTTTTTATGCTGAAAGCCTTAATGTTTATTCGAAAACCAATCGGTACTGATTGAAGTTTTATTTCACAGGTTTAATACATCCTCAAAGTAAGTACTTAATAAACCCGTTCGGTGAGACTTGGGATGTTAAAAATCAGCAGCCAATCTCAAGCCTTTCTTTCAATAACTTATGTGGTACTTTCAGACTGTTTCCCACATTTTTTTGCATCTTATTTCAACTACGCAAAGCCTTAGGTATAGAGTTACATACATTCATCTAGAATTAGCTAATTGGACTGCCTATGCTCATTTGATTTATGTAGGTATATTAGTTAAACCAGAATTTCTCACTCAGTAGAATATAACAATCGATCTCAATTTTTTTCATACTTGAACCATCACGAAGGCTGAAACACCCGTGGATACCATGGGGCTATATGGGCGTATAACATGCACATTCTGGCCCCGCCGTAGAGATCCGCCAGGAAGTACCTCCACATTCCACAGTCAGAGACCGTCTACCACCTACGGACAATCACAATACTCTTAGCCACAGATAAGAAGATAAATTCTCTTGGGGGGTGATTCGAACCCACGCAGCTCATGACGACTGATTAGTAGACACATACCGCTGCTGGCTGAATTCTCGGTACTTCCAGATTTTTAATCTTTTTATGCTGTATTGCTTGTACTATTACGGTGAGTGGAAATAACGAGTGTATGTAAATGTAAATTAGCCGTAAAAGTGTCTGTTCTGCTCTAACGTTGATATCTCTGCGGATAGAGCTGATGGACGGGAGGGGCCGTTCTTTGACTTTCCTTCACCTGCCTCATTTGGCTGACTGGCGAAAAGCTTAAATGTCTCTCATTGGTGGCTGATGGCGAAAGAACAATTCAGCGTTTGGATATGTATTCATGGGATTTCGCTCCAAAGTGTGTCATTTTCACCCTGAAAGTGTTTTGTTAGTGATAGGTATAGGTATCGGCAGTTTTCATTAGATTGCTTTTTTGTCTGCTATCTGTAATGGGATGAGGCCCGTCAAAAATGTCGAAAAGGAGGTACTACGTTTTTTGGATGTCACAAGACATGTAAATACATCACGAAAAACCACATGGGCTCCTATGAGATGGGCAACGATGGGTGCGTATGCTCCTGAGTTACCTATCCAACGAACGTACGGAGTAATAAATCATCTGACCGGCACGCGCCTCGTTCCTATTGGTCCGTTTTCGGTAGATAAGTCGCCAAGTTCACAATAGCACTTCCGAAGAAAGAATTTCCGAAGGTCTTTGGCAGGCGGTTGAATTTTTTTTTTGGTGTGCTTCATTTATTTTTGTGAGACAACTTTTAAAAGGATATTTCGACATGAGTGCCTTATTAGACGAGGGCCAATTACCAATAAAACGGACAAAAAGAGCTTTGTCGGTTTCTGAAAAAGAAACTATTATACCATAAACATTTATATAGCTTCCCGGGTGCGCCATCCAAATGAAACTCAGACAAAACGTGTAGCCTTTGTTTCCAGAGCCTCGGGTGAAGATTTAGCTTTGAAGCATAGTTTAAAATGTTTTGTAGTTTAGTGTATATATTCTAAATAATAGTCATTTCCTGTTAAATATCTTACCACTAATATGATAGCTACTTCTATTGCACACATTTTGATTTCTAAAACTTATTTTCAATTATTTTTATCACTTATTAATGCATGTATATACAGGGTGTTCCTTAATGATATGCGAATATTTAAGGGTGTGAAACTACATGAAAAAATGATGTCAGTTTTCTTTATAAACTATGGTTCAAAAATGTTTAAGATATTTCATTGATATTTAGTACGTAGTGAAAGTTAATAAAGTAGCATATTTTTCAATGCAAAAATAATTTTTAGCTTTAACAGTGAATTGCGTACAGGTATTGACTTCGATATTTTTTAAGAAAAAAAAATGGTACGCCAATCGTTTTTTGCCAAATAAAATTATTTTTGAATTCCCCGTTCAATTCAAAACAAATGATGTTTCTTGAATTGTTTTCCTTCGATGCGCCATTTTTGAGTAAAAAAATAAAAACAGTTCTACTGTCCGAGAAAATTAATGTAATAATTGAAGAATGCAATTTAGCAATAAATATCCAGTTGCTCTGGAATATGTCTCTGGCTTTTGACATCTGACAAGTCTCTGTTATTCAAGTCTGCTCGCTGTGACATTTTTTTCACTATTTAGTTTTTACAATCTTGTTAATAACGGTGAATTATTCAAATGCAGAAATGGCGGAAATGCATTACGTATATGGCTTTGCCGACGGAAATGGTGAGCAAGCCAGACGGATTTATCACCAGAGATATCCCGATCGTGCTTTGCCAGATAGTCGAACCTTTTCTAATATTCATCGTAGTCTTGTTGAAACTCGTTCTGTCCGAAAAGGAACATCTGAAGGTATACCTCTAAGTATGAGAATACCTGGAATTGAGGAAGTAGTGCTGTACGAAGTCGAAGAACATCCTGAAACGAGTACGAGGAAGATCGCTAGACACTTAAATATTTGCCATCAAATTGTTTGGAGAATTTTAGCGGATTTTTTGTTATATCGTTACCATATTTTAAGAGTACAGGCATTACTTCCCATTGATTTTCCAAGGCGTGTGGCCTTTTGTCAGTGGTATATTAAAAAAACTACACAAAATCCGCAATTTGAATCAATGATTCTGTTCACGGACGAAGCTAATTTTTCTCGAAATGCCATTCAGAATTTCCACAAAAATCATTTGTGGGCAGAAGAAAATCCCTATGCCGTAGCCGAAACCCATTTCCAACACTAATTTTCGGTTAACGTATGGGCAGGAATTATTGGCAACCACTTTATTGGCCCATTCTTGTTGCCGGGACGACTTGACGGACAGACTTACCTCAATTGTATTCAACAACAGTTGCCTTTGCTGCTTGATGATGTTCCGTTAGTAATAAGAAACAATATGTGGTACATGCATGATGGTGCACCAGCGCATTACAGTGTAGCGGTTCGTAATTATTTACAATCTGTTTATCCAAATCACTGTATTGGCCGCGGTGGGCCGCAAGAGTGGCCACCAAGGTCCCCAGACCTCAACAGTTTAGATTTCTTTTTGTGGGGCTATCTTAAGACACTAGTGTACACAAGTCCCATTAACACTGTAGAGGAATTAAGAGAAAGAATAGTTGCAGCTTGTGATGAAATAAAAAACACTCCAGGGATATTTCAGCCAGTGCGCAATTCCAGGGAGGAAGCATGCATATTAAGTGAAGGGGGCCATTTTCAACAATTTTGTAATCATTTCGCTGGTTTTAATATTATGTTTATGTTGTCAGTTGTTGTTGTTCATTACCCCTAATGTGTTTTATTTTTCCAATTAAATGAATAATAATTTTGCAAGTTAGACAATAGAACGGTTTTTATTTTTTTACTCAAAAATGACGCATCGACGTAAAACAATTCAAGAGCAATCATTTGTTCTAAATTGAACCGGGAATTCAAAAATAAATTTTTATTTGGCAAAAAACTATTGGCGTACTATTTTTTTCTTAAAAAATATCGAAGTCAATACCGGTACGCACGCCACTGTTAAGGCTAAAAATTATTTTTGCATTGAGAAATATGCAACTTTATTAACTTTCACTAGGTACTAAATATCAGAGAAATATCTGAAGCGGTTCTGAAAATATTAATTAATTTCCATTTCTTTTCCTCAAACTTCAACACCCCGAGTTTTTGTAAGGAAAATTTTTAGATTACAGTTTATAAAGCAAACTAACATTTATTTTTCATGTAGATTCACACCCTTAAATATTCGCATATCATTAAGGAACACCCTGTATAATATATGCAAAATGTATTAGTTTGTTTTCAGGAGAATCAATTAGCAGTGCATATAAAATTTTGGCAGAGCACAAAAGAAGCAACAGTATTTCTCCTCCCAAAGGTTACCATAGAGCCAGAGTAGTTTTGGATAACGTATCACAAGAAACTAAGCCACTAATCCGAAGAAAAATCCACGAATTTTTCGTCTAAAGTGAACCACCCACATCGGACAACATTTTGTTATCAATAAACGACGACGACGACCACCTGCCAGACTTCAAAAGATCGACGTTGGTTACATTAATGAAGGAACTTAATTTTCGGTAAGGGTTTTCGGTAAGTGTTGTACAAAAAACTTATTCTGTTTTTTATTTCTCCTTGAAAGTAAAATACAAAACTAAAAAATATAATAAAATTTTCACACACAAAAAAAGTTTTGGGTTTTTTATTTTTTTATCATTCTTTATCTATACTTTATGACTAAACTAAATTTGCAATTTTGTTAAGATGAATCACCTGAAATTCTTTATTCGTATAATATGGTTCATTGAATTAACGAGTTTAAAGATTTAATGTAATTTTTAGTTTTGTAGGAAGGAAGCGAAATAGCATCTTGAAAGAAAAGGACGAGATAATGTGTTGGAAACGTAGATACTTACGTGAAATCTGGAAGTATAGGGAAGAAGGCAGGAAGATATACTACCTAGACGAGACTTGGCTCATCGGATCTGATAATGGCTTCATGAAAGACGGACTATTGGTATCTGAATCAAACAAAGCAGGAGACTACCACGCCGATATGAATTTATTTGTAGAATGGTTTGAAAATATTAGAAGCCGTCTAGAAGAGAACGCTGTCATTGTTATGGACAATACTTCATACCATAGTAGGTGTATTGATAAAGCACTAAACAGTGGAAACAGAAAAGGGGAAATACAGGAGTGGCTACGAAGGCATAATGTTCCCGATATGGTCAAAGCAGATCTTTTAAATCTGGTCAAGGGCAATAAAAGTGCTGACAAGTATGTCATGGACGAAATGGCTAAATCTACCAATCGTACTATTTTACGCCTGCCTCCTTACCATTGCGAGTATAACCCAATCGAGTTTATTTGGGCGCAAATTAAAAACAAAGCTTTCAGATAAAACACAACTTTCAAGATCGCAAACTTGGAAAAAGGCAATCGAACATGTTGAGAAGGAGGAAGAAAAAATGAGAACAACTGACCAATGTATGGAAAGAGTGGTTGGAACAGTGATTATTAACTTAGGAAACGATTCAGAATCTTCAGATTATACTGATAGTGATAGCGATTAGTTAATAAATGTAATTTGTATATTTACTGGATACTGAGGAAGGACCTATATCCCTAAACATACTTGTCTAATTACCATGTTTATTTCGACGGCTCTATCCGGATAGACTTCAAAACAGGTTATCCCAATACTGTGTTAATCCTGACCGCTAATTTCGAAGGAGCCCTCTGTACAAGATTTTGACGTTATCAGTTTTGGTTTGATTTGCGGTTTGCCGAAATAAAGGGTCAGCATTACACATGATTGGGATAACCCACTTTAAAGTCTATCCAGATAGAGCCGTCGAAATGAACGTGGTAATGAATGCAGGTAGATTCATTATTAGGTATCATATTAAAAAGATCCAGAATCCATCTAAAAAAGAATTTAATTTTTGAGCCATCTTCTTTATTTTTTCCCATGTATTAAAATTATTTTTGTAATATAAAAAATATGCAAAGTTAACGAATCATAAACTGAAAGTAATGAAAAGATAGAAGAAACAGTGAATATAAATTAAATGGTACCTCAATTTATTTTTAAACCTACACGTCACTAGATCAAGGAGACCAGAAATGCGTCCTTCAATTGTAGGAATATCTGAAGATAAGGCGCTTAAAGAGATGGGTGAAGGGCATTTTTAATTCGGTTCCTCTACTGTTCTGATTTCTTTTAAATTTGACAAAAACATAGATAGGTAGAAAAATTCATAAGTCCTTAGCACCCCTCTATAGAACAAACGTTAAGCCACATGGACACAAGCGTACATCGCCAATAAATTTAATATTCATGTGTGAGCCGTGCCGTGGTATCGGTGACGGGATCTAATCACTAGAGAGCCATCTCTCTTGCGACCTTAATTACTGCATCTGTCATTGCGCTCTGTTGGTTGTTGAATGCCTATCGCCCGCGACCGTTGCATCGAATGGTACCTTGAGGATACTTTTTACCACCACAGCGGTATTGCCAGAACGTTGGAAAATTCTTGAGTGTTGACTTAAGCTCTATTAAAAACAGGTCTGTATGTTTGAATAATATTAGGTGTGAAAACCGTGCATTTTAGAGATACTTTTCGATTCCATCCTTATCTTCTCGATATTTACTTCTCACGCCTACTGGTGGGTAAGTATTGCAATCGCGAACATTTTCGAAAACGGGATATTGTTTTTCAGATGTTATACCTATCACATGTACATCTCGAAAAACCATGTTACCCATTTCCGTCTGTGTGTAGCTCTGCCTTTCAGCTAATCCTATAATCGTCTATAATTTTAGAAGTTTTGTAAGTTTATGAAAATCGGTCCAGTGGCGTCGGAGAAAAAGTCCAAATATTTTGAAAGTAAAGAATTTCTGGCTGGTTGTTGTAGGGGGAATGATGTATCTCAATTTTTTGATGTTAGTATCATAGGCTTACAACCTTGGTAATTCAACGCATTTATTATTATACCGGGTCCACATCAAAGCAACAAAACAAAAACAAGGAACAAAATAGAAACGCAACAAATGAGCCACTTTTTGGAAACAAAACAAAATAAAAACTTATGTTCACGCTGCCAAGAGACAAAAAAGTTTTCAGTTGTTTTGTTTCGTGCAGTTCACACCAAAAATTTTCAGAGTGAAAATATGTGGCGTATTTATGCTGGCGCAAAAATTTTATCATTATGAAAAATCATCTTTACGTGAAAGAGATGATCGTGGTATTGAAAAATTATTGTCCGATTTGCGTAAAGATGATATTGGATTGCGAGGAGAAATGCGTTCTAGTTTCAAGGACTTTTGAGAATATCCAGTGAAAACTTTGAAGAATTAATACAGCTGATCGGTCCTGAAATTTATAAAAATACCCATTTTAGAAATTTCATTGACGTAGTTGAACCCTTGGCCGTAACACTAAGATATAGGATATTTCCTATATATACGTAGTTCAATTAATTTACTCGGTTATCTACACTCCACTTTAATTTTTCACCCGACATACTGCGTATTTATTTTTATTACACCCTACACAGCGCCTTCGAATTTGATACTAGCTTCTGTTTTATATTTGTTTCGCAACAAAGTACACATCGCACCGACAATGTTGCCTGAAACGAAGACAAAAGAGAAGCCGTCTTGACCGACTCGTGACGAGAACGCCAAAAGTTACCAGAAACAGAAACAAAACACGAATTGTTGACGAAATGTTGCCGATTTGTTGCTTAATTGTTGAAAAACATTGAGCTGCTGTTTTGTTTCTGTTTTGTAGGTTTGGTGTGGACCCGGCATTAGTCTTTAAGATCGGCCGTGAGTGTTCTGGTATTACACGTTTTACTGCCACGCCTCAGCATAGTATTTCCTATGCTGTAAGCCCGCTGCCACGTCTGACCGGGTTAGGTATCGTGGCTGATGAACTATCTCTAAGGCAATTTGTGATATGTGAAATATGTAAACACCTAACCGCCAATTTTTAACCTCTACAAAATTGTTTCTGAAAATGATCAGGAGTCTCTAAAACGCAAAAAACTGAGTTTGAGCGATTTTTGTTTTTTCATCTTTATTTTTTAAAAATATCATCCAAATCCGAGCAGTACTTTCCAAGTTATAGACGGGTCAAGTATTAGCGGACAGACATGTGTGACATGGTTTTCCGTGATGTACATGTCATATAACATCAAAAAAAAAATAATCTCATTTCCGAAGCTTTTCGTAATTACAATACTTCGTCGCCAGCAGGCGTGTAGAGTAAAAAAGTGTGCAATAGGAGGTCAGAAAGTTAAACTCGGCCTTAATAGGGTAGGGTGTGTTGTATGTAGGCTTGTTGTTTGGGTAAGTTAGACATTTTAGTGTTGAGGACTTATGCCTTTTTTAGTTGGAAGGTTTTATTTCAGTGTATCAAAGACCATCTGGAAAATATACTTATTACTATTTAATAGTTTATAACTCGTAAACCGTTAACTTTAGGGAATCGGTACTAAGCTCTTCTTTAGTCATAATGAATGAGAACTTTATCCATTGCGAAATAAAGCTGTTACATATTTGCACCATGTGATTATGCAAAAAAATTGATCTGGATTTCTCCCACGAAAACGGGGGTCATCACGTTAGAGAATAAGTCAATCCCTGCTGCTGAATTTCGCAAAAACCACAATCCGGTGCTCTCATATTGTCTTTCCATCTTACTCTGAACAATACTAGCGCGATAAGAGCTAGCTATAAGAGTTGAAGTTATTGCTAGGCAGTGGCTAGTTTCACACACAAAGGTTTTGACTACATTCAAATAAATGCCTCAGAAAATTATACCCCAAAAATGTTCCTGGACGTACAAAAATCTCCTCAAACTAAGGAAAAATCACCCAACATGGCAACGTTGTCTCGTTTCACGACTTCGCTTCTAACCATGTGAAATTACCCAACAATTCCAACTCTTACAATGGCAGGAGAGTAAGCATATAGGAGCGTGAGGATTGCGTGAATTCTATTTGAACATGGCGACTTTACTGTCTTTTTCACGAGTATCCATTACGGTAAAATAACAGCTAATTATCTAGTAATATTTCAAAATTCCCCATGTCGACAAGTGACACACAATTCTGACGGAAACGTCAACCCCAGGTAGTAGTTTCTGTTGTTTTTTTGTACAGGATATACTTGTTAACAACTCTTTTATTTAGAAAAGTAATGATCATAGCTACATTTCAAGTCAGGTAGAATCGAAACAAGATAAACAGTTTTTGACTTTGTTAATCATCTACACTTTGTAGTACTTGAAACACCATATGATTTTAAAGGGAAATATAACAGCCTTATTTGAATTACGTTACACTAATGACGGACAATTAACCAGGAACATGTGTGTATATTATTTTTACATGTAAAATTACAACTACTGGAAAGGACAACGCAGTCTGTTCTATTGACTTGCCTCGTAATCAATAAATCCCAGATGTACTATAAAAATTTTCTAATAAAATTTTTTATATGTGTACTTCGTGTATTTTATTGTCATAGTTCCCAGTCACTAAAAGTCTCTAGATATGTCAAAACGTAATAAATACTCGAAAAAAAGGGTTTATTCGGCCCATCTGGCTACCCTGTGCTGCAAAAATGTTCAGTCCAGTCCTGTCGCGAGAGCATCTGCTTTCGGTTAGCGTTAGCCAGTCAGTTCGGCATTCCGCAGAGGTGGAAGTGCTCGCCTTATGCCGGACGCGTGCCGACACGTGTTTTGCGTGGAGGGGAGATCGAAATCACCCCCTTACATCTTGAATATTCTATATACTTATAATCATGCACCTATTATATCTTCATATTTATATTACGGAGCGTGGCTCGGATATTACTAATTATTATATACTGGTGTATTGGATCATTGTTTTTGTAAGCGACCGACGACGTTCACATTGGTTATTGTTATTTTACACTATGCTTGAGGGTTTGGTAAACAAACGTATATTTTCAATATGGGAACAGGCATCAACGCGTGCTTGTGAAAGGAAAGTGGTCAAGTGTATTTGAGAACAATTAAAACTGTTTTGACTAGTCCCCCATTCGTCGCATAATTTCAACGTGGGTAGGTATTCCCCAGCGATCAGTTTTGGATCCAGCACGGTTTATTTTATCTATTAGTCACCTCATGTCATGCCTTCAAGACTTGGAATGATACAAATATTTAGAATACCCACGTTGAGCGCGACGAAAACAGATTGTAAACCTTGTAGCGAGGTAACTGCTACTGCTGGCTGGTTACTCATGACAATTTAGATCGTAAGGTTGACTTTGCTTGTCATGTGGCTGGAAACTGGAAACTTATTGTGTAGGTCTCTTCGAATGACTCGACATTGACAATGTAATTCTTAGTTGCAATTTGAAAAAGTCCACTGAGAGGGCTGAAACGCTAGATATATCATGAAATAATCGTTAAATAACATGTTATGAGAACGCATTTCATTTCATATTATTTAGTTTTCATATAATTTTTATGTAATTTATTGTACAGGGTGTGTCACATCCAAAAGGAGGCGTCAGTTTCATATTATATCACTGAACTACCTTTTTTAATTGTTTTGTTGAAAATTACAGTGTAACATGTACAGGGAATCCTAGGTGGTGTAATTTTTAGGCACAACTTTTATAGGTGTTGGAATATTTAAAACACAAACCGATTAAAATACTTGTTTTCAAATTACTACAATACAAACTTGTTTCCAAGTGGAGCATCCTATAGGTATACTGAACAAATGATGTACGTATGTATTGAATTTTATTATGAATAAAATCAGTCGTAGTACATTCTTTCGAAGTTTGGTGGCAAGAAAGCAAGCAATAAAAGGTAAAAACCGACAACGAACCATTGCTTCGTTCGCTCATGGGGTTTACGTAAATAAAGCAATAGGGAAAAATGCATTCTAAACAAGAAAACTTATACAAATTTCATATACAACGGAAGAAAATAAATATAAACGAGATATATTCTAAAAGTGGCACAGGATTCCCACAATTCGTCACTTCAATTTTCACGTTTTGGAGAGAATAAAGTCGCATAAAACAAGCTACACATCAACTTGGTTTTTTGACAGGGGAAAGCTTTTATGGACACTCCCAGGCACAAAAATTCGACACTATTACCCAGCAGTGAGTCTCTTACTGAGCGTCAGTTCGAGCTGTGGCTGGCAGTCAACCCACCTACCACATTGGAGTAGGAGTATCCTCCTCTTCACTGCAATAAATGCAATTCGCGTACTCTTTCTTTCCTATCCTCTTCAGGTAGCTATCAAATCCACCATGTCCTGTTAGGAACTGTGCGGTATAGTCATCTGTCCGCAACCAAGACTTAATATCTGGGATTAGCCTTCTGGTCCATGCACCATTACCAGTTGCATCCCATCTCTCCTGTCATCTGACAAAAAGCGTCCCTCTTTTGTCGCTTGTAGCTTCGACTCCCTTTTTATAGAGCGCACATCTCCCTGCAGCGAGCTAATCAATTGGCGGGATACCAGCCACCACCAACAGTGCATCGGCCGACACCGTTCTGTAAGCGCATACCATGCGCAACACTACCTTTCGCTAGCTTCTCAATGTTAGTCTGTATTTCTTTTTCCTCAAGGTCTTGTTATATATAAGGGCCCGAACGGCATAATGGAGCTTGCCACCCCTGCCAAAATTCTGCGCCTCTCACTACTGTGGCCTTATTTAGTCTTATATGTTCAATCATCATTAGATCTTTGACAAGCCACACACCCCGATACTTAATTGCATTTTGGCTCCGAATCTCGGAATTATCAACTAATGAATCTGCCGGATTTCAAGCCATTTTCTTCCATCCATGTGATAATTCTCGTGATTCCATTTGAAAAGAGTCCTTCATGTGTATCTCTTTCCTTGCTAGTCACTATCAATGCAAGGTCGTCAGCATAACCTGTCAAGCGAATTGCCGGCAGTATCTGTAACCGAAGAACCCCATCGTAGAACACGTTAAAAAGCAACGGCCCTACGACGGATCATTGCAGCATTCCCATGGTTACCTTCATCGTCTTTTGCCCTACCATAAGTGCCCCCTCATGAAAGAAGCTCTTTATCATGTTCAATAGATAGCTAGGGGTGTCTAGCTTCTTGAAAGGCATTCTTAACGTCAAAAGAAACCATAACACAAAGCTTCTTACTACTGTAGCTGCCGCAATCAGCTGTGCCACAGCACTACGTGCATCTATGGCAGACTTTCCCTTCCTAAAAGCATATTGCGAGGGAGACAGCCCGTTATTTTCCTCGACGTATTTCCTTAGCCTACCTTCTATCAGTCATTCTAGTAGCTTTCCAAATGAACTTAGCATACACAGAAGTATATATTTGACTTCTCTATTGGTGGGCTTCAGAGGTTTAGAGATGAGTACCAAACCAGCTTCCTACCACCTTTTCGGAAAGACTCCCGTTCTCAAGTATTCATTCATCAGAGACAGTTCGATTTCGGGTATCTCTTTAATCAGCGCTTTTACTACCTCATTTGGTATTTCATCTAGTGATGATACCTCACCTGTTTTCAAGTGCGTTGCACCTTCTTCCAGCTCACTCATGTTAAACTCTGGTGCGCTCAGAGTTTTCTCAAATTTTCATTCGGTGTGTGAGTACGTCGGAAACAATCCCTCTGCAATTTTTATTTGGTGTTCAGTATCCAGATACGGTTTATCTGTGAGTTTTAGGTTTTTCATGGCTATCTTGTATGCTTGATTCCAAACGTCGTTTTCTAAGTCATTTAATAAGTATTTCCACATGCTCTGTTTAGAGTTCAGTATGAACTTTACTAGTGATTTTTTAGAATACTTTTCTTTTTTGTGCTATTTCATTATTGCACCAATACTTTGCTTCGCTCGCTGTACTATTTTTGTGGTCCACGCCGATGGTGTTGTCACATGCTGTTATGACTACATCCTCCA
Organism: Acanthoscelides obtectus; assembly: GCA_963669975.1. NCBI lineage: Eukaryota > Metazoa > Arthropoda > Insecta > Coleoptera > Chrysomelidae > Acanthoscelides > Acanthoscelides obtectus. Next base: position 44,863,819 of record CAVLJG010000006.1, on the reverse strand, counting down.
CCAGTTGAGCTTTGCTTTTGTAATCATCCGGTTTTGTGATCCATAGGGCTAGCTGCAGATTTCCGGGGAATGCTTTTAGTTTAGCTCCATTTATCTTCTACCTTCGGATCCTGTGTATCTGTGGTCTTTCATGTTTGATAGTTGTTATTTCAAACATATATATTTATGGTCGCTCAAGTTTTCATTATCGAGTACTTTCCAGTTTTTGATTTTACCAACCAGGTTCTCACTATGGAAAGTAATGTTTATATGGGATGCTTGGCTTTCTCTGCCAAAAGTTGGCTCGCCACCTTTGTTTGCTATAAGGAGGAGGTCTCGTCTTTTGTCATTAATACGGGATCCCCAAGTTGTCGACTTCGAATTGAAATCTCCCCGAATCAAATACAGCTTTATACTGTGGTCCATAAGAGTTTCCAGTTCATTTAGTCTTTCTGAGTAAGCGTTAATTGTTATATTTGGAGAAATATGTACAGAGCACAGCTCGATTTTTTTACCTATATCTAAATCATCCCCTTTTTGCATGCATTCCCTTAATAGATGTTTCAGCTGTTTGATTGTATATCCTAATAGCTGCGTCTCCGTCTGCAACTGATTTCCATGGGCCTCTTTTATTATCTTTTTATTCGGCTCCGACACCAGAGCAACATCAATTGAATTTTCTTTTGTGAAAACTGACCCAGTAAATCGTGGGCCGCTTTGCACCTGTTTAGGTTTGATTGTATTATCTTTATTTTGGTGTTGTGGGAGTGTTGCTCCTATCCGTTCGCCTGTCTTTTCTGTTTCTGACAATCTGAAATATCGCATCCTAAGTGTTATTAACCTGCGGTCGAGATAAAGCAGGCTCATCAGGTTTCTTTGTAATTCTTACAGGCGTCACCTGTTTTATCACAGCTGTGTTAGCTGCTTGTTGGTTAGTAGTAAACCGAAGCTGTTTTACTACCTTCCAGTCTTTCGCGGAAGCCATACTGTCTGCGCGATGTCCCTTCTCGCCGCACACTTCTTATTGGTACAGCCTTTTGCAACGTGCTTGTCGCCTCCACATTTGAGGCACTTCTACCTTTGGTTCTCATTTGCCTTACACTGGTATGCAGCGTGACCAAAGAGCAGTCTTTTGTAACGTGCTTGTCGTCTCCTCGTTTGAGGCCTTTGGTTCTCATTTTACTTACACGGATATCAACTTGTTGGAACCTGTAAAACTAATCTAACATAGAAATAGCTTTGGCGCCTCCAGCTACCACGGCCCATGTCGTAAAAGGTCGTGTTATATGTGTTATCTGGAATTTCCTTATAATGCCCTGGGATTTTGAGCAAAACAATTTAGTAGATTCAAATTATTTATATGATTTTATCGTTTACGGCATGAACTACATTGCAACTTTTTCTGAATCACACATGTTTTCATGTAAAAATAATTGTTTACGTATTAAATATACATAAAAGCTGTACTATCGCTTTTTTTGTGATTTTACGCTATTGGTATTGTAAAAAAACATGGTATATTAGGGAAACATTTATGTACATGGTATACAATGTAATTTTAAACGGATCTTTTGCAGTGTGGAGAGTCACCCTGCTTGACGCCATTTTTTTCAGTCCGCTTGTGGATTGACTAATGTCTGTTCCATCGAGTAAGCATAGTCGGCCATCGGTTGCCACCTTTACGATGCGCAAGAGGCAATGATGCATGGCTCATTAGGGCCCTATTAGGTGTAATAACGGCTTATCTTTTATGCACAGCGAGATTCCCTTCTTATAACTCCACGTCTAACCTCTGAATAAGCCAGAGCACACTTCGTTAAGTACTTTACTGTGTAAGCGACGAGCTACAGAGAATTTTGTCGAGATAACTGGAGGCGCAGAATATTAATTTATGGACAAGTGATTATTTTTTTATGTTGGAATCTAAAGGAAATGGGAAAAATATGCACAATTTACTGTTGACAGCAATGGTTTTTACTAATCGTGGAACTACAACGTTTGAGAAATACATGATGGTTCAAAAATCATTAGAAGTATTCATAGAATAGAAATGGACGCGAAATGCGTAGTATAAACACTTTGGCAATCTTAATTCGCTCTACCTACGTAAAATTTTACTTTTAATAGCTGGAATAGATTACTTCTTTTCCTGAATTGTAAAACATGTCATTTGAAATTCGTACATTTATAAAGATATTTTTTAGATCCTCTGTATTTCTCGCCGAAGATATCAGCCAATCTCTTTAAATTGGAAAAATAGTATATCATTCCTTGTTTGACAAGTGGGTCATTTTGGGCCACTAGGGATTTTTGTTTAGGTGAAAACGGGAAGCATAAGTTATTGGGTGAAGCGCAAGGCTGTTTTGAGCACAAAACATGTATACTTAAGAGGGTTTAGACACGTGCTATCCATAGGGCAATACGGTTGATTTATGATAATTATATATGGAAGGTTTTATAACTCCATGCGTTATTAACATATTTTTACTGTTTTGTCAAATAACTAGTCACTTATTTGTTAAAGCAGCGTCAACAACGGAGGTCATTATAAAATCATCCATATATGCTAGTTATTTGAAATTTTGAGAATCGCAAAAAATGAAACATATCAATAATATTTATTGTCCAAATATTTTCATTCCTGGTGATGGTCTTCAGCAGCACCTGCATGGAAAAACTGTCAGAATTAGCGATGAAAACAAATTCTTTTTATAAAGAAATAATAGTTATTGTTAACGACTGCAAGTTTACTAGAGTTACCAGATTTTTCATAAGAATTATAAGACAGGAATATCTAATCCCAGTTCCATAACATTGATAATCCGAATGTAAAAGTTTTATGTAAAATCTGATTAAATAGGAATTTTTATAGCATCGTTAAATATATCATACTTCGTATAAGATTTTATATGATTCAAACATGTTGTCTATATATTATCAGGATATCTGACTTTTGATTCACTTTTATCAGTTTCTGTTTAAGCTATAAATATTTAAAAAAGTAACAAAACCCTTTATGTTGAAGTACATATTCATACCTAAAATCTACGGAAATTGTCGTGAGTTTCTCATATCAACCAGAATACAGAATACAGAATACCAATATCACTCAATTTGACATAAACTTACATCAGCTATGATTGTAAAATGTATTAGCTATGGTCCTGAAGCAACTCAATTGGCAAAATACATGTATATGCCCTGAAGAGAAAACAGTAGCAAGTAATCTATGTTCTATCTACCTCTGATCACCATGGGTTAGCAGTGGAATGAAGTGCCTGCAAATGTGCTACTTGAATGTTTCATAGCGCACACATTTGACTGTTGAATTATGTAAAAATCCTCAGTAGTTGAAATGTTCTAAGAAATGCATCCTTCCAATATAGAATCTCGTTATCATTAAACTTTTTTTTCCAGGGACCAGGATGCTCCCTATGATGATTACAATCACCTAGAAGAAAATGAGTTATTCTCTTATACAATTTCACCAACATGTTAGGTGTTATACTGCAGATTTTAAAGTTCATCAACTCAACAAAAATTGTAGTTTAAATAAGAACAAATTTAATAAAATTTGTAGTCACGAAAAACCTACCTTACAGGCAACCAGCCAACCACACACAAATAAAAAAAGGTCAACTACAAATTAATGATAACAATAAACCATCATTCTTGTCAAAGCCGCATTTTTTCTGGATGCCACAGTATTGTCAGGTTGTGGTCTGGCAACACGGGTCTGTTTCCCATTCTCCCATATATATGAGTCGGTTTTGAGTATGATAGGCACCGGTAGCATTTTAACACTATGGTATAGGATTCGGCACCAGCCTTAAATTTATTGGCCAATTTCAATTTATTTAACCAATAACAAGCTGGGTGCCGAAATCACTACCGGAATGTTAAACAGTGCTGAAAACAGTTTCAGAATGTTATCAATAAACTACTTCTACTAATATATATATATATATATATATATATAACATGAGACGTGGTCATTGTCGTCTAGACCAGTTAGGTGAAAAATTAAAGCTTCCGCCTTTTGTTGGGTACTTCGACAAAATTTAAGCAAGGAGGACTCTTTATACTTTTTTTATTCTCTCTAGCTTTCAATGGTCTTTGCCATCATCATCAGGAGAGTAGTATGTGAGGATGTTGTTAATTGTTGTTTACGTTAAGGATGAGGGAAACACCCAGTAACATGGTGAAAGCTGGATAAATGGTACAATGGTCAAAATTATATAAAATACACACAGCTGTATGACAAGAACAAGTTAAAAAGAGTTTAAAAATTTTTTTAGAAATTGAAAGTTAAACATTACATCGTGAAGCCACTTGATGATTGCACATGCCCACCATTTTGTGCAATCACCAAGTGGCTTCACGATGTAATGTTTAACTTTCAATTTCCACAAAAAATTTTTATCTGTTTTTAACTTGTTCTTGTCTTACAGCTGTGTGTATTTTATATAATTTTGATCATTGTACCATTTATCCAGCTTTCACCATGTTACTGGGTGTTTCCCTCATCCTTAACGTAAACAACAATTAGTAACATCCTCACATACTACTCTCCTGATGATGATGGCAAAGACCATTGAAAGCTAGAGAGAATAAAAAAAGTATAAAGAGTCCTCCTTGCTTAAATTTTGTCGAAGTACCCAACAAAAGGCGGAAGCTTTAATTTTTCACCTATATAAATATATATAAATTTTTCATGTAATTTTTCTTATTGCTAAACCAAATTATTAATTTTAAAATCATTAAATATCGTAATAGGAAACAACGTGCGTTGATTATTATCTTACGTATTTTTAGCGGAAGGTAAGTAAATTTAAATTTAAATTGATAACATTCTGACCCCATGTTCAGCACTATTTAACATTCCGGTAGTGATTTCGGCACCCGGCTTGTTATTGGTTGAATAAATTGAAATTGACCAATAAAATTAAGGCTGGTGCCGAATCCTATACCATAGTGTTAAAATGCGCACCGGTAGCCACTCTTCTGATGTGATCCTACCGGGCTGCGTTCGTAAATTGTTAGATAGTGCACTTTATACTACTCTGTAATAATTTTAGCGTTCGTAATTGTTTGACGTACCTGTTCCATGCGTTCGGAATTAGAAGAAACTACTCGTTGTGGAATGTCCAAGGTGCGCTTTTCTTCCCGTGCTCAAAACCTGGGGACTAAAAGTGTTGTAACTTGTCATTTTCATGGTTCATTGTTTTATTACTTTATTTGGTTATCAAAATTGGCAGCATATAAATTTTTTTTGATGAATGGGCTACCCAAATCTGCGGTGCTTTTTTGAAATAGATTCATGGGTCCAAAAAAACGTGGTTAGGAATTATTCGGCTGTCATCAAGTGTCGCAACTGACTTACTTGACTTTGTAATAATTTAGGCGTTCTAAAAATAAGATTCACAGTACTCCAGAGTAAAATTGCATCTGTCTGGATCTGTGTGTAGACAACGTAATGGATAAATGTTGCATATTATCTAATCGTCATGAAATAAGAAAAAGAACATTTTGTATAATACGAGTAGTACAGTACATACCTAGTTTTAGAAGTGAACCATTATTGGGCGGTGCGTAGTGCCGAAGGATGTAATACGAGGGATGTATTTTAAGTTTTGAATATAGAAACATAGTAGGCCGCGCGGATCGAACGTCAGTACTGAATCTTAACCTCACTCTTTGGTAAACTTAAATTCAAAGTTTCACAACAATGTGTTCTCACTACAGTAAAGTTTTAGGTGTCACCAAGTCAATAGAAAAATGGAACTCAACCGAGAACATTTTCGCGCCATAATTTATTAAAACTTTCAAGAATACCTTGCTGAGTTACTGTCTGTTTTCGACAACGAAGCGCCACATCAGTCGATAATTTCCCGTTGGTATGGGAATTCAAACGTGGACGGGTGAGTCTTAGCGACGATCCCAGGGTGGGTGCACCAAAAACGGCAGTCACCCAGGAAAACGTCGATGCTGTGCGCAAACTCATCATTGAAGATAGACATGTGACATATCGCGAGATTGAAGCGTCCTTGAAGATCTCAAAGACCTCAATTCCAAAAATTTTACATGAATAATTAGGAGTAAGAAAATTAGTTTCTCGTTGGATACTCCACCTGTTGACTGAAGAGCAGAAAGCAGCCAGGGTTAATTGGTGTCAAAAAACAACGCTTGACCGTTTCAATTCCGGAAACTCAAAAAATGTGTACAGCATTGTTAGTGGTGATGAATCGTGGATTTACTGTTATGAACCAGAAAATAAACGACAGTCGGCTGTTTGGGTGTTCCAAGGTGAAGAAAAGCCAACAAAAGCCATCCGTTCTCGAAGTGTTTCGAAAAAGATGGTCGCGACATTTGTCTCAAAAGCGGGTCATATTGCAACAATTCCTCTTAATGAGCAAAGAACTGTTACTGCGGATTGGTATACCACCATTTGTTTGCCAAAAGTCATCACCGAGCTTCGGAAAATCAACCCCGAAAGAAGAATCATCCTCCACCAAGACAATGCAAGCTCGCACACAGCCCTAAAAACAAGGCAGTATTTAACGGAAGAAAACGTGGAATTATTGGACCATCCTCCAGATAGTCTCGATCTAAGTTCTAACGGTTTCTTTACTTTCCCGAAAATTAAAAACAGTCTGGGTGGTCAAAGGTTCCAGTCACCAGAAGAAGCAGTTGACGCATTCAAAAATGCCGTTTTGGATCTGCCAGCAAACGAGTGGAATAAGTGCTTCGAAAATTAGTTCGAGCGCATGCAGATGTGTATTAATCTTCGTGAAGAATACTTCGAAAAACAATAAGGTCATTTAAAACTACCTACCGTGTTGTTTTATTTCCATATGCAAAACTTTAAAGACATCTGTCGTATGCGAGACGAACAATGGCCTTTTCAAACACTATATTACAAAATATTAGATTTTACATCACGCTCATAACGTTTACAACTTATTTTACTAATAATTCAAAATATGTAGTTACGTGGTGCCAAACTGACAAACTCAAATTAATGCACACAGCCAACCGATTCGAATACATTAGAAGTAGCCATTTTGTTTACATCGGATTGTTTGTCGCCAAAATTGCAAAGTGACAGTACGAGGGATGTCTTTTAAGTTTTGTATATGGAAATAAAACAACACGGTAGGTGGTTTTAAATGACTTTATTGTTTTTCGAAGTATTCTCCACGAAGATTAATACACATTTGCATGCGCTCGAACCAATTTTCGAAGCACTTATTCCACTCGTTTTGCTGGCAGATCCAAAACGGCATTTTCCAATGTGTCAACTGCTTCTTCTGGTAACTGGAACGTCTGACCACGCAGTCTGTTTTTAATTTTCGGGAAAGTAAAGAAATCGTTAGGACTTAGATCGGGACTATATGGAGGATGGTAACCCTGACTGTTTTCTGCATCTTCAGAAAACAGGTGTGGTATCCAGCGAGAAACTAATTTTCTTACTCCTAATTCTTCATGTAAAATTTTTTGAATTGAGGTCTTTGAGATCTTCAAGGACGCCTCAATCTCGCGATATGTCACATCTATCTTCAATGAATCGTCGCTAAGACTCACCCGTCCTCGTTTGAATTCTCCATACCAACGGGAAATTGTCGACTGATGTGGCGCTTCGTTACCGAAAACAGACAGTAACTCAGCAAGGCATTCTTGTTGCGATAATTTCCTCTGAATGTTGTAATAAATTATGGCGAGAAAATGTTCTTGGTTAAGTTCCATTTTTTAATGACTTGGTAACACTTAAAAATTCACCGTAGTGAGAATAGTGCACGTATTGTTGTGAAACTTTGGAATTAAGTTTAATAAAGAGTGAGGTTAAGATTCATTACTGGCGTTCGATCCGCGCGGCCTACTATGTTTCTATATGCAAAACTTAAATTAATATAATTACAATACTTATCGGTGGTTCGGCATGTACCTACCGCTCTTTTCAAAATGTGTAAGAAGTACCATGTCTTGAAATCATCTAACACTACAGTATCAGCATACTTGCACTTTTGAAAAATAATACTAAAATGCACATTTAATGATAACAATAATAAATTTATTTTTGTCCAGACATGAATGAGCATGTATCAATTCTGTTAAAATACAATAACTAAGTATGTACAAAATTAAATAAAAACAAACAACCAAATAACATGAAACAGCAAACAAGTAAAGAGGGACGATAAAAACAATATTTAAAAACTGAAACAGTCGCTAATTGCATGAAAACAGTTACTGGTAAAGTAGCTTTTCAGTTCAGATTTTAATAGGCTTATTGAAGTGATACTTTCTATGGAGTCAGACAGGCTGTTAAACATTTTTGGTCCTAATATACATGGATGTAATTTTGTCTGCGAGTGCCAACTTGATGCTTCTGACTACGCAAGGTGAAATCCTGTTTATTAAAAAAAAAGAAAATACAAATATCCATTTTGTAAAGAAAAAGCGAAGGTGGAGTCATTATTTTCAACCTCTTAAATAATTCTCTGCAACTATGAGTGCTGCTTACTCCGAGTATTCATCTTACCAGCCATTTGTGTCTTAAGAACACCTCAACCTTAAATGACATAACTGTCAAAAATTAACTTGTGTCAAGTTCACTTGGATCCTCACTATAGTCTAGCAGAATAAGAAGGAGAACTATTTGTATATGTGGACCTATACTTAAAATTACCTCTCAATCGTTCTAAAATATTTCGAAATATAAAGTCCAGTTGTCAAATTGAGACAATGCAACTGACAGGATACAATTTAAAATTACATTATTTATTATTTACCTAGGTTGTTTTTGTTTTCATTATTTGCATAGGGAGAGACATGTTACTTCTCAATAGTGCATTGCGGTCAATAATTATTTCCATCCCTGCGAATACCGTTTTATTTTCTGTCTTCAGCAATTTCGATTCAGGCCTAGCTAAACGTTTGTACAAACCCCTATGAGACATCAAACATATATCTTAGGAATCATTCTGCTAGAAAAAAATCGTGTAAATGATCTAGATCAAAATATCAATCAATCAGTCCCACAACAAGATGTAAGCCACATTCTTTCTGTTGTCTGTTCTTAAATAGGGGGTGTCTCTCTCGGTCGACGATCGAGGTAACAATGGACCCTTCAGCCTGACAAACAGATTTAGGGTGGAGACAAGAAATTAGCCTGCCGAAAACCAACAAGCTCGAATATTCCTGAAATTTTGAAAATTGAGGGATGCTGATTTAAGGGTAGCATTATTATGCGCTATTTTTCCATGTCAAACAAAAAGGAATAATGATAGTAATATAGCTCATATTTGGATTTGGATAGATGATAGGCGATTATAGTTTTGTATTTTAATAATAGCTTGGTTACATTAAGAGAAATCGCCATATATAATGTGAACATTGCCTTTCTTTCGAATTTACTTTGTAAATTCTCATGAAGTTGCCATTTTTGTGCACATATTTGTTAACAAAAGTACTACTCAGCAATGATCAAAAATTTGTAAAGTGGTAGATAAACATACTTAACGTATTCATTTTATTCATTATACAGCTGGAATTGACCAATTATTATGTCATATCAGGATTAATTGATCAAATAACCCTACAATTATGTGTCGATGTAATTATGTTTAGAAAATACATAGCACTTTACAAACGTATCTGGAGAAAACACCTGCCACAAATCCTATTTTAGATAAAAAAGTCTAAAAGTAACGTTTGTTTTTGTAACGTATATTGTTCTACTCTGTACGACAATGATGGTCAAACTCAACACTCAGAGGTTGTTGACATCAGCGCATAGAGGTGTTGATACTAACTAATATTTGACGTCAATTGGGAAATAATTTGAGATAAAGCCTAGATAACAAAATTTTGTGAGATTATACATTAAAGAAATATTTTCTCATTTATGTTAACATGTCCTTTTGAGCTGATTTGCATCAAGAAAGCATATGATAAATAATTCGATAGCAAACATCGGCTACTTTTTTGTAGTTTATTTGACACAAATCCGAATTTATTGCCTATTAAAAGAAACTAATAAAACCAGTAGAACAATAAAGAGAAGGTAATAATTGCTAAAATCAACTGTGGCTTAAGATACAGGTGCCAAGTCACTTTACAAACATGCCTTGTCGGAGCAAGTATTCATGTAACTGATCAAATATACTAAAGAAATTCCGAAAATAAATGCCAAGTGATACTATTCATTCATTTTACTTCCTACGCCATTGGCGAGGAAGTTTGGTAATCGCGAAAAATTTCGATATTGAGATATGTTTTTTGGATGTTATATGACATGTAAATAACGAAAAACTATAACTTGTGTGGTCTGTCGCTAATTCTTGGCCCGACTATAACTTGGAAAGTACCGCTTGAATTTGGATGAAATCTTCACTAAGTCAAGGGCGAAAAATAATTGTAGTTTTATGAGAATCGGTCCAGTGGCAGCGGAGCTACGGGGCAAAAAAAGAAAAAATAGTAATCGCCCAAGCTTCATTCATTGACGTTCTAGATGCACCTGATCATTCTCAGCAAAATTTTCGTAGAGGTTAGAAATTGAGATTTGGGGGTTGTAGGGGGTGGCTAAGGGTATATCTTAATTTTTTGGAGTTGGCAATGGCAACTCTACGCACCGATTAGACATATTTTACATATATGGACCCCGTTATGCAACAAGGAATCAACCGACGAAACGGTGGAAAATAGGATTATGTGAACTTAACTTTTTATATCTAGCAATCTGTAAAACTTTACTGTTGGTTGGTTCCTTGTTGCGTAACAGGGTACATATATTTCCCCATAGAACTTCGATACGCGTCTCTGCTTCTCCGTCGTGAGGTCAGATATGGGGGAGGGGCCACCTTGCCAGTGGGGCAAGACCGACTTGGTCGGTTTGATTTCTCTGTTGCACATGTTCGTAACTAACTTTTCCTCATAGGGTTTAACTTGTGCTGAAGAAAGAAAGATTTTTTGATGGATTTGCAATTTTCATTGTGATTCTGCTCTCTAAGCACAATGTTCCTAAGCTAAAGGGCGTTTTACCGTATGCAATAGCTGAGTGGCTACTATATCAGCGCTATGTTGGATTGAGGTATGAGAAACCGTAGAATTGGTTGTCCAAGAATTTCCAAGTATCTGATACTTTGAGGTATTAGGAAATTGTTAATTAATTGTTAACTATTTTGTGAAACTAAAGTGTAATGAACTTTGGCCCTTTCCAAATAACTCAAACATTATTCTCACGCGGAAAAGTATCCAAACTTCAAAAAATTGATCCTTCTGTTATTAACAGCAAACATTCACACAGTCTCTTAATCACCATTTACTCATAGAATGAAAAAAGTAAATCGAGACGCGCAAACAGGAATGTAACCAATCCCAAAAGTGCCTTAATCATACTTAATAATCTGGGAAAGACTATCGCTCGAAAAAATGAACCATATCATTCCCGTTTATGTCCTAACAATTACCTAATTGCAGCTAATCGTTCCCCAGTATTGGCTTCTAAGTGTTGGTACCGGTCAACGTCTATAAATTTTATAATAATCACCGTTCTTGCAGACGCACATACCGATAAATATCTTGAATTGTTGTAGATGTCCATACGCATTTCATGTTTTTGTATAGAGATATATCGCCTGTATCCATTGAGTGGATTGAACGCCGGTTGGGAACAATATCAATCTCGTTCTATAGAAAACTGAAATTACTTGTTTTTAGTAGCTAGGATTGGAATGAAATGCTATTCTTTCCAGGGTCATTATAAACGATGGGCACAAACGGAAATTAGATTATCTGGTTCTTTTGAATAGCTTTTATCTGCTTAACCTATGATGACTCATCAATGCTTAGCATAAAAACTACAGGATAATGCTACGTTTTCACTGAGCATAGCACCTTTGCTCGAATCTTGAATGAGAATGAGTTTGACTACGACGTAATCAAGAGAAAAAAAGAAAATGTTCATGACCGCTCACGCTCAGTATTAAACATGCCGCATATGGTAAGCACCACGGTGATGGTGACCCGAGAATGCTTTTTCTTCTCAGTTTTTATCTCTTTACGTGACTCCATCAAGCTTTTCGCTAATATAACATTAAAACGTCGGAATTATCCTACATTATCGTATACAGTATCATGAGTCACTGGATTAATGTTCAGATGTAGCCTCTTGGTGTCAATTGAGGCAGGCGTACCACTACTTAGAGAACAGACAATTACTTGAAAATGGTAAGCGAGGGAAGTAAGTGAAAGAATTGGATGAGCTCGAGTATGATGGGCTGAAAAATTTGGTCGGCTTTGTTTGCCATAAACTGCAGGATGAGAGGTTGAAAAGTTCCTCAGATGAAACTTACTCCTGGATAGACCATCTTAGTGAGAGTGGATTATCAAAACCTTCCACAGCTTTCATGGATCAAATTGAGATGCTTAATAAGGTGTTTACTACATTCAATGGGGACGGAATAGTGACAGACAAGCAAAATTTTATAGGCGAACTTTTGTTCAAGAGCAACAACATTGACTGCCCTGAAAGAGCTAAGAAACTATTTTTCAGGTCAAGGATGTTCTTCCGGATTAAAAAAATGAGTAGAAGTTTGAAAGACCAGAAAAATCGTGAAAGGAAATGGAGAAAAATTGTGACTTAGACTAAGTTATTGCCATTTATTGTTATACTGCCAGCTTACTGCAAAAAGATGATCACTCCATTATTCTACTTTTCGAGTTGCGTACATTTTCACACTTGCATGTAGTTAGTACTTAGGATGTTCTGTGAAATAAGGATGAATAAATGTAGTGCAGTATTAACGTCATGAGCATGTTAATCCTGCTCCACAGAACATACTAAAATATAGGTAATGTAGAAAAATCTTGTTCTTACAGTAAAGTGACGATACACGCTCTATTGTGGAGCTACAAAGCCGTTTAAGCTATAGCCTGTGAGATAGGAATTACAAGGTTGAAATATTTTATTTAAATCCGCCATTTTGTTTTTTATGAATTTTTGATGTAGATTGTGTCACTCGCACCGCTAAGCCGAATCCAACGACACCTCATATGTGAAAATCTATCAAGCCGTTTGAGCTGTAGCCTATGAAATATGAATTACAAGGTTGAAGTCTTTTATTAAAATCCGCCATTTGGTTTTGTATAAAATTTTAATGTATCTAGAGTCACTCACACCGCTAAGACGAATCCAACGACACTTCATATGTGAAAAACCGTCCAGCCGTTTGGCCTATAGGTGAAAATATGCACGTTTTCTATATCAACCCAAATGATAATCACTCACCGCGTGACGTCATGCGCGTCGGCGGACGAAAATCGAACAGCGGAGCATCCGGCACTGCTTCCCACTCTAGCCAAGAGTCACGAAGGCGAAATCGAAGGCGTGCCACGCTTATCGTCTTTTTGCCGCTTGAGAACGTAGCTTAAGTTTCAGGTGTTACATTAGGAAAGAACACCCAAAAATGTTCGAATGTTTTTGAGAATGGAATCAATCTTCTCTTTCCATTTACTGAATTATGGTATTATTGTTTATAGGCGTTTTTGCATTAATTATTCATGGTGACACTAGAAGCATATTCTGATACTCATCTACATGTTTGGTATGACGTGTACAAACTAGAAATAGCACAACAATACCCAGTACGTCATCCAGCTATTTGTCAGATGCTTGAATGCTGGTTTGTGAACGTTAAGCACCTGCCATGTAGCTGCATCCTCACCTTATAAACTCTATGCGAAGAAGTAATTCTTCATGCATCAACTGGCATTATAGTTTGCACGTTGAATTTTTTCACACAGCTGGTTAACTGATTTAGCATAATGGCCAGGCGTAAAATGAAATTAATGATTGGCAATATGCACGTCTTTTGATCTTTGTATGATAATAGGATGATTTTGTTATGCTTTTTATACTAGTTGGGAACATCGACAGGTTGTCATAAGCTTAGACTACGCCGATTATGAGTATAGTGCGGCTTCTTTTTGTAGTTAAAAAGTGGCGTCAAGTAGATTGACTCTATATTTTCCATGCCTTCGAAACAATGTCTAGTACAATATTTCCGATGTAGTGAAATCGCATGAAAAACACGTAGGTTTTGATAGAACCACTATTTGGGGGTGTTAAAAAGAGATAGAGATAGTACGAGGCCACGGATGCCATGGACGCTTCTTGTGTTTCTCTCTCGTATACATTACGACGCCAGCCAAATTTGAACCTCATCGTATATACTATATAATATTATCGCATGAAATCAAGTAACCTCATTGAAATTATGCTCCAAGCTCGTATATATAACCCACCTGGTACATGCATATCGCGTCGCCGCGCCGTCTGATACCTGCCTTTATAAGTCCCTTAGATCCACTCCGGAAGATGCAACATTTACAATCCCGTGCCGCGCGGCAAATGCGATCGGTAGGTAGAATCGGTTTGCTTAAAATATCTTTCCAAGTTTTAATAGCAAATGTAGGGGGAAATTCTGTGCCAGTCAAACATGCCCACACAATTAATCGATAGAAATGTTCAATACTCTACTGATAGTGCCTCGATCATGTGTCAAGTTGACAAACGCTGCCGTTCGCCACAGTCAGTCAGCGAGTCAGCCAGTCGCAACTCGAGGCAGTGGCGGCTTAGCAGTTCGACTCTAGCCTTAGTAGAGACGGAAGCGCAGCGTAAACGACTCAGAAACAGGAGACCCGTATTTCTCTTATCATTCTATTTAAGGGCAAATGTACCGGGACATCTATGATACTATATGTGAAATATGTCTAAGGTGCGTAAGATTATGGAAGTGTATTAATATGCTAACCTTAAAAAATTGTGATACACCCTCTCCCTATCTGCCTACAACCCCCACCCCACAATTTTTGAACGCTAAATTTTGTTTAAAAAATGTACAGGTCTATTTGAAACATACCGAAGTTTAAGCGATTTTTATTTTTTGTCTTTTTTGCCTATAACTCCGCCAATATTGGACTGATTTAGGAATTGGCAAAATATTAGATATATATATTTTGGCAGTTCCTAATAACAACTCCGCCGTTTCCAGCCCCACCCCCAATAATTCTTCAACCAATAATAATGATATTATTAGGAATTATGTTTCTAGACCCAGAGTGAGCTACATCAAAGAATTAACTCCCAAACTGATCAGGTTGTATAACGCCTTAAATTGTCGCTTTGCTTGTAAATCAGTAAGTACTTACGGTTAACAGTGTCTTTTCCTAAATAAAGGATAGGGCTCCGTTGCTTGACTTAACCAACATTGTCTATTGCTTTAGTTGCAACAACTGTGATTTAGTTTACATAGGCCAAACATCTAGATCATTAAAAGGCAGGATAACCTCACACAAAAGTGACGCCAGATTACACATACAACTTACAGCTTAGACCTCCAGTAATGCCATCTCTGAAGCAGATTTTACATCACATCAGATCCAAACATTGATAACTGAAGCCTCATGACGTTTAGGCAACACTTACAACTAAGTGCTAAGTTATTATCTTGCAGAAAATCCTACATAATGTAAAAAATAACCAGTGTAATTTCAAAATAATCGATATAACGTCACTTTTCAAGATACGTTATTTAATAATTTGAGTAATTTTGCATTTTTTAACTGTTCGGGTGTTGTTAACAACAAACCCAATGCGTCCGGTCTTTTGTTTCTACAATTATTGTAACAAGTGTTGTCATCCACACTTTCGTTCAAAAACATCAATTAGCCGACGAGCAAGTAATTTGAAAATTGAAATCTATTCTAAATTGTATTTTAGCTCCTGAAGATGTCGAAAGACTTCACTAAGCTTTGAGTTTGCCAATTCCCAATAAACGATTTAAATGTATATATATATATATATATATATATATATATATATACTGTGACTTTGAAGCAGGGTGACTTCGAAGTTAAGTCATTTATTTTAACAGTGAGTAGATCTCATCAAAAGAAATGTTTTTTTCCTTTACCATTTTTCTGGTAAAATTAAAGTAACAAAGTTATAACCCTTTGGAAGTTTGAGTACCGCCCTGTCTCAATAATAATATTATGTGCTCGTGTTTGGCGACAACGGATATAATCCGCCGTATCGGTTCATCGCATAAGAAACAAAAAAGCGAAAGAATTTGGAACGATGTTTTTACAATTATTTTATTCATTTGTATACAGTCAATGTCATTGAATAGTGGTGTTTGTTGCGTGGCTCAAACGAAATAAAAAATGGCACATGTTTATGCGGATCGGTTTCCCAATCGAGTGCAACCAACCCCTCGTGAATCAGGTGACGGCATGCCGGTGCTCCAAGACCTCACGATCAAATACAGGTCCGCACTGAAATACTTGTCGGGAGGATACTTTATAAAACAAGGTAACATTTTTTTTTTATTTTTTTTTTATTTTTACACACATATTTTGGTTTATCTTCCTTCTACAATCATTATCTGAAAATTAATGACTCAACTTCAAAGTCACCCTGTATATATATATATATATATATATATATATAGGGTGATCCATCCATGTGTGGACGGAATATTAGATACTCATAAACAAATACATTTTGGGAAAATCTATCTATCGAGGACACATTTCTAGAATATTGGAAATTATACAGGGTGTCCCAATTTTGACTACATATCAAAGTTGTGATTTTTTAAATGGAATGCCTCATTTTGTTGCATATTTGGATAAAAAAATTCAGAAGAAGAAGATTGATATAACATACTATGGGGTTTTGGTAATTAGCTACTGAGATGTAACGTGTTTTGTCAAGCTACGGCAACCCCTCAATCCACCATTTTGAAATTTGGAGTGCTGAATTTTGTATCAAAAAAAACTTACACACCTCAGATTTTATCTTATTTGTTACTTTTACGAATGTTCATTTTTGCCCATACAGGGTGGTCAAAAACGCGAATAGTACTTTGTCTCAAAAAATTTAAATGCATTACCCTATATATTTGTGGTTTGATTCAGATAAAATTACTAGATTTTGAGTTATTAAGCTGTTAATAGAACTACACACCAAAATTAAGGAAAAAATCACATAATCCATGGAAACAAAGACAAATGGTGGGCTAGTTCCATGTTGTCATTAAGAGTACAGATTTGACGTAAAAACTAATAACAATCAGAACAGTATAAATCAGCTTCAAGCGTAATCGAGAAAAACAACTATAACAACATAAACAAAAAACTATCACTACTCAAGACCTAATCTACAAAAACTGCTCGAAAATATCTCCACCATGTTGAGTACACAGCCGCAGCCTTTGGATAAATGACATCCCTCATCATGTGTTCCCTTATGTTCAGAAAATCATCCTTAATCCTTTCCTTCATATTTGCCGGGGTAGATGGTGGATATCTATAAACCTCTTGCTTTACGTAGCCCCATAGGTGTAATATCTGGTGATCTAGGAGGCCAAGATATAGGCCGATCACGACCGATCCAACGATTGTTACTCCAGGTGTCCAAATAGTTACGTACACAATTATGATAATGCGCAGGTGCGCCGTCATGTTGGAAGTACATATGCATCCGAGTTTGCAGGTTGACATCCTCCAAAAGCAAAGGCAAATGCCCGATCAAAAAATTCGAGTATACTGTACCTGTTAACCTGTTGTCGAACAAGAAAGGCCCGATAACCTGTCTGTCAATAACTCCTCTCCAAGCTCCACTTATTTTGGAGATCTATTTGTCTAACCCAGTAAGGGTTTTCTGTCGCATAATAGTGCATGTTATGCCTGTTGACAACACCTATGCTGTTAAAAGTTGTCTCATCGCTAAAAAGAACCTTATCCAGGAAAGCAGTGTCTTCACTCACTTTATTTAGCATTATTCTGCCAAACTCCATTTGAGCTGGGAAATCCTGAGGACGAAGGTCTATAGTTTCTGCTCCAATTTGCCGTGCACTTAAATGGGGATTTTCCTGCAACTTTAATAGAATCTCCAACTGATTCGCCTCATTGAGGACACTTGGATTATTTATAAATTTTTTACTATGTTCCACAGCTCCACTTGATTCAAAACGTTCTCGTAGTGTGGAAAATGTTTCCGGCCTTGGATGTCGCATATTAGGATACCGTTGCTTAAAAATGGGAGATGCTAGGAAACTATTTCTTTGGGCTTCGCCCAAAACCAACACCATATTCACTATTTCTTGTTTAGAAAAATTATTTTCAAACACGTTTTGTGCAACGGTCATTTATCCAAAGACTACAGCTGTGTATTCAACATGGTGGAGATATTTTCGAGCAGTTTTTGTAGATTAGATC
Organism: Acanthoscelides obtectus; assembly: GCA_963669975.1. Taxonomy (NCBI): domain Eukaryota; kingdom Metazoa; phylum Arthropoda; class Insecta; order Coleoptera; family Chrysomelidae; genus Acanthoscelides; species Acanthoscelides obtectus. Next base: position 44,845,555 of record CAVLJG010000006.1, on the reverse strand, counting down.
TTGAGTAGTGATAGTTCTTTGTTTATGTTGTTGTTATAGTTGTTTTTCTCTATTACGCTTGAAGCTGATTTATACTGTTCTCTGATTATTATTAGTTTTTACTAGTCCACTGTTTGTCTTTTGTTTCCACGGATGATGTGATTTTTTCCATTATTTATGGCGTGATTCTCTATTAAAAGCTTAATAAGTCAAAATCTAGTAATTTTATCTGAATCAAATCTTATACCAAAAAAAGCTTATAAAAAATTGAATCCAAACTTGCACAGATATATAGGGTGATGCATTTGAAATTTTTGAGAAAAAGTACAATTCGCGTTTTTGTCCACCCTGTATGGGCAAAAATGGTTTTTCTGGACAAAATACCTTACATCTCAGTAGTTAATTACCAAAACCCCATAGTATGTTATATCAATCTTCTTCTTTTGAATTGGTTTATCCAAATATGCAATAAAATTTGAGACATTCCATTTGAAAAATCATAACTTTGATATGTAGGTCAAAATTGGGATACCCTGAATAATGGCCAATATTTTAGAAATGTGCCTTCAGAAGTCATGTATAACATCCCATACATAGATTTTCCCAAAATGTATTTGTTTATGAGTAATATTTTTTCCACACATGGATGGGCGACCCTGTATATATATATATACCTGTATATAACAAAAAGTAGGAAAATAAGGGTCAAAATCTACAAAAAGGAGGAAAGTGAAATCGAGTAAAAAATAGGATAAGTAACCCGAGCGATACGTATTTCTGCTGGTTGGCTTCATCAGGCCCGAAATGAATGCACATATGCAACTATAAAAGTATATTCGCATGCCCACACATCCTAATACCGGTGTAATATGAGGAAACGAAGATGGAGAGGGAAGAAAAAAGAGACACACGAAGTCCACAACAAGAGCCAACTTGCACAATGTAGTATAAGCAGTACTACCACGCGGCCGGTTATAGTCACTTGCTGTGGTACTCCGGCCGCGTGGTTGTGGTTAGATGTCTCCTTGAAAACTCGAGGTCTTCTAACCATTTTATACTACACTGTGTAGGTTGGCTCTTGTTATGGACTCAGTTTGTCGTTTTTTTCCTCTTCATCTTCGTTTCCTCAGGTTACACCCGTATCTGGATGTGTGGGCATGTCTACCTTTGAAGTTGCATATGTGCATTCAATTCGGGCCTGATGAAGCCAACCAGCAAAAATACGTATCGCTTAGGTTACCTATTCTATTCTCTGCTCGAATCCACTTTCCTCCTTCTTGCGGATTTTGCTCATTATTTTCCTACTTTTTGTTATATACCTTTCTCAGCATGATTATTTTCTTTCTCTTTCTCTATATATATGTATAATAATAATAATTATATTATTTAGCATCGATAGTGGTGTCGTTTCGGGGGTTATGTTTTAGGTTATTCTTAGGGGGCGTAAGTGAGGAGGTCTCGCTGTTATCTATTAGTCTAAAACAACAAGAAGCGTCCTGGCGTTCATCTGGTTTCGATGGATGACCGAGTTCTGCCAAAGAGCTATTGACTCCGGCTGGTCGGAGTTCAGATCACCGAGGGCTTGATTTGGCACGGACGCATATCGTCAATCACAAAACCTACTGGGAAAAAGCTGGGTTATTAGGTTAGGGCTCAATGTGTCCGGTCTTTTGTTTTTACAATTGTAACTAGTGCTCTCATCCTCGCTTTCGTTCAAAAACATCAATTAGCAGCAACCTCACCGACGAGCAAGTAATTTGAAAGTATGAATCTCTTCTAAATTGGTAGCTATTTCCACTATTGTGTTTTACCTCCTGAACATGACAACATAGTTTGTCGAAAGTTCGATGTCAGGTGCACCCACAAGGCTCCCATTCTTACACCGCCGAACATCGTGCATTTAGAACTGGCCGTATCGTCCTCTCGTTTATTCCTAGAGTGTTTAGATTGTAGAACAATTAGTATGAGACAGCTTTTCCAATTCTACTAATCTTAGACAGCTCGAAAATTGGATTAACAAGGCGTCTTTAGGCTTCTCATAGCATTCGCGGTGCCTCCATATTTAGCCATTATAAAAAAAATGTCTCTAAGAATAACTGACAAAAGTATTAGTTTGCCGAAAATAGATGCATTTACAAACTTATTTGATGTCAAAAGCTGCCAGCAAACGTAAATGAACACTTCATACTGGTTATCTTACTCTTTCGTTTTCAAAAATTCGCTCTATGAGCGTTGGTCAGTTCAAAGATAGCGAGCACTAAGGCTGCTACCGTCTTAGAGCATGCTATTATAAGGCTGAAGGTCATGATAAAATGAGCATTCAATATAATTATCTATTTCCCTCTCTTCCACATTATTCTGAAATTAGACAAAAAAAAACGTAATACATGTAGCAAGGTGATTGTAATCGCTAAGTATCAAACATGCTGAACAAAATGTACGTTTTGTAGTATTCTTGGTTTCCGTGAAGAAGAAGAAAGGTAGGAAACAGTCATCACGTTTTCGAAGACGCATCTCGTTTAAGGCAGTCAATAATTATTTAATAACTCTGAATAGTGATGCATACACTTTACAATTCTCATTTTTATTGCAAGATGGCTATCCGGCGTATAGAAATGCCGGTAGAATTTTAAAATCCATCGCAATTAAGGAAATTCTAGAATGTTAATCGCCATACCTTATGCGGACGCAATTTTTGAAAAAAATCAAATTGCGAAGTTGTGTGTCTGTCGTAACTGCTATCCTACGATTATCGGGGAATTACAGAGGATGTTTTTTTGATCGATCGCGTACACGGCCATGTACGATGCGACAATAATTATTATTACGGGGCTGTTACTGAATTTTAATCCTGTTTCTCTACTCTTAATGTCATCTTTATCTTCGGATGCAGCTTTTTATTCGATCATCTAACGGATTCGAAGAAAGCTGAGCGGCTACAACTTTTTCAGAGCTTGAGAAACTTTCCTGTCCTATGGAGCCTCCCAACAGACAATATTTCCACTGCACTACCTATTTTCAATAGAGCTGCCGGCCACCCACGGCGATATTTTAGTATGGCTTGGCCAACGAATTCGGAGAAGGAGGCTTATGCCGCAAGTTTGACAGATCTTGGAATTTCACATTCAATTCGCAATTTTCGGCGAAAACATGTAAAAGTGCGTGAGTTCCATACAATCCTAGTGATCCACACAATTACCAAAAGAGGTGAAGGTTTCTGTGGGTTGCAAAATGCATTTTAAGCTAAATAAGAGCATGTATTTTTATCATTAAGTATTACATATTACAGTAATCGGCAATGCAAAAGGGAACTGTACCTCATCATTTGGCTTGTACGTGGACAGTTGCGGTAACTTTGATTTATTCATTGAACTTAAGAAATGTTAACAAAATTCTACAACACAGTGGCGGATTTAGGGCAGGAGACGTCTGACACTTGCTTTTGTAATCTAAGACCATTGTGTTACTTTCTGACACATCATGGCGATAGAGAAATACTAACTATAAGTTATAGCTACAGGAACTGGGCATTGCGATTTTTTTGGTATCCTTTCCTTTGGATTTCCAAATGCTGTCCCTCTTTGACATCACTTCTTTACAGCACAATTCTTATGATTTATACGTATATACGAGTATTGTCACTTGTGACAAATCTAAGTCTGAGTAATATATTAGCTATACAGATTGCACATAAAAAGTAATTTACGTCCTGTTTGTTGCTCAATAGTAATTTGAAAAGTGTGTAAAGCAGAGAAGCAATATGTTAGATGAACGCCTAAATTGGAAATAGACATTTATGAGATTTGTTTAGCGCTGCGCGAGTGGCCTGTCCAGAAAATGCGTCGATCGATGCTCAAAGCCAATACCACATCTCTTCCCGCGTATGTCTCTATTTATGTTTTGAATTCGTTTAAATTTCACAGCTTCTGCACTACACGTGAATATGTACAGCCCTGTATTCCTGTACTTGTTTCGAACAAACATACATTATCAAAATAATTACGATCAAACAGATATAGTTTTTTTCCCAAGATTTCCAACATTTTTACATGAGATGTGAGCACCAATATTTTTCAAATTCTGACTGTACGACTTCAACACCGATTCGAAAACTGAGAAAACCAGAACTATCTAAGTTCGACAACGAAAGTCTGAAGAATAACTGTAACAT
>CAVLJG010000006.1:44825221-44840905 GCA_963669975.1 Acanthoscelides obtectus | reverse complement strand
CTATATTGAATTTCAAAAAATAATTGATTATACCTATTGATATTTTTATCACCTGCTGATATAATAGAAGTGCTTGATTGTATCAGTATTTGCACCAACTACTTGATTGTTTAATGGGCAGTCCAGGGTCTTAATCCTTAAGCTTAGTACACAATAGTAGACCGCGTTGCGCAATTTGTCTATAGGCAGTCTGGCGATGTCTCATGACACGATCTATAGATGGTCTAAATACATCCTTCTTTGTCTCGTCTAGCGTCCATACGATGTGAGTTTTTCGGTCTCATGTTCGTTTTCGCCATCAAAGACATTGTCTTGTTTGGAATGGACAGGGATATATCTCGTCTATAGACGTCGAAGTCGAGTGACGTGTACACTGTCGCAATGTGTGAAAATATGTACATTCCGATCGGGAGACTATAGATGTGCGATTTTTGGTCTCACAACATGCCCGTACGGGGCTTGGTTTATGGACATGTCTACATAGACATTCTGAAACATGTTTCAGAGGCCAAAATCGCACAAAATGTCTACTAGTTCCTAGGACTTCTGAGCACCTTCCATGTTTTTTTTTCAAGCTGGCATTGATCAGATAGAACACAGTTGATTTAAGGAGCAATAATAGGATAAATTCTAGAAGGTCCACTGATGATGAAAAATTACCAGCCCCAAATATCGTTTGCGCTCCCCCTAGACGAAATCCTAAATCCCCCCTTGATTATATACCTATATAATAACAACATTGAAAAATACAAAATATTGGAGATAAACTAAACCCTTTGATCGATACTATAAATGACCAAACGAAACCCTAATCTAACTAAACTAAACTGAAATTTAACTTTATCTACTTCAATTTTAAATCTGACATTTCTAAGAGAATGTACACTTGCGTTATGAGTAGTAACTTTAAGATTCCATTTTAGTGCTACGAGAATCTATGGAGGAAGCTGAGTACACCCAAAAAACCTATGGATATCAAATTAGTTAAAATACTTCCAAATCTTTTTATTGGATGTGGCAATGATATAATCGCAGACATTTCCATATTATACTCCGCCAGGTATTTGCTTTTAGCCAAGAATTCACGCGGATCACGACAACTGTTTAGAAAAACCGAGTAGAATCAAAGCAGGGCTTCCCACTATTTCCAATGTTAGGTATTCCATGCCTACTGTCCTACTGCGCATGATTACAACCAGTATGATTGGCCATTTCACAATGACTGACTGCAACTCGATTAAGTACCCTTTCAAGAAAAATATCCATGCTCTACTGGCAACTAGATGAAACCACTAAGTTGACTGAACTTTGTAACATCTCGGTGGCCTTTTTCAAAGTACAAAAGACATTGTACACTTTGCTGAAACTTCAATAAACCTTTACAGTTGTGGTTTCATTTGACACCCAACAGAAAATGAAGATTGTTCTGCTAGAAAACCTTAGGATAAATTTCAAATATTCTACTTACGAGGACATTTTCAATTTGAACGTACCTGTGATTCTGATAAAAGCTGGCTTCTTGGGTATATCAGGTGCATATATTCAGATTCTGACATCAAATTAGATCTATGACTCACAGGTTGGCCCTGAAGACCTATGGTGCGACCCAATGTATCTAGCAATTGAATAGCGAATAAACAGTTAAGTCAGTGCGCCTCTGACAATGAAAGCGTGTGCAGTTACTTATTAATTATTTTATTAATCATTGTCCGGTTGCAATTTGTGTGTACGGACACGAGCTGCAGTTGCAGCGCTCACCAACAAAATGGCCGGTACAGCCCATTAAGTCTAGAATAATTTTCCTAGAACGGTACACTTACAGCTTCACGCCGTTTTAGAGACGCCCATAGAAAACAGGGATGTATATGCACCTACGACAAAGCAAACTGAATAAAAAATTGGCAATAAAACAATGCGTTAATGGTTGCTAACATTGTTGCGGGTAGTGTATAGCGTATAAGTAATCTTATGGCGGATTCATACCCAGCCCTTCACTTGAAGTCTCTCTGGGTAGAGATGGCTGATATCGTTATTTACGCTATCAACAAAAAATTGTTACATAAGTTGTCCCCCCTCCCCAACATCAAATTTGTAACCTCTGTAATTTTTTTGCTTATAGCTCCGCCGCCACTGGACCGGTTTGCATAAACTACAAATCTTTTTCGTCCTTGGCATGGTATTGATTTGTGTGAAAATCCAAATTCGAGCAGAATGTTCCAAATTATAGGCAGTCCAAGGTTTAGCGGACAGACCGATAGTCGTAAATAAGTGACATAATTTTTCGTCACGTACATATAACACCCAAAAAACAAAATATCTAATTTTTAAAAGTTCTCAAAATTATAATACTTCCACGCCCAGTGGCAGTGGCGTAGGGAGTAAGAAGGTCATTTTACTTAAGGCTAAATGAAATCCATTGAACACATTATAATTTTAGAAGCCAGTTAGATGCATTTTATATCGGTGCATATGCCTTGCATTTAAATAACATTAATTTACGACTGAAGAATTATGTAGAGAGGGTCCGTTGTAGAGTTAGTCGATATCGTTATTTTTAAGAATCTGTTATATCTGATATCATTACTTTTTGATATCAGTGATTTAAAACCGTGATCACCTCACGATGATATTATGGGTATACTGATATCCTGAGCAAAATGCCTGCGGGCGATAGTAGTCTTACGATGGCATACGAATTTTGACTTTAGCGGCTAGCACGCATGCGTTTGAGCATGCATGAAATCCATATTCAAACGTTAACGCCGTGATCCGATGATGACATTCGCCGTTGTCGTGAAGCACCTAGTACTCGAAGTCGTAATTCGTGTCTTAGAAATCTCAGTTACTAAATCGCAGTTCCCGAAAAATCTGCTACCACTATTTCTGGAGATCCAATCTTGAAATGACGGAGTAGGATGGCGAGGTTCTATTGCCTTTCAGGGACTCGTATTAGTCAACACTAATTGAAGAGTCCCTCTCCGCCAGGGGTATTACGTATCTTGAAAAGTGACGTTATGTCGGGTTTCTTTTTGACATTGTATAGGTTTTTTGTGATATTATGTAGGTTTTTCTACAAGATGTCAACTTAGAACTAGCTGTTGTCCACTTCATGTACAGTCGGTCTATACCTGCACGTGTTGCCTAAACATCGTGACGCTTCAGCTTATTAGTGTTTGGCTCTGATGTGATGTAACATCTGCTCCAGAGATAGGATTATTGGAGGTCTGAACTGTAAGTTGTATACTATAGCTGGAAGCAAACGTCAGGGCCTAGTGCGTTAATAATAATTCCCTTTGTTTTTTATTTTTCAAATATGCTTTCTTGATATGTATGCTTCATTCTGCAAAGCACATGTGCAAATGTGCTGGATTTAAAAAATGAGATAAAAAAAGAAGATCCCTGATTGGTGCAGTATATTACAACTAACTCGGATACGTACGTTTGTTTTTAATTTCCACTCATTTACAGGTCCCGGCAACACGTCTATGAGTATTTTTTTATATATTATGCGTTTTGGCTTCCTGAACAAATGTTTCAATGCACACGGGGCCCCAACCTCCACGAGTCCCAAGATATAGGTCGTCCAAGACCAAGTATAAAGGGGTATCAGCCTTATTCGAAATCTGCTTTCAGTGGAACAGTGGTGTCGGTTAATTTCGCTAAATTTTATATGCTATGTTTCCGGGCAACCTGAACAAATGCTATAATGAGCACAGGCTCCAAAACCCAACGGGTCCCAAGATATAAGCCGTCCAGGTCAGTACAATGAGGTTACGGTTCCACTCGAAAATCTGCTTTAAGTAGAAGAACGGTTTCCATCAGTTTGCCTGAACTTTTCATATTTTATGTATCTCGGCATCCTGAACAAATGTCTCAATGGTCACAGGCCCCAAAACTCAACGAGCCCCAAGATATAGGCCGTCGAAGTGAGAATAATGTATTGATTATACTCGAATATATGCTAACCGTTACCTCTTTATCCTAACTTGGGCATTTGTTCAGCATGCCGAGACACAACATATGAAAAATTCAGCGAAATTAACCCAAGCCACTCGACCACTTAAAGCAGGTCTCCGAGTAGAACCGATACAACATTATACTGACTTGGACGGCCTATATCTTGGGATCCGTTGAGGTTGGGGGCCTGTGCCCATTGAAGCATTTGTTCGGGATGCCAAGACGCATAACATATAAAAAAAGTCAGCGAAATTAACCGAAACCACTTTTGTGTGTCATGCGTCATTCCTATTTTTCTATGATGTGACTTGATTGCACACAACGTGAGCGCGATGGTGACTTTCCGTAATGCTTTTAAAAGTTTTTGAAAAGCAAAAAAAAAACGGGAAAAAATTTAACCTACAACTTTGAAAATAACCTCTGTTCAGAAAGGACATCACAATTTACCTGTCTAGTGCAGCTAATATACTTCACGGGTAGGAGTAATAATTTTCTCACATAGCAAATATCACTGATTTTATACTCGTGCAGACCAATATACACAATCACCACACAATCATCCAGATGCGATCTTGCTACTCAACTAATTTTCTTTCTTTTACGTCTTAGAGATACATACCCTACATACTATCTCGGCATTATACAACCAACCAAGCACGTTAGCATATCGTTGAGTCACTCCGCCATAGATAATGGTAGGGTGACACTCACAGAGTTCTCAGCAAAGGTTTTCGCTTGGTCTATATTGGTCGACTTGCAGAAGAAATGCCCACGCCTTACTATCCAGAACTAGTTCCTCGTTAGCGAAAAAACGATAGAATTTTTTTTGAGGCCGATAATAACGAGACCGTATGCCTTTTGTATCGCTCGTTGAGTCGGCGGTAGCACTTTCATTATACAAGATGAGTTTGAAAAATATTATATGCCTGCTAGGGATAGCTTTGCATTTCATAGTAGCCTAAAGGATATCTGCAAACGGTTTTTATGAATGATTAGCTATCTCGTTGGCTTTTGTAGACTTCCAAATGCTAATTTACAAGGTTAGTTATATGGTAGATTGGAATTCACACCTTAGAAATTGAAGTGATTCCAACTTGATAATACTTGACATTGCTGTCGATGATTTTCATAAATACTATTCAGTTAGTTATCTAGTTGCAAACTTGAATAAGGATAACGCATCGGTATATAATGTATGTAATCTATATGGTATGTATAGAATGGGTAACGTCCAGAATTACTAAGTACCAGGCACAAAACGTATGGAATTTGACCACCTGTAAAATTTAGAGAACATTCTTATAGTGATAGTTCTTGTTGCTCAGAAATGTCTTCTATTGAATATATAGGGGTGTTGAAGTTTGGTGCCGTGATCAAATACAATACATACAGGGTGTTTATTTGAAAACTTCCCACCACGGATTTATCGCAAACCACTGATTAAAAGGAAAAACGCCGAGAAACGTCAAAAAATTTGTCAAGAGGGAGAACTTTTTAACCAAAAACTACTTCACCCTCTGCTATCACTATACGAATTTTCTTAAAATTTCACTGGTGGTCAAATTCCATTGTGCCTGGTACTTTAATAATAGAGAAGGTCATAACTGAAAATATACTCAGCCTGTTGAAACATGTTCATATGTATCTGCTAGAAACTCATAAACAATTTACTAATACTTGCTAAGCCGTATCATTAAAATCGCGGGTGCAGAAGCAGAGGAAGTGGACGTGGTTTTTCCCATGGGGCATGATCCCACTTGTTGATGTTTTTGTCAAACAAGTTTGTGAGTGCATCCATTTTCGGCAAAATAAAATGTCTCTAGGTTCTTCATATTATTAGAGATTCCACCACAAAGTAGACTTCGGAACAGAAAGTTGAGACTGATGGACGACGTCGAGACATTGCATTTTCCCCCCGAGAATGACTCGGGGACCGACTTTCGTATCAGTGCTCTGGAATACAGTTCCTTTAATGGTAATTCAACTACGCCCACTTTCTCTCAATTGTTCTACTCTCAGGATTTGACTCAAAAGAAAATGCACATCAGCAAAAATGTTTGTAAACCTTTTTGATATAAAGGCAACAAGATCTCAGTTACATATTTTGAAATAAGTCGGTTACTGATTTGACTAATCAAGACTATGCTCAAAATACCAGAAGAGAGTAACCAAAATGGAATAACCATTTTGTTTTATGAATATAAAAAGAAAACTACAAAGAAATGAAAACAGGTTAATGTTATAATTAATCACTCGTACATTTTTGGGTAATAATAATTAAGGACTTTACTAAATATATTCATTATTCAAATAGAATCAAACACGAAAAACAAAATAACAATTGGGTGTCTAAGTACGGAATAGGTACTCAAATATGGAATATCAGCTTAAAGCATAATTTTAACAACTAAAGTAGACTTAAACGTATATAATGATGGTGCTTCTTCTGAAGGCTGTTGATTTTTTGACATATGCTGTGCGTCTCCTTCTACGATAAATTATATAGCTTCCGTCCTATTAGTCATAGTGTTAATTCAACGTTTTTTGTCACTTCCACGCTTTTCAGATCAATTTTATGGTACTTTTCTTATATATACCTGACAGTATACAGTGCAATCGATATACTACTAATGTCGTAATGTGTATGGTTTATCTGAAGTCACTTGAAATAGCATAAAAACCTTTGGTCGGCGCGTCCTTTGTAATTTCATGACGTATCATAGGCGTGCGGTCAATTATTTAGAACGATAATAATAATGTTTTTATATCACAATAAATGGATTTTACTATCTTCTTATTTTTTTGATTTGGGATAAAAAATACTTATATTGGGAGTTTAATTTATGTTGACTGAAAGTTAAGAAATGGAAAAATTACAGAATTCCAACGTTTGACATAGGCAAATATTTACATAGCAGGTATGTATATAAAAAGGTATATAAAGACTTACATTATAGGTATTTATATATCATCCTCGCCTTCGGAGCTGTCGCTAGAGTCATCTTGTAGAGGAATTACAACGGGATTTACAGGAGGCAAAACACAATATTCATTTTCTTTTTCAATAATATGCCTAGAACACTGCTTCCATAAGTCTGTGGCAGCAATATGAGATACTGCATCTCTTATTGTGGCCAATAGCGATTCACTTAATTGAGGGGTCTGATTATGTTTTCTTACTTTTTTTTTAAAGCAGCCCAGACCAACTCAATCGGGTTAAAAATGCAGTAATAGGGAGGTAGACGTAATACTTCATGGCCATTTTGCTGAAGCAGATTGTCAACAACATACTCTTTTTCAAATTTTTGTCTTTTAATAAGATCCAATAATATGGCTTTGGTTGATTTTTGTGGTATTTCCTTTCCCTTATCCTTCATAAAATCAATAATGTCTTGTTTTTTTGTGCCTGTATTCGGAATTTTGTTTTTCTGTCGGGAATGGTATAGCGCATTGTCCATAATAATCACTGAATTTGGGGAAATGTTTGGTATTAACTGCTGCTCTATCCACTTTTCAAATAAGTCGGAGGTCATGTCCTCATGATAGTCGGCACATGATTCTTTGATATTTTTGGCAGATAACAGCAAGGCATAAATTCATTTTCACTGCCAGCATGGAGAATAATGATTCGTTTTCCACGGTTGCATGGTGCATTTAAAATGCACTTGTTGCTGTCGTCAACCCAGCTGTACTGCACAATATCATGGGTATCATACCACGTTTCATCCAGGTAAATCAGATTTCTTTTCTGATCTCTATAGATTTTAACTTTGTGCAAAAATTCTTGGCGCAATTCAACGATTCGAGACGACTCCATAATCACCATTCTTTTATCTAATTTTTTGTATTGAAAACCACACAGTTTTACAATACAGTGCAGTGAGTCTAAGCATTTGTAATTATAAAAATCTTCAGGATAATCTTTTAATTTATCCCGTATCATTTCCAACGTGGGCACCAAATTTTCTTTATAAAATCCGTATATTATACGACGAATATCTTCCTGAAAACCCACGTCTATTCTTTTTAATTTTTGACCTATGCGCTTTCTGTGGAAGGAATGGTTGACTACATCTCCCCTTTTTATAACCCGATAAATGGTAGACCGACTGATTTTTGTCAGGATACAAATTCTGTTTAAAATTTGATTTTGCGAGGAATCTGGATTATCGTTTTTCAGACAATCATACATATTTAGGATTACTATTTGGGTCTGTTCCTCTAAATCTTTATGAAAGAATTCTGCCTGCACAGGTTCATCAACCATCTCCTCGTGGCTTGAAGCATTTTCCCAAGGTCTCCAAAGAGCCATATTTAGGACACACAAGATCAATCAACACAACAATTAAATCAACAAGTAAACTGAGTATTCAAAAGTCAAAAACACACAAACTAATAAAATCTATGAAAAAACACGGACAGACTAAAGAAAACACGTTTATTCACCGCTACACGGCACTGGCTAAACTGTTTCAATTTTCAGTAGCCACCTGCACTTGTTCCGAGCTCTGAAATACACGCTTTCTCATTGGCTATGTCCACGCAATAGGCGTGCTTTACTCCACGTGGACCGGTGAAACTGCCTTTGATCTTATACGGGGGATATTTGCTGCGAAATTTGGCGATTTTTGCAGCAACAGAGCGTGTTAAATATAGATATATAAAACGCACCCGGTATTTCACAGTGTTTCAAGTGACTTCAGATAAAGTATACGAGAGAGAAGCGCGAGAAGCTTGCAGTACGTGCAAGCCGCAGCTTCGTCCGTGGCCTCATCACTCGGGTTGCTAGGCCACGTGGTGCATCTATCTCTTTCTAGCATACGTAGTGCACGCTTCTCGTGCTTCTCTCTCGTACATATTATGACGTCAGTGGTATATGGATTTCAATGTATATGGTAAATAGAGAAACAGCTGTGACAAATTCTGATAGATGACGCTTCGGTATCTCATTTTATCTCGAATGATTCTTTGGCCTCGCGAATATTGCATTAGGTTGGTTATCTTCAGGTAGAATACGTTAATCAGTGATATTCGAACTTTTCGTAACACTCCATTCCGTTTTGACGTCCATTGAGGTGAACAGCTGATCAGCAAGTGCTACTTTTGTATTGAAGTCTGTAGTGCTGGCAATAATGAATCGGCATGAATATTACGTATCTTGAAAAGTGATATATATTTTTTTACATTGTACTGCTTTTTCGACATTATGTAGGTTTTTTTACAAGATATCAACTTAGCACGTAGTTGTAAGTGTAGCCTAAACGTCATGCGGCTTCAGTTATCAATGTTTGGCTCTGATGTGATGTAATATCTGCTTCAGAGATGACATTACTGGAGGTCTAAGCTGTAAGTTGTATGTGTTGATGATAATTCCATCAGATTCTTGTCTCAAATACACTTACTTGAGGTTCAAAGCTAGAAATTAGTTGCGTATCCACTTTTTCTTATCCATTCTGGAAATTGCATATGCAAATTTGCTGAATTCCAAAAATGAGAGAGATAAGAAAGAACTATATTCACTGTATACTGACGAATTACAAGCCACATACATGCTAACAGTAATTACACACAACCCGGCGCGGTGGTGATTTCCTGTAATTCTCCTCAAAGTTTTTTGTAATTTATAACTTTGAACATAACCTGCCTTCAACAAGGGCAACATATAAATAACCCATCGGGCACAGATAATAGATATACTTCATTGGCAGCATATTCAGTATTGCTTTTCTCACACAGCAAATATGATTTTATGCACATGAAGACCAATACACACAATCATCCAGATGCGATCTTGCTATTCAACTGTCTTTCTTCTCAAAGATGAAAACTACAGACCACTCGGCTTCACAAAACATATGAAACCAACAATGCGTGTAGTTTTGTTGAGTCATACCTGCATAGAACGATCCTAGTGAGCAAACGTGGAATCACTGTTTGCACTCTAAAAACTACCTAGTCTGCAAGATAACATTGTATAAGTTTTTCTTTGGCATTTTATAGGTTTTTTACATAATACCCGTGCGGGTGTGATTCGGATGAAAATCAGGACCTTATTCAGAACCGTTTATATCAATTTTTAATTATCATTTTTTTTTATGAATTTAGATACTTTTAGTCCTGATGGGAACGTTGACAACATATAAGAAGCATATATAACAAAAATGTTTATTAGAAAATGATTATAGTACATTTATTTATTTATCAATTCTCAGGTAATTCAATAGAACAGACTAGGAATGAAACCTCTATCAATTCGGTCATATTATACTGCAGCGCATCTTGAACTAATTGTATGGCTGTTTCATCATCCTTTAAATTCATATTGTTTTTCAAATTCTAACAAGTAGAGATCAATAATATAGTCTAAAACTGTTTATCTTGTTTTATTCCTAATTGACTTAAACTATAGTCATGATCATTAGCAGCCGTTTGCTTCTAGAATTTTTCTTGTGGAACTTTTCTAAATAAAGGCGTTGTTACTATAGGAAGTAGAATATGAATCCGTAGCTTACAAAACACCACAACAAAATACGAGTATGTCTACAGGTCTGACTTTGAAAGATCTGTCAGAACTGCGTAGGGGAAACTGGGGAAAGATGTCGACACTAAGGGCCGGTTGTTCAAGTTTCGGTTAAACTATAGGTCACCTGAACTCCAGTTCAAATATGAACTTAGTTCAAATGCATGTGCATCTGTCAGTCAAGCTCGGTTCCACTGAACCTCAAATATGCAGCAGTTGGTAATACCATAAGCACTATGTCATTTTGACGTGATTTTTACAGAAATCATGACCCTACTTTCACTTGCTTTCGGTTATAGGCCGAAACGATAGGTACAATCTGGAATCATTTTTTGGCGATTTTTTGAAGTTATTTTGTTATTATCTACTATAAATATATCGCTTTTATTCATGATTTTCAGATAAAGAAAATCAAATAGCATCTCATTTAGAAGGTCCAGAAGCCACTAGTCATCAGGCGGAGCATGGGAGCAAGTTAAATACACACTAAAATCAAGTGATCTGAGAACTCCAGAAGGTAATCTACATTAAAATGTCCAGAACTATTATATGGACATTACTGCATGATTTTTATAATGGTATTTATTTCCAATTATGAAAATTTTAAAAAACCTATTCTAGTACTTGAATGGAAAGTTTTTCATATTATGCTATGGATTTTTTTCTGTTCTTGTTGATTGAATTAGTAATAAAGTACTACCTGTTGCTAGTAAATACACAAAATAGATGTGCGTTATTGTGATTCATGATTTTACAGATAAAGGAAATCAAATAGCGCATCATTTAGAAGGTCCAGAAGCCAGTAGACGTCAAACGAGGGACTGGAGCAAATTAAGTACATCTCCAGAAACACTTCATATTCATTACTGCATGATTTCTTTAATACCATTCATTTTGATTTATCTAAATTTAAAAAAGGAACTGTTTCTTCTAGTATTTAAATGGAAAGTTATTGCATATTGTGCTGTAATTTTTTTCTGTTCTTGTGGATGAAATTAGTAATTAAATACTACCTGTTGCTAGTAAATGTGGATCAGAATAAGATGTTCCTTAAACATTTTAATTTTAGTGAAGACCGACCGCCCAGAAAAACGGGTGCTATTTGCACACAAATGGAAAAATGGGTCGAATCCAAAAAATCGTTGGAAGATTCTAAAGAAAAATGCCTTTTGGATGAATTTGAAATGAAAAAACAGCTATTGATAAAAGAAAACAAAAAAAACTGGAAATAATGCAACTAGAGTATGAAGAGAGAAAAAAGAGGGAAGATGAGGTACATAACATTAAAATGGAAATGTTAAATATGGGAAAACAGTATCTGTTAAATAAATATAAAATTTGATTTTCTTAATCTTGCCATCTTATTTACATATTCTGAATAAATAAATACATAAAAACTCCAATATCCTTTATTGTATCATTTATATCTTTCACTTTCACTTAGTATGAAACGAAGATAACAGAGAAATACTAAAAACTGAATTTTTGAATCATTCACAATAAATCCTGGATAATTAATTGACAATAATTGTGTCCTATTGTTAGATGCATCTTGACGTCCAACTGGGACTGGTACAATATCAAAGTTGTTAATTATTCAACTGCTGATTCAATTTCATTATTGATTGCAGGTTGTGGGTCTTTCATGATAATTGCTAGGTTATGCAAGGCTGCTGTTGCAACAACTACTGCCTCAATTTTTTCTTTCGCTACACGAGTTCCTAATGCTAAGATGGGGAGGCGTCGTTTCCATACCCCGAAGCATCTCTCGACAGGATTCCTAGTGCAAATTTGATATTCATTAAATAAATGTTGACTCTGAGTTTCAGGTCGGCTTAGTGGTGTGATTAAATATGGCTTAATACCATAACCACTATCTGCAACCAACAAACTGTCGCCAAAATGTCCGGTTTCAAATAAGGCTCGAACTCTGCTATTTGTAAATATATTTGCATCATGTGATGCACCTGGCCAGCAGCAAACTATATTTTGTATTTTCAAAGTGGCATCGCAAATCACCTGTACATTATAGGAAAAGAAACCTTTTCCTATAATTCTCTGGGTTTGCACCACCTGGAGATTTAATTTTATAGTGGGTGCAGTCTAAAGCTCCTATGCATCTAGGAAATCTAGCAATATTAACAAATTCTTGACGTATCACAGTTCTCTTTTCGCCATTTTCAGGCATTTTTATTAATTCTCTAAAATGGACTGCTAATGATTTCATAACTTTCACCACAACCCTGCTTGCCGTTCCTTGTACATCCCCTATTACTTGCAAAAAGGACCCAGTTGCAAGGTAACGTAGCGTAACAAAGACCATATCATCTGGCGTGAGGGCATGATTTCTATAAAAAAGTAGCTTTTATACAAATTTTTCCAAACCCCTCCCGCATTATATCAACCTAGGACCATTCCTGTAGTGTGAGTACCCTTTGAGCAGCTCACATGGTTTTTGCAAATTCACAGTCAATGAAAGAACGATTTTTCAATTTAGATTCAACACAGCATTCTAATCGGTTGTGAATGTGTAAACGTATAAAAAATTATATTTAAAAATATATCTACCAAAATTTGAAATAGGTAATGATATTTATTTTTCAATTTATCTAATTCATTGACTTTTTTCTGGGTTCTGAAGTTGGAGCACAATATGCAGCCGCCAGGAATGGCTCTGATACATAGTAATCATAAGTAAGTTTACTGTATTGTTATATTTCTGATATCATCTGCAACTTTATCTATTATGAATCTAACCGTATTTTTTGATAACAGAAAACGTTGCAACAATTTAGTGTCGTTCCAAATCCGAAAATTATCAGGTCTGTGTTTGTAAGTTTTGGGTAACCTGGGTACATATACGATGTTAATTAATTCTAAGAAGTCCTCGTCATCAGTTATCTCTTCGGAAATATCCATTTTTAAACTCAACACACAACTCCTTCGCTAAACTTTGCTACGATATTTATGTTACTAACATTGAACTGAGTTTAACCGAGGGACATCTGCCGGTCAGGTTCTATGCCTACTTGAACTGGGTTCAAGCCTTGAGCTTGATTTGTACAACTGATTTTCAACTTTGAACTTAGTTCAGTCTGAACAGCGGTTTAAACTGGAGTTGAACAACCAGCTCTTTGAGAAGCGCATGATTACATAACGAAACCATTTATACTAAGTGACATATAAATCCGAACACCCAGTTTAAATGGATTTATTTTAATAAAATTTTGTATAAGTACTTAATGAAGCATAATAAGTAAATGATAAAAATTTCAAAATGATTGCACTGCTTTAAAGCCCTTTGACCTTTAATAATGTGTGGATGCACCAACTCTTCTCGAAGTGCTTCTAGAGTCTGAGAAGGACGTTGCAAATTGAGCAATCTCCTACCCATCATATCCCATACGTGCTCCATTGGGGATAAGTCGGGAGATCTTGGTGGCCATGGTAACAATGTGACATCATTATGTTGAAAGAAGTCTATTGTGACTCTTGCAACATGTGGTCGGGCATTATCTTGTTGGAAAGTTGGATCTGCCAGGGTGTCGAGATAGGGTAAAAGATGGGGTTCTAGAACTTCGTGGATATAACGCTGCGCGTTCATGTTACCTCTGATGAAGATTAAAGGTGACCTGGAACCATAAGCTATAGCACCCCAAACCATAACTCCAACAGTGTGATGAACATGTCTTTCAACAAAAAACTGTGGATTCCTCCTTTCACCACGTCACCTTCTAACCCTGGCACGACCATCGTGCATGCCTAAACAAAATCGAGACTCGTCACTAAAGACAATACTGTTCCATTCCTGATCCCAGAGTGACCGTTGTCTGCACCACTCAAGGCGATTACGTCGGTGTTCTCGAGTTAAAGGGAGGACCTAGTGTGGCCGGTATGAAAACAAGCCAAAACTTCTCATTCGTCGGTAAACACTTCGCATGCCAATAGGTCTTCCGTGTTCTGCAAACCATTCATTTGCAATGGACCTGGTAGTGGAGAAACGGTCTCTTAAGGCCAATAATCTTAGGCGGCGATCTTCACGGTCTGTTGTTCTACGGCGGCGTCCAGTGCCCCTTGCTCTTTGCGTACGGCCTTCTCGAAGCCATGCCTGACAACACCTAACCACAGTGTCTACACTTCTTTGCACTCTAACTGCAATTGCCCGAAAAGAAAGTCCAGCTTCCCGAAGTTCCACTATACGGCCCCTATCAAACTCACTAAGTTGACGAAATCGTACAGGTCTCCGTGCTCTAGGCATCGTAACCGATCGTAAAGGATGTCAAGAACCAAAATCCGCCAACGTTGATTCTTTACTGCGGCTGAAATATTCATTTTTAGAGCGTTAGTGAATTAAAAAAAAGCAGTATAAAAACCGGAATGTCCAACTGATAAGGCTGAAAATTTTTTCACTTGTTACTTACAGTAAGATAAATACATTCACCAACTTTTATTAAAATAAAACCATTTAAACTGGGTGTTCGGATTTATATGTCACTTAGTATATGTGTGGACGGCAAGTTGGCACACATCCTTCATTTATTGGCTCAACTTAAAATGTTCTAGACACTGCAGACTCTTACTTTGGACCTCTGACAAGCTTTTTGTATGAAATTTATGAAGTTATTGAGCTGCAGCTTTATCTTTTCTTCTCTTTAGCACTTCGCGAAACCCTGCATTTTCATATGTCTGGTAGGTTACCTCAAAACCACTGCCCTGATTATGTTCAAATATGAAGTACGTATGCCTGATAGTACGTCAGTTGGCTACCACATCTACTACAGGTTACTGCAGTTGAGCCAAGTGAGCATCTTTAATAGTCAGAAAGTCAATGACTTTGTTTCATGTGCAGTATCGGACTGATCGAATTTGATAACTGTTGATTCGTGTAAAAAGGCCACAGGGAAATATGTAAATCCATAGGTTCTTCGTATGCCAATATTTAATAAAGAAGAAATTTATCATCCTGCTCTGCATTCTGAATTTGTTGGGCGCGATATTGCACATGTTTTTTAAATTGAATAATTACCACCGATACAATTTTCGTCGAGAAAAATGTACAATGCTGTTGCAAAATTGGTAAAATTTAGAAGTTGTGAGTGATGTTAATAAAGGTTGTGTTTTAATATTCTAACATTCATCAGGTTTTCGATGATGAAAATAAACCTAAATTAGGCTGTAACTCACATAAGCTTCCTAACTGGTCTACT